>VZRO01000231.1:64375-101628 GCA_013397915.1 Daphoenositta chrysoptera
TCGGTTGCCGGCGGCCCCGGCCTTGCCGATAGCCTAATCGGTTACCCCGTGCTGCTCGGGGGTGGTCCCGGCACGGCAGGAGGGGCGGTGTTCTGGAGGGAAGTCCGGGAGCCTCGCCGTCGCTGCGGGCTCCTCCTGGTGCTGAGGCTGCGCCTGTGCCCGTGGGGGAAAGGGGAGGCTTCCCACTTGTCCCTGAGCTGGCCAAGGGCTCCTGGCCTTTGCTGCGGGCTGAGGCGGGGGAGCGCCACTGTGTTGTGTCCCGCTTACCCCGGCTCACCTCCCTTCCGCTCCCCTTCCCTGCTCGGGGAGCTGTGTGTTGCATCCTCCCTGCCTGGGAGCTCTTTACCGGCAGCTGGACGAAACTCCGACCACGCCGGTCTGTATTCCGGGTTGTCCCTAGGCTGTGTGCAGGTAAATAAGGAAAGCCCTGCTCTGCTATAAGCCTTGAGAAGCAGTGAAGTGGCATTAGCAGACTTGGAGAGGAGTTTTTGAAGTCTTGGAGGGAACAGGGATAAATGAGAGTTAATGTTGAACCGGTAGCCACACCTGTAAGTGTTGAGAACTTCATTCAAGCAAAAAACCCAGAGTGCTCTTCCTTTCCCCGTTCCTCACAAGCAGAAAATGTTTGGTACTTGAACCACTTAGGTTTTTTAAGGACAAAGCTCCTGCAGACTTTAGGAAGCAAGCAGCATTAGCAAATCAACAGGGCCCACTGTTCCAACTAGGAAAGAGAGGCGCGTGTCCTTTAACTGGTTACACTTGAGCCGCTCATTCTTAGTTGAGGATACCAGTGAAGTTGTACTTGATTTAAATAGTTGTGGCTTCTCTTAATTCCAGTACACAGTTTTAGTGAAAGCTTGTCCCTTCCTGGAAAAGGCAGAGGGCAAGTAAGTAACTGCTACTAAGGTTGTGGTAGATCTGGTGATAAAAGCAAGTATCAAATACCAGGACTGATACTACCATAGGATTTTTACATCCAGCACAAACTCGAATATGGTTGAAACTTTTCGTATGAACCAAAGTGTTTCTAGGCGATGACGATGCTGTAACTATACTTAGCAGGCTGCTCACTTTTTCTGCAGTAGGAGGTATGTACACACTGGGTTGTGTTCAAATGTGCAAGACAGAAAAATCAGTGACTGATTTTAATCCCTCTGAGACCTTGTCATGCAAGTTAAAAGGTTCCTTCTGTTCATCCTGTCCTACAGCTGTTGTGGGCAAACAGTGCCAGTTATGACTCCTCAGAATTAGTGTAGCATAATCATGCTGCTCTCTGAAGTGAAATCTTTCTGAGCAGTTCTATGAAGGTGAAAATTGTGTTAGTGTTTAGAAGTGGTTCAGTACTTGGAGGCTGACTTTTCCCTTTGGCAGTTCCCAGTTCCATAACTGCCTTTTAATCTGTAGGTTGCCAGTATCTTAATCATATAATCCGGGGAAAATGGCTCTTTCTGATGTAGTTCTGATGCAAATTCCATGTCTTCTGCAGGTGGGAGAGCATTGATATAGGGGATTTTGGTACAACTGGGATCAGAAACTGCTTTTAAGGTAGAGACAGTGATAGAAATGCTGTATAAGAGACTTTTTATATCTTTCAGCTTTGTAAAGTCCAAATTAAAATGAATGGATCATAATGGCCATTCTATTTCTGGGCTGTGGAATAATCAGCTGATTTACTATGTAAAACACTGTCATAAATTATGATCACTTTTAAAGTGATTCTGGACTTCTATTCGTGTTCAAAAACCGGATGTATACTCGGCCTGTCAGTTTATTTTCCTGCTTGCTATATGGTAGAACCTGGAAAAGCTACTCTAATATTAGGGAAGGTTTAAAATCTTGAGATTTGCATTTTCAAAGTAGGTAGTAACTAATTGGCAGTTAATGTTGTAGTTTTAAGTGGAGTTTTAGAACTTCATTTTTGCTGTGTAAACTTTTTGTAGGGTGAAGATTGATTTGGTTTTCTGGAAGCTATTGTTTACTCCTCCCTTATAAGAAGTTGCTCAACTTTTTTATAACATTTCCCATTAAAGTTTAACGTTACAAAATCAGGAGCTTGTCTTTCTATCATGTAGTGTTCTTGGAACTGTAGCAACCAAAGGAAGGCAGGTCTGGGGAGGTAAGGACTGGTACACAGGAATAACTTTAACTATGGCTTTAATAGTCCATGATAATAATAGTTATATAATAATGAAATAATAGAGTATCCCAAAACTGATTTGGAAGTGCAACTTCTGTCTTTTTTTTGTATTTCAAATTTGAGTTCCTATGCTGAATCAGAAGCTAGTAGAAATGTTTATTTTAAAAAACTTGTGCTGTCCTTGTCCTTTTCTGCCTTGATAAAGAGAACGTTCTTTACTAGGGTTGTTTGTAGAGTTCATCTTTTGGGAGGAATTATGTCAAGTTCTGGATGTGAGTAATAAGTTAGTGTGGTTGAAGTGTTTATTTGCCTCTTAAATGCTGGCAGAAGTGAAAGTGCGCTCCCGTTTCTTTTGGGGTAACTGAGGCTTGGTGCATAAAGCCCAAGTCGAAGTGGATGAGCCAGAAGCTCAAGTTGGCTTCTGTTGAACAGGCTATAAAGGTGCTGAAGTAGTAATGTCTTAGTCTGAGAGTCATCAATCCCTTAGAAATAGTCAAAACAAAAATGGGCTTGAGTTTGAGTTTT
Source organism: Daphoenositta chrysoptera (assembly GCA_013397915.1). Taxonomy (NCBI): domain Eukaryota; kingdom Metazoa; phylum Chordata; class Aves; order Passeriformes; genus Daphoenositta; species Daphoenositta chrysoptera. The sequence continues at coordinate 67,038 of VZRO01000231.1, forward strand.
CAGTAGTGCTTAACTAATCAAATGGATAGTCAGCTGCAGCTTTGAGTGTTTGATGGAGAGAAGCAGGTTAACACTTAAGTACTTAAGTTTTGCTTGATCTTTAGGCTCAACCTTGTCTCACTTCACAGTTAGAAAAAGCTACATATGCCTAGCAGAAGATGAATAGCTTTTCCCAGCTAAAAGTAGGGGAAATGGTGTTTCATGAATTGAGCAGTATTTTATATTTAATTATGCCCACAGGAAATAAGTACATGGCTTTAATTTATGTTTCAGGAGTAGCTATAGCCTCTATTAATTTTTTCTCTAAATACTCAGTCTGGAATATGTATTATAACTATGTGGTGTTTGCAGTTTTGCTTAGCTTACCTTCCTCATTACCTTGGTTTTGATACTATTGAGCTAGTTTGGTCACCAGTTAGTCAATATACTGGCTTTTCATCTTATGGAGGAAGGATCTTGCCTTTCTGAACTTAGTGGTTTTTGTTCTTCATAACTCTTCGTTTATTCATTGGTGAGTAGTCTACGTGCAGTAAAATTACTTGCCATCCATAGAGTTCTGCAAAATGGAATTCCACCATATTTTAGCAGCCCTATTTTTCTGCCATCACTTATTAAAAAAAAAACAAAAGCACTATGTATACCGTGTTCATTGACTTTGTCTCAGTGAAAACCTCTTTCTAAAAAAATACCAAAGAAAAGGAGGGGGTTTACTCCCTGCTTATTTGTATAGCTGGAATATTAAATCTCTCTTGTGGCTAACACAGTTATGATTACTGAAATTAACTCTTGCTCTGTAATTTTTTTTCTTTAGAAAAAAGAGTTACATTCATTATGGTTATAATTTACTGAGCTTTTTAGTCTTCTGCTGCTTCCCTCCTGGTTAGCACACCATGTACATCTTGACTGTTGTATCTAGAAGGATCATAACACCTGTCAGAAGGACCAGTGGAAGCAGAGGTGAAAAGGAGTTGTGGTTAGAGAGAATTCTTTCTAACTTCAAATGACCATAATTCTTTCTTATGCTTACACTTTCAGTTGAGGTTGTAGCGGAATGCTTGGGAAAATACAAATCTAAATATTTCTCTTAACTCTTCTGATTTTGTTCTCAACAGAAGAAAAGTAGCTAGATGATAATTCAATGATCAAAGTGCTTTTTAGAGATTAGGCATAAATTCCAACTACTTTGTCATCAGAGTATTGGTTTTTGATGTTTAATAGGTTTTGAGATGCACTTTTGTGTTTCTTATGGAATGAATGTGTAACTCTTGCATTTTTCAGAAGAAATCAGTTCATTTAGAGGATCCATTTAATGATGAACAACGTGAGCGACATGAAGTAGAAATGCTTGCCAAGAAGTTCGAGGCAAAATACGTGAGTTACTGCACTTTGTTAAAATATACAAATATTTAATAGTGATAACAGATAATGCTGGGTGGTTTTTTTCCTGAATAAGGTTGCTAATGTAGTGTCAAATGATTTCTGTACATTTCAGAGATGACTGTCTCACTGTGTTTCATTTAAGTACCTTGAAGCTGCCACAAGCTTATCAGACAAGTCTTCTAAATAGATTTGTCTATAGATGTTATAGCTTGTGAAGCTATTCTTGGAGAAGCTTTATATATAAATACAACTTGGTAATAGATGCAGGTCAATATTCATGCTTGAGACTGTGCTGGAGGAAAGAATTTTTATGTAATGCTGTTGTGCACTATTGAACAGCACTTCTCTTTGGGCTAAATACTGATGAATCTTGATGAATTCCTGAGTAGTTTGGAATGTTTCCATAGGAAGTTATTTGTTAAATAGTAAGTCATTGCTCGATGAATGTCTTGTAGCTGCCAGCTGCCTAAATATACTCTACTGGCTCCTGAAAGTGTAGTGTGAGTGACTTGAGCACCACTAGCTAGTAACATAAAGAGCCTTTCACTAGAAAATGAAGGTAGAAATCAGAAGATGTTGACAAAAACCACACCCAAACAGGTCTTTAAGAATTCATATGGGTAGGGTTGGGTGATTAAGTCTGAGCTGGCAATCAGAGCTCATCATCATGCTGAGGCATGTTGATATTCTGGATTACTAATAGAACACCTCAATAATAAAGAAGGGAAACAAGAGCAGTTATTTGTATCTTTTGCTATTAATATACATATTAAAATCTTTGTCTTATTCATTTGGATTTTTTTTTCTGGCAAAGGCAGATTTTTCTAAGTGCCAGTCTATACATTCTGTGGAAGTAATTACTAATTTCAAGGCATGCTAGCGGTGATACATAACAAAATCACCCCTTAAACTGAAAAGAATCATTCTCATCTTTTGGAGAGATTGAGAGAATCTAATGTGAATTGAGAAGGCTGTTCCAAAATGCTGTTTGCCTTTAATTTCAATAATAAATATTTTTTTTCAATGTGAGGGAAAAATGTTTCCACTGTACTTTTTTAGAAAACTCATTTCCACTATATAAGTTAAGGATTTGATAATGTCTGAAACAAGTTGCTTAACTACAGTAGATGAAAGTCAATGTCAGCATGTAAAGCAATATATGTAGGAGGGAGTGATAGTGGAAGCAATCTAATTTTACATATATACTTATGCATACATCAAAGCTGAACATGTACATTTATGGACAAAACATGTTATTAGACTTAAGAAAACTAGAATTCAATGTTCAGTAGTCACAGAAAGGGGCAAATAGATGCTTTTAACCATTAGAAAGCAGCAGGTAACAAAAAGTTACGATTTTCAACAGTTTAAACTCATGGTGCACTTGCATCTTCATTATTACTTGTACTTTTGATTCTTTCCATTCTCTGACTTGCCTTTTGTCCCTTCCATCCCCATGAAAGGGAATGTCTTCTATATGAAGAACCACTTACTAGGCTAGAGGCACTAAGCATGAAGGGTGATGAGGGTTTAAGATTCCTTGTGTTAGATACTCCCTGTCCTTTGTCTTCCAATATAAGAGCCATCAGTCTTTACTTGCCATCCATGCTCAGAGGAATTGCATCTTTGTACACTGACCCAGTACAATTGCTCATGTTTGGACAGCATCCAGCCATCTTCTGCCTCTTGTGGTGAGACATTCACTCCTTAGCTTCAACTGGAGCAGGGATCCCATGTAGTAGATACCCATTCTCCTCAAATGAGCAAGCAGGATACTCTTCTTAGCTGGATTTATATGGTAACACTCCTTAACAGTACTTTAGTGTAAAAGTAATCACTGGTTGTATGAGAAGACAATAGAGGGGTTTTTTTCAAGTTTGCAGGAAGTACTATATCCTCCTTTAACTAAGTAGGTATTACTTATCCAAGATATCTGTTTAAAATGGAGTCAAACAATTTTTTTAATCATAATGCGTGGCAGTACTTCTGGAGAATGCGTGAAGAACAGTCTGCCTTGAAGACTTTTTACTTCTTTTCAGATAAATTCCTGTACTCATAACCAAATTAGTACACTATTTGATATATTTTGCTAAGAAAAGCCTATGAATAAGTGCATTTTTGTAAAACAAGATGCATAACGTACCATTTTTTTACTAGATTATTCAGAACTTTCCTATAATTGCTGCACATACTAAACACCAGCATAAAAAATCTGCTCTGAAGGGTTCTCATTTTCATTGTTTTGATTGCTATTATTCTCTAGATAAAATCAAACACTATTGTGAACACATGATACTGAACCTTGGACAATATTGTACATACATAAGAATTTTTCTTGGATCAAAACAAAGGTCCATGTAATGGATGACACTAGTGGAATCTCGTACTTGAATGTATAATAGAGCAAGTGTATGTTGCTATTACTTTGCTGTGCCTGTCTGGCAGTCTGTGTTGTGTCTTAATTTCTCTCAAAGTCAAAGGTTACATGTTCAATCTTTTATCGCTTCCTGCCAGGAATCTACCAGATCATTACTGGATTTCTGTGTTCCACAGCACCAGAGTACCATGATGACTATCATATAAAAACACACTTTGTGTTCAAATCTGATGAGTTCATGTAGTGCTCCATAGTTTCTGTATTGTAAGAAAAAGAGCAATACTTCCAGTTCTTCTGTACATTGCATGTGATTTTGATGTTATCTAAATCCAGCCCTTCTGTTCTCCAGCTGTAGTGTCTTAACATTGTTATTGTATGGAAGTGGTATTTTTTACATTTAAACATCCTTATTGGCTTACTGTTCCCTTTTTTGTTCTAATTTCTTTTTTTAAATTAAAGGATATTAATGATATGATGCCCTGATTTCTCAGTGTTATAATGATGACTTCTGGTTTGATTCTCTGAGTCTCAACTTGTGCTTCTTTGACTGTTGTTGATTAAACAAATGCCAGAACTGTGTGTATTTTTTTTTTGCTTAGGTTTTACTTACTTTGTGTAGAATACCTTGCTTTATTGATACTGAATTCAACTGCCTATTCATCATACTAAATTCAGAGCAACTGTGAGGTCTTTCAGTGATTCTTCAGTTGTCTTTTTCCCTTACTTTCCTCAGTAAATTGTCATCTTAGACCCCTACCCTTCCCCAACTCTTTACCTGCTCTGTTACTTCTAAAGGTAAATGAATGCATATTCCATAGTAATTTTACTGATCACTTTCTTTGCCAAAATTAGATACCTATTCTTACCCTTTCTTTCCTAGCTCTAGATCAGACATCAATTTAAGCAGACCTTCCTTATCTCATGACAGTTTCTTGTCTCTAAAGATCTTTGGACCTTTTTAAAGTAGTTGAAATAGTTTTTTCTCCCAACATTCCTTCCTGCTTTGTATATTCTTGTGCCTTCTGGTTCTGTTGTTTATAGCTTTTATTAACTTACCCAATATAAAGACCTGATTTACTGGTTTATAGATTCTGCTGTGGCCCTTCTAAGATTCTTCAGGTATTGGCATTGTATTTGCCACTCACCTTCTAGTCCTGTCAGGCAAAGGTTGTTTAAAACCAAAGTTACATGACACAGTTAATATCTTGAAGTCATCTTTGGGTTTTTGAATACTTGCATGAGTGATATTTGCAGCTTCAGGAACTAGACACCTTAATTTGCTCTAGTACTGTGACTGCTTACATTCTGGGACAGAAAGGTTGGAGGAAAGCTGCAGTGGTAAAACTTACCTGAAGTGCTGCATAGTGGACACTGACACAGATAATCTCTTCATTCTTCTGCTGTAGTCTTGCATCCTTAACATCTTGATCATATGAACTCTCAACACAGTTCCTTAAACATAACTGGTTAGAGCCAGGCCTCAAGAAAAATCTCTTAATTATACACACAGTGGTTCAGATATTTTCGTATGTCTGAATACTGGTACTATTTTAAGACTGCTTTTGTTCATTCAGCTATTAAAAGTCTCTTTTTTTTTTTGTTACTACCTTTGTTCCATATCTGGTTTTCTGACTATCATGCAGTTAAAATGTATTGGAAATGTAAAATTTTTTTTTATTGCCCCTGTATTATACTGAAATCATAGATAGGATAACCATTGCTGCAAAAAGATTTTAGACTCGCAAACAAGGATGTTGATGGTTACTAGCAAGATGTGTACTACAGAGATGGATTGCATTACACATTAGTGAGATCAGTACAGGTGAATATGGTTTATGAAGTATTCTTAGCCTGCTGGCACCTAAATCAGAATCATTAATTATATAAGCCTTTGCACTGGAGTTTAACCAGAGTTTTAAAGTGCTGCCTTTTTCTAACTTTTTTTTTTTTTATCTCATCCATCTCATGCAAGCTTTTTTTTTAAAAAAAAGTACTGCATGTTTTGGAAATGTGCAGTCATTCAGATGTTTTTTCAGATGAGTGACTGTAGGAAATGATAGGACTGATAGGAATACTTAGCTTGGAAGGTAGCTTGGAAATGTGAATTAAAACCAGAACTCACTTTTGAGGTTTTTCGCCTAGGACTATTGCATTTGTTTATTTAAGTATGTGTGAGAGATTCCTGTTTGCTTGCAAGAGCACATGCTTTACGTTGTTACAAACTTGCATTCTCTCGAAATGTTGAAAAAATGGAGGTGCTCATATGCTTACACCTCTCATAAAAACCACCTTTCAACAGTGTCTGCATTCTCATAGTAACAAGTGGACAGTGATATTTGGATGTCACAGCTAGAAAGACTCGCTCTAAGAATGCTCAGAGCTGTAGGGTGCAGGCAGAGAAGTTTCAAGAGCAAGTCTTGAATTCATGGAAGTTACCATTTTAATGAGGGCAGTGCTTTTTTGAGAGTTTTATTTTTTAAAGCTTTTATTGATTATTTTGACAATATATGTTAGCTAGAAAACTAGGCCTTAGAGCCTAAGAAGATTTTTGTGTTAACTTTTAAGTTTAGATTTCCTGAATATTTGAGCTGGCTGTGAGTCTTTACGCGACTTAACAGTGAAATTTCCACAGGAAAAAAATACTTACAGATTAAAATTAATTTTACTGTCTCCTGGAGGTAAGTGAACCCATCCATAGTTTGTGATGCAGCTTCTGGCTTTAATACTCAAGTAACATTTTATGTTTTAAAACTCAACTTTTTTATATGCTATAGAGAATTAATCCATCTTGTGTAGGGAGACATTTTACTGAACACTGGGCTATCAGTATTTTCCCTTGTAATGACCCTGTAACAGACTGAAAAACTAACACTTTCTAAATTAACCCAGCCCTTCTATCACTAGTGATCCAATCACTATGCTTTAAAACCATAGGACGGGAAAGATCTCTAAATAGGGAATGTGAGGAAGATCTTGGTCTTGCAGAAAAAGGTAGCTAGTGACTGCCTCTCAGGGATGATTCTGGTGAGGCACGTTTGCCAGAATGCATCCACATGTGGAAGTTTTCATTAGTCACCTAGACCATCTTCAAGGAAGCATTCAAGAAAGCAAAACTGTTAATTCCTTGAATGACTATTCCTCCAATGCCTTATGCTTTGTAGGCTTTAGTCCATTTCTTCTGTATTTTCTAAGTGAGGTAACACTCGCTTTGTTTTCAGGGTGGAAAGCCGCATAAACATCGGAAAGATCGCCTGCAGGACCTAATCGATATAGGTTATGGCTACGATGAAACGGACCCTTTCATTGATAATTCTGAAGCGGTAAGTAAGCCTCATCAGAGCAGCAAGAAATCATGAGACAGTGCTTTATCTTTTCAACAGAGAAGAAAGGTAAGGGAAAATACTTTGAACCTGTCTATAACTGATGTGAATACAAAAGGCATACTACTTTGGGAGACCAATGAATTATTGTATATGAAGTCTTACTCAAGATGTTATGCACTAAAGAATTAAGAAAGCCATTCCTAGAGCAAATAATTTTCCAGCTTTAGAAATATAAATAGTTTTATTTGTGTGCTTGATTTACTGTTGACTGAAGTTACACTGGCTCTGTTTAGTTTCTTGTACTAACTCTGTAGTAGTGGGTTACTGGCATTAGATTTCCTGCATTAGATCAGGAAGCTATTCTCCTCTTAAGAACTAGTATGAAAATTCTCTATTAGAATAACCAGTAAGATTATTCTAAACACTGACTGAATGTGTGAAAAATTTGAGACAAACCAGGTTAAACAGCAGGATGTTACTGCTTACTTTGCCTGAATATTTTTTCGGAAATGAAAACACATCTTGAAATAAAAGAAAAACATATTACTTTAGTGCAGGCAGTATCAGGGATATCAGAAGGTTTATAAGAGGGCATTTGAAGATACCTGAGAGGTGATATATAAAATTATGAAAATGAGGAAAAAGCTTAGAAAAAAGAGTGGATGATCTAAAAGCTCAGAAACCACCTATAATTCTTCCTTATTAAATGTCAGAAAGAAGTAGGTGTACAGTTTATTCAAGTAAGAAAAAAACCCCACAAATAAGAGCTGTCACTTGCCAGCCTTCAGTTTCCTCCAGTGCTGAGTGACACTGGACAAAGCAGCAATGATCTGCTGTGAGGAGGAGGGAGCTAGAATTCTGAGTGGGAGAGGAAAGATTGTGAAAAGGAGTTGTGAGAAAAGAGTAAGAAAAGCACATAAGTGCATTGCTTAGCATACGTTATGTCAAACCTCCATTTAAATTCTAAAACTTTACAGTAAAGAGCTGTAAAGTGAGTTGTGAGGTTTCTAGCATGTAGGTGTTGCCATGAGTGATCCTATGACCTGTGTGAGGTGCACAGAAAGTGTCTGCAGAGCTGCTACCTTTTTGAGCTAAAGAAGTTCAGCAGCTAACCACGGGGCATAGCAGGCTGAGCTCATGTGTGTGAATTGGTAGTTTTTGAAGTAGGTCTGAAGTTGTGTGAAGAGAGAGTTTGTTGTAAGGTGCTTATGGTAACTTATATTAGGTTGTCATTTTTCTTGGTCTAGATGAAAATGTTACTTGAACCTGCCAATATTAAACTGTCCTATCATTATCCTACAAGTTTTGGTTGTGCTTCTGGAACAATATTGGGTCTAAGCCTTTGTATGTCTTTTCCAAAGGTCAGATTCTGGTCTCCAGTTTGGTAGGAACAGATGTGCTTCATTTCTGCTGAGAAACCACTTGAGCCTACAGGTTTATCTGATTTCTTACTGTTCCTTAAGTTCATCATCTTAGCTTTTGAAATTTTATGATACTCCACCCCAGTTCTAGCTTGGTTTTCCTGGATTTACTGTGACCTGTCACAGATCTGATAGGAGATTTGGAACACTTGAGTACTCATAGCACAGGTCTCTGTCAAAGTTTGAGTCTGGTGTATTAATAATTAGCGTACTGTGCCTCCTTCCAGCACTGGTGGTGCTACCAGCAGCAGATCTGGTAGGTTTGCCAGGAGCATTTACTTCTTTCTCTTGCCAGAGTCCTTGCAAAATGTACAAAAGGCAGTTGTTAGAGGACCAGATGGTTGCATCATGTGCTAGCTGTGGAAGCTATTGAAGAGAATGGTGTATTCTCTACAGATTGCTCTCCTCAACAAATCATTATGCCTTATGTCCGCGTTACAAATGCAGACTAGCAAGAGACCATCTCTGTTTTGCTTTCATCCCCATTTTTATACAGAAAACAAGAAAAAAAAAGTGTGCCAGCTGCAGTCCAAGTTGCTGTTGCAGAGCTTAAGGGTCCTGTAATGTAGGAGTTAAAGTTTAACAAAACCTCTAATTCCATCTTGGATACAAGAGAAATGTTCAGAAAGAAAATCTACATGTCTGGCTTGCTCATCTTCTGTGTGGCCAGTGTGAAATTGCCATGTACCCTGAGATGTGTCAGAGCCAAGCCCAGCCTGGACTTCTTTTTAGAAGACACACTTTCTTACACATAAAAAGCTGTAATATCCTGGGTGCAAACACTTGAAAAGTGAATGAGTGCCTCTTTAATTGCTCTAGGATTAGCTTGTTTCTATCCCAGAAAAAAAAAAAAAAATTGAAAGCTTCCTCAGAATTTTAGTCCTTTTTCTTGTCACAGTTGTGAAAGAAATGCTGAGCTCTTTGGCACTGGAACAGATTTATTCCATAGCTTTAGAGATATTTTCCTTCTAAAAACAGATTTTGAGGTAAATGCATTTGCAGGCAAGCAGGAAATCTGTGTGAGTAGTGATTCTTCGGTTGAGCATTTTGACTGTAGTCAGTGGATTGTGATAATTCTAGTAAAAAAAGTAAATCAAGAGTGTCTTACTATTTTTTCTAACTGCTTATAGGGGTTAGTCTGATGGCAAGTTGTAATCTTTGTTCATCTTAATGGATCTATATCAAATGTCCATAACCTGCAAAGAAAGCTGTCCCTCCTCAGTGTTTCAACTGCTTTGATGTTGAAAATAGGTCTTGCTGTAGTGTAAGCTGCCCAGAACTACATTCTTTGTGGAATGGAATTCCTGTAGAATTTTGACCCATTCTATTTTTCCCGCACGCACGTGTGTGTTCAGCCAGATCAGGCTGATTACTTGCTCTTGTGATGACCTCTGATTATTTGGTTGGTTGAATACCTTCCTGGCAATGTAAGCTTTATATAGGCAGAGATTGCAAGGGAACACAGTGCTCTCTGAGCTTTCTGCTATGCAATACAGAAGAGGAAATTTAAAGTAATATATGGTGTTATTGAAAACTTACTTGGAAGGTAACAAGGCATGGATATCCAAACCAAAGATTTCCCCCATTCTAAGTAGATCAATGTAGAAAAAGAACTGTTGACCTAGAAATCCTGTAAGCGGTGTCTTTTGAAGCAGTGATACCAGGTAGCCACCCTAGCAGGAATTGAAGCAAAATGTGAATGCCAAGAGCAGTGGGAAGCAGACAGTTCAGTTCTTCAGACACCCAGGCCCCTGTGTAAATATTTGACTTAGTCTGTTACATTCATGGTTCCATAGTAGCCTTCTAAACACTGACATAAAGAGTCCTGTGCTGCTCACTAGAGAAAACCAGCCTATCAATGGTTTCTCATACATGAAAAGTTTCTCCAAAATAGGTACTTCAGCTTAAAGGAAGAGCTTACTTTTCTTTAGCTACATCTTGACTCAAGAGCTCAGATCATCTTAAAAGGCAACCTTTCAAAGACTTTGTGTTGCTTTTAGTAATTCTGCACACATTGTTAAAAGCATTGCTCTTTTTCCATCAGTGGCCCTAGAATACTTTCCATAATTTAAGGGCTTGGTCTCTGCAAAAATTCTGTGTCATGACACACAGCTTTCACATGTTTCCAGGATAAATTTGTCTTCATCTTGTGATCCCCAGACTTTAAAAGGCATGATAGATTTAATATCCTCTTCTCTCCTACCCTGACTGCCCTTAAAACATGAAGCTGATGGATTACCCATAAGGTTATCTTATACAAGACTCTTGAATATCTGAGAAACTTTTCAGTGAGAATAGTATCTCTACAGGGAATACCAGCTCAGTGTGTTAATGGAAATTTTTACCATTTTTGTGAGGTTCTGGGCCAGATGTAGTTTCACGCCAACTTGATATTGTTCTCTCCTTCTTACTACTCTAGAGTTTGTTTTATGCTATGGAAAGGAGTGTTGTTGCTTTAGAAAGATCACTATCTCTTAAAAAAACCTAACAAAGCAACCAAGCTATCAACCTGCAAATGTTAGAGGCATACAGAAGAACACTCCATAGGATCCATTATTAAACATACTTTCATGGTGTATTGAGAGAAACCGAACACTGTGGCATTTTTCATCTGGAAAAGGCTGCCTTTGTAGACCTCAGTCACAAACCTCATCCACACTGAATACATGAGGGTGCATTAAAGCTTCTATTTTTAAGAGGTTCACTTGCCAACTGTTTTGTTGGCTCTGGATTTGTCCGTTTATATTAGTACTGTCTTCCTTGTTCACTGTCACTTTGCCCAGGCTTGGAAGTTGTGTGCTTGGGGAATAGTGCTCACTTAGCCGAGTGCACCGTGTCGCCTTTAATAACATGTCTTGCATGCTTCCTGCCTGTCTTCAGGGGATGTCTGCCAGCTGGGCCCTGATGTGTTCTATGCATTTGAGTGAGTACAAGGACAAGTTTCAATTAGGAGATTCTTTGCTTTTTATCCTCCTCACCCCAAAATATGTAAAGGTATAAAGTGGAGTATCAAACAAATAGATACAGATGTAAGGACTAAGCAGATAGAAGAACCAATGTGGCTAGAGGAACAAAGGTAGTTGAATTTGCAGAACACATCTGATGTTTGTTAAAGCAGTAGTAATGTTTTCATGCTCCTTGTGCAAAAAGTCATACCTGTCTTTAGGACAGAATATGAACAAACTGAAAATTCAGCACCTGTGTAGGTACTTAAAAAAACTGAGACTTGTATCTGAGCTGTGTAGTACCACTCTAAATTTGTAGGAGAAGGAAATAATAATGGGTGAAGCAACTTCCTGTATTTTGCTGGATTTAATTTTTTGAAGAGCACAAAATCACTTTTCAAAGTAATCTGAGCTACTAGAGGGGTAGATCATAGCCTAAGATCAGCTACTCTTTGAGCAGATTAATTTAAGCAGTACAGCAAACCTAAGTGTTTCCCAAAAAATACACAAACAGTATGATTATTCATGTAATACAAAGGGAGGTTTATAACATGCCAAAATAACAGATATTTGATAAGAGCATTTGTCTTAAGTGTCGTATATGGAAAGTCTGCTCTTCATGTTAAATGAGGGGAAAAGGAAAGTATAACTTTTTTTTCTGCAGAATCTTCTAGTAGTTCTGTGATGTGAAACCTGGAGAGATTAAGTAATACATTACATAATTACTTAACACTGAACTAGATTTTCATTGTGGGTCAGATCAGAGCTCAAGCTCTGAAAGAATTGAGTTGAACAGATAAAAGCGGTCACATGACTGGTCATACATTTTATAACTTTGGCTGAAATGTTTTCAAGGTGATAAAAATGTAATCCCTTTGCACTGAAGGTTACTTAAGCTAATAGCCTAATTCTGGTGACTGGTGGAAAGGTATAAAAGGTGTTGGTCAAGATGGGAACAAAACAGGAGAATTGATGGGTATTGGCACTTCTCTCAAGGTGCTCTGGTAGGCTGATGGTTTACAATATCCTGACAACTAAACTAGGATTCTCCTATGAGACTACCCTGGGCCTAGTATTATATATTTTATGATCTATTACACTTTTTTCTGTTGTGCTCTGCCAGCTGTCCTTTTCCCCAGGGTTAAAAGAAAAACGAACAAACCAACCCACCAACTTGCCTGCACGTTTTGGAAGAGAAACCTTCTTTATCACAGGAAAGCTTTTTGTGTTTGCTTTTTGATGTCTCCTTGGATTAGCAAAGCAATGTACTGTTTCCCCTTAACCTTATTTGAGATTTCCTTGTAGGTTTTATTATGGTGTCTTTTTGGGAAGATAGTTACGCTTTTGTTTGAAAACTTAGCCTTAAAGGATGGCAAAGCCAAAGAGTGCATTTCAGTTCTTTGCGTCTTGAAGAAGCATAGAGATCAATCAACTCTGTATGTTTTGAAGTAGCTTGAAGTGTGTAGTGAACTGTGTGGATATTTAGTCCATTTCACTGAAGGATCTGTATTTGACATAATTTCAGTAACTTGGCTTTTATTCAGTGGACTACTGATGATCAAAACTAAACAGTTCCCTTTACCCCAAGCTGGTTAGAGGTACCTCAAAAATAAACTAAACAAGGCACAAAAATTACGCCTGCTTATCTTTTAGCAAAGTATTATGTATTTCGTAACAAATAATAACAAGCTACATTTGTTAAAACATTTGGACATTTTTGCACCAAATCTCATTCCCAAGTCTTAGAACAAGTGTTAAAAAACTTTTTCACAGGTGTACTTTTGGAGGTTGTTGTCTGGATGGGAGGTGAATGAGGAGAAGGATCACAGTAGAATATCTGAGGATTGTGGTCAAAATACCTGAACACACGAGTGAGATGATATTAATATAAGATACTGCTGTGGGTCTGGATTTCAGAACTAAATTGGTATAATCCATAGAAATTCCCTGTTCTTGGTATAGTGATGAAGTTAAAACCAGTTAACTTATTTTTTTAAAAAACTAAATCTTTCATACTAAAACATTTAATTAGATTAATGGCACTAAAAGCACAGTAATGTAGCTCAAGGACAGTAGTTTAACTTACAGATGGACCTGCTTTTAGATGGTCAGACAGTTTATCAGTCTTATTTTGTTATCTGAAGAATGATTCCATATCAGTCGTAGGACAAGCCTGTGTTCACAGGAGTCAGTCAAGTTCTGTCTCTTTGTAGGTCTGAGATTTTTTGATTCTCATCCTTGAAGTGTGTAAGGAAAAGCAGAACACTGTAAAGGGCTTTAAACTTATCTTTGTTCATAAGATAAATTGTGTGATTTCATACACAGGAAAAACTAGTGGAAAGCAAAGGTCTTGAAAACAATTCATAAGAAGATTTAGAATTTGCAAGAGCCATGTTCCCTTTAACTGAGAGTTCTGGAAGCACTTCAAAACAAAGCTTAATCTCTGTTGCTAATACCTGATACAAACATACTCTTTTTATGTTCAGTTAGGGCACCAGAAACTAGTAAGCTTAGCTCAAAGCAGGGGTGTACTAGCTACACTGTGGTGTGCAGGTTCCTATGTCTAAAATAAAACACTGAGTTAAAAGTTATACCTTGTTCAGTAGGCTCAGGGTAAAAACAGATTTTGATAAAGAAAAGTAGTCTTACTTAAGGGTTAAAAGGAACGGAATGTCAGAAAGGTCTTTGAAAGTCTGACTAAATTCATAGTCATCAATAGCTGTTGAAACTTCAACTGCTGAGTTACACGTCCACATCTCGGTGATCTTACTTGCCTGTTGACTATTATGGAATACATTCAGTCTGTATATTGAATGAATTCTGCCTTTCTTGTTGCCTTGTTCTGATGGATCTGTGCCACACAGCATGTTGATCATTCAAATAATTTGCTGTGGTTCATGGCTTCCTCATTTGTGGACTGTCTCTAATCCTTACTTGTGTGTTACCCAGGCCTTCCTGTACGGCTCTGTGTCTAAGTCTTTACTGTGTTGGCTTTTGCTTCGTATGATAATGGTCCCAGCTTTGACTGTGTGCTTTTTCCTTCTAACTTGGCAACTACTGTATTCTTCAGTTTTGATCCTTTACTGCCCCAGCCTTGCCGATTCAGTTCACACCCTGTGGGCTCAAGTGGGAAATGTATGCTCTGTCTATTAAGCACTGTGGATAATAATTTCTTTTCTGTCCTTTCATTTATTTGTACCTAATGATGCTGGTTCTGAGAGCTGTGGAAAAAACATGAGTTTTCTCTGAAATTCTTACACAGCCTCCACTGTCAAGTTTACTCTGCATGGTCCTCCTGGTCTTTTAAGATGAATGACAAGTCCATTAGTAAGCCGCTTCACTTTGATTTTGTCCAATTAATAGATTCTCTTACTTTCTTGCGCTAGCCTTTCATATCATCTTAGGGTACTTCATAAGTGCTGCACCACTTTTCCTTTCCCATTTTGTGTTTCTGTACTGCTTGTTAAGTTCTCTGTTCCAGGAAGATAAAAGGTGATGAGTCAGAGAAGTTTCTAACTACTTATTCAGATTAAATCCCCAGGCAGGCCTCCAGTTCAGGCTCTTTCTCCAGCTTCCTTGTTGAAGTACACATTTGCCGTTTTACTTTTCTGGATAACTCTTCTTCATGTCTAAAAGTTTTTGGTAGCCTAGATTTTTCAGTTCTTAAACTATTTTATCTTCAGTGTATTTTACATGGCATGGAAGTTGCTGGTTGCATGTAATAATAGAATCAATATTGTCACCCACTATACTGGTTATTGACCACTTTTTCTATGTCTTTGGATTTCAAGATTTTTGAGATTCAGTTTTATAATTCTGACTTGGAAATTTCTTCATAAATACTAAGTACTTGTCAAAAGAAAGTATTTATAAGGGTTTGAAACATTTTGTGGTTTTAAAATTGTCTGAACAGAGTGAGAATGTTTGCCTTGAAATGAAACAAGTCCTGCCATTGTGTTATTTAAGAGGCAATGTTGTATTAAACACCTAAAATTGGAAGTAAGGTAACAGATACCATGGTTAAGTTTGTCATGTCTGGGATAGCATTTTTAACAAAAGAAAATTTCAGAGAACTTTCCAAGAGAAGGAGGTTTTTGAGCAGGGCACTGTGGTGAGTTACCTTCTGAAAGCAGTACTTTTAATGCTATAATCCTGTCTATTTTTACGAAAAAAAAAAAAGGCATTGTTTTAAAAGCTGAAAGGATACTCTTGTGATATTAATGTTCTCTGCCTCAACCAGTAAACTTTCTATAGAATTGCTATCCTATTTCTATTCTAGCAAGCTTGTGCTGTGAATTGGTATATATTTTTTCATGTATAGGGACTGGTGAACAAACTACATGTTTAGTTTATTGAGAAGTGCTGATAAGTTCATCTTCCTTTTCCTGCCCAGTATGATGAATTGGTTCCTGCATCCCTGACAACCAAATACGGAGGGTTTTATATCAACACTGGTACACTGCAGTTTCGCCAGGCATCTGAATCAGAGGATGAAGACTTTGCAGAAGACAAAAAACATAGGCCACCTAAAGTGAGTGATTTTAATTAAGGCTTTTATGAAGAGTCCAAAAGCAGAATGATGCATGGTACTGTTTTATTGCATTTTCTGTTTTGTGGCTCATGTACTAGCATTCAGTAAGTAACTCAGGATGTCCACAGGCTGTCCAGTCTTGTAAGACTAAGCATCTGTTTAGGCAGCCTAATAAGTTGGGTCCACCCATCTTGAACTGACAGATGATTCTGTAATTTTGTAAGATTTTTATTATATGAGATGAGACCTTAAATTCATCAATACTGCTCTTAATGATTTTGCACAAAGTTTGCATGATTTGAAGTTGTTCCTAATATTGAGAATAACACTTAAACCAGAATACCTGTTAAAATAAATTCAATTGTTAGGAATAGCTTTATTAAAATTATGCATACAATCTTTCCAAACAGCATGCTGTTTTATAAACTTTGACAAGTTACAGTCAGTGCAAATATAATTGCAATATGACATTGAAAAGTTGCAATTCTGAGTATTTAGTGCTTCCTGGTGTCCTTTTCCTGCTCTCTATCTCTTGATATTTAACATGATTTTAAGGTTCTTGTATTGACTCTGACTGGGATGCAGTTAACTTTTTTCCTAGCAGCCTGTATGAAGCTATGGTTTTGATTTGTGACTAAAATAGAGTTGATAACTACACCGGAATTTTGCCTGTTGCTGGCTAATGCTTGCACAGTCTGAAGGCTTTCTTTTTCCTTGCCCTGCACCCTCAGGTAATCTAAGGATCAGCAAGGGAGGGGAGGCAGCTGGTCTGTATTGGCCAGCAAAGATGTTCGATACTGTGCAGCTTCACTGTCAGCAATGAAACTGTGGTAGCAGAGGAAGGTGGGGGAATTCAGTCTTCCAAGGTGGCCATTGGCCATACTGGCTGGGCAGCAGTCTGCATGTACCTTTGAGTATTTCTCTTACTGGAAACTCTAAATTCAATAACTGTTTAAAAATTATTAACAATTAACAGTTGTCAGTAAGTGCAATTGCTGCTAGGAATCCATCTTACCATTTGCCTTTACACACAGTGAGATGTTTTTCCTGGCACTGAATTGGAAAGTGTAAAGAAAAATAAATGTTTCTTGCTCTAGAAGTCCTTCAGGGTGGAAAAATCATTGTCCTTTATTTTACCTCTTTTCTAGATAGCAAAGTTAAAAGAAAGTGAAGATCGTGGAATGAAGAAACGCAAGCGAAAAGATGAAGGGACAGAAAAGGAGAAGAAGCCTCGGAAAATGAAAGTTCCTAAGCAGTTGGGGTACGTTTCTTTTTCTTTATAGGAACCCTTGAATTATATTTGGGCTTTGGCTTCAAGATTCTGTGCCATAGCAAAGTTATTACAGCTGTTTTGAATATTGTACTTTTAAACTGTAATTAATAGCTTATAGATTTTGTTTCAGAATTTGTGTGGGGTTTTTGTATGACTCAGTCCTACAGGCTAATTTTTTTTGCACCCTGAAGTTTTCAACAAGAAATAAGGAAAGACAAATCACAGAAAAGAAATTTTGAGTCTTATGAATAGCATAAATCATCATTGTCCTACGCAACATCTAAGAGAGCACTAGGAATTACGTCTTCTAATGAAAAATAGTTTTCTTCCCATCTCTTTGTTTCTCATCTGGAAAGCTGTAAATACAGTTTAGTTATTCTTCTATGTATTTCTTACTGACTTTGTGTGTGCTTTCCTGAGTTCTGAGGCTAGCATAGAAGGATTAAGGTGGTGGTTTTTTAATTGGCTTCTAGAAAACAATCGTTGAGTGGCTGGAAGTTGTCTTACTATGAATATTCAGATTGAATATTGAAAATTTATTGATCTCATTTTTATCAGGGTGACAAATTGGTAAAAAATTCTCAGTTTAAGTAGAATATAGATGTTGAGCCTGCATTTAAAAATTCTTAGCAATGAAAAGAATTTTTTTAATGTACATGATGTACAGGCAACCTGCCACCATTCAGGAATCTTGAGAGGCAAGTTTTGGTATTTTAGTATTATAAATCTGCCATGAGTTGTGCCAACTTCTCCGTAATTAAATTGAGAAGTCAAAATTAAATAGTCTTTGCCTTAATGTGTACAAAACTTAACAAATGAGTTGGAGAGCAGGTAATCGCATGATCACAAAAGGTTTATGGTAATTGATAAAATGATCTGAAGATAGAAGCAGGAAGTACTTGCTGCTTTCCTCTGATAATTTTTAAATCGTACTAAACTTTGAGTTCTGTTAATAAAGGTTACTAAGGCCTCAAAAGTTGCATGCTAATGAAAGATTTATTTCCTCTACAGAGTAATGGCCTTAAATTCACACAAGTCTGAGAAGAAGAAAAAGAAATTGTATAAAGACTCGCTCTCTCTGGCTGCCATGATCCGTAAATTTCAAAAGGAGAAGGAAGCCATGAGGAAGGAGGAACCTAGTCCAAAACCTCCAGTGACTGTTGCAACCTCTACCCCTAGTAAAATTCCTTCCTCCTCTCTCAGTGCAGGAAATGATATCTCTGACTTGAATCTTAGGATCAATGATCCTGTCCTCTCCATTTTTGGTAGCACAAATGAACCTGAGCTCCTGCAAGAAACTGAAAGTGCCCTGGAGATGCTGGGAGACATTGACTTTGACAAGTTGCTTGATGGCACTTCTGATGGCAGCCCTGTCTCTGAGCTGTCAGGAGAAAATGGAAATGTCACTCAGGCAACCTACACCTCTCAGGTCATGACACCCAAGCAGGTGCCTGCCCTCCCAGAAGGTCTGCCTATGCTACTTGAAAAGCGCATTGGAGACCTTCGAACAGTAAGTATGAATTCGCTGGTAGTGGATTGCATTCAAGAATCTGAGAGAATGAGGAAGAACAATTAGGACCTTGGGTGTCATCCTTGAGTTGCTGGCTGAAACTTTAAAAATGAAGAATTGGTGTTAATGGCAATCTTAATGGCTGTGTTTATACTCAGATGAAAATAGGCAGAGATGATGCAGGTCAATTCTTCAAGCAGTGTTTGTTTCACAGTGGAAACAAGGTTTTCTAAAACTTCTATATACAATAACTTGTAATGTTCATTTTTTAATGGTTTTTTCTCCGTAATGGAAATACCAGTGTTACTTTAATTTGAATTATTAGTTGATGAAATGGAATGGGTGTTTTCTTACCTTGGAGGAAGTAACCTGAAATATGACTGCAGCATACAAATCCATGTATTGATTTTTTTGGCTTTTAACTTGCCAGTTAAAAAAAGAAAAGGAGAAAAAAACCCAAATGAAAAAAGCCACCAAAACCAGAAACCACCAACCAACCACAAAACTGAACTTTTTCTTCTGGAAGGTTAGAATGGAATCTAAACGCTTCAAAAATGAGATTAAAGGTGTTAAATTAACAAGTTATGAATATCCCAGTAAGGTACTGAAAGGGATCAGAGCTATTAAGGTATTACATACTTCTTGTTTTGGTTGTGGATGTTATCCTAAGTTGAGAATAAATTTGTTGCTTGTTCAGATTACGATGTTAAAGCTTTTCCTTACTTAGAATGAAGTGCAGCTTTTCCTCACTCAGAGTAAGTTTTGAAAAAGCAGTTCAAGTTACTACCTTTTTTGGACAAAAAGAAAATAATTTAAACAATTGCAAGCTTGCTTTGGTCTTACCTGTATGGAAATGCCTTCTAGTTTTCTTATTTATTTTTAAACATACCAAGCTAAATACAGCCAAGGAATCAATATTTACAAAAGTGGAAGAGCTTCTGTCTGCCTCTCAGTATGCACGTTAATTTTGCTATGAATCAACAATAAGCTTCTAGCAAAACTGCAGAACTGGATTAGGCCGAAAGTCAGGAAATGTTAGTGACCTACCCCAAGTTAATTCATGTTGCTTCACTGTATAACAATCCCAAACCAGTTGGGAGACATCTTCGATTCAGTGGCACTTGGAAAACATAACTCCTCATAGAATCATAAAATTATTTGGGTTGGAAGGGCCCTTTAAGATCATCCACTCCAGTCCCCCCTGCTGTGGGCAGGGACACCTTCCACTAAACCAGGTGGGAACTATTCTGTCTTCTGTTTTTGACAGTGTCTTCTGAAAGCTTCCTGGCTGAGCAGAACATGTTTAAGTTTCCCCTTATACTCAGGGAACAACTAGGCTTTATGTTGACTTAAAGATTGCAACTTCGTACCTCCTGTAAATTGCAATCAGACATCTTCTAAAAAGCACTAAAAATAAATGGGACCTGTCAAATATTTACCAGACTCTCACAGCTTTAGAGCTCTTTAGCACAAAGAAAAATTTATAAAGCTGTAGGAAGAAGCCTATGTTCCATGAATGGAGTATAATATATCAGGATTTTAAAAATAATAAAATTAGAAAGCCATTGACTAAAGGAAATAAAAATTTCCTGACTTCCTTTGGTAGATTAATGTGTTCTAGTTCCCTGAGTGGGCTATTCTGAACTACCATGACAGAAGGCAATATTGTACACAATCAGGAAAGTAAATAAAAGGGTTTTTTTCTATTTTGAAGGTCACTGACAAGATAATCACTCTGGAAAAAAAACCCAACCATAGTTAGTAATAGTGATGAAGTTTTGAATCTCCTAGTGTTGCTCTCTTTAAAAGCCAGCAGTGCTTTCCAACATGATAGTATAATGCTGGAATTACCTTTCAAGGTCTACTTGGCACCAAAATGTATAAGCATATTTTTCCTTCTGCTTCATATAAGCCAGAAGATGATTCTAATCCTTGTGTTAATTAAGCATAAAGATACTGGAGTTAAGACTTTCCAACTTGTCTTTTTGGTGCCCTATCACTTGCAAGCATTTATAACCTTTCTAATTTTTTTAGCAGGACAAATACTTCAGTATTCTTAAGCAGATAGTACCATGCCCTCAGCAGATGAATTTATGGTAGAAAACAATGAATGGAATGCAGTCCTTGCAGGAACTTAAACTCCAGTATCGGTGTTCATGACTGAAGCAATAAAGCATTCAGACAATGGCTTTGACAGAGTATCACACTGTTTTCCTGTGCAGTGTAGAGTTCAAGTTTTTAGAAATCATTTTTCTTTCAAACTTAAATGGGTCAGTTACAAAGAGCAAGAACAGTAAGTATTTAATAGTATTAAATTATCACATTAACACTTGCATCTATTTGTAGTTTTTAGCTATGTTGTTGCAAGTCATTATTTTATGTTGTTTTGAAGACATAGTTAAAGATTGTTAATTATTTGAATATTCAGCCTCATAGCACGTTTGGCCTCTAATGTTTGTCAGTCACTGTAATGATACCCACACTTGCCTACTTTTCTGCATGCATATAATTTTCTAGCTCCTCTAGATATTGCTGTCTGGTCCCAATGCCAACATGTAAGATGACAATAGACCTCTCAAGTGGGGCTCTTTTTTCTCAACTTCTAAAAATCTGCAGAGTAGATGTATACTAGAGAAAGGTTCTTACTGGTTTTTGTAGAATGGTACAGGGAATTGGCTTTGTCCTACAAGCTGTCATTCCTTGGGAAAAGAAGGATCTAGGTGATAAGAACAAAGGTTAAGGGCTTTTGCATGGGAATTCCTGTGAGATCAGTAAAAACTTCTAATAAAAGAAAATACATATATAAATAAGGCTGTCTTCTCCCCCTCCCCCCCGCCAGACTCAGGAAGAGACCAGACAAAAATACTAGAGATACAGTCTAAAGATGGCAAGAATGCTGGACAGCAGCAGAAAAGAAGGATGAGGTATTCCTCTAGCATACATAATCCTGTTGTAGAAATTGCAGTGAAGGTTTGAGAGAGATCTAAGAAAGCTGGGAAGGTGTAACTGGATGAAGCACATAACAGGTAGATAAAGATGGAGTAGGAATGTGTTAGTTAATGCTCTTGCCTTCTTGACCTGTCAAACAATTCTCCTCTTTATAAAACAGTGATAGTAGAATGTTGTTGGTGGTAAGGTAATAAAGCATCTACCATTTTCTTAATGGTTATTCAAAAGATAGATGTGTTAACATCAGTGATCCAGGCAGATCCTAAACAGAATGATTGTTTGCCCTGGAGCAAAGTGTGTATATTTGAGTATAACAGTAACAATCCTCATTTTTATCTAAACAGCTGAATATAGCTTTTAATAAAGGTTTTCTTTATTCTTTTCCAAGTAATGTTATCTGGGAAATAAGAATATGATATGGCTGTAAAAGTAAAGATAAAAAGATTGTTGGGACAAAATACTCTATGAACTTGGATGCTTTTTTAAATTGTATTTCCAGGCTGCCAAGATGTTTGATGAAGAAGGCAGGAAGAAGTTTTTCACACAAGACATGAATAATATTCTTCTGGAGTAAGTGCTTATCTGTAGAACCTTCCCTTTTTGGAAAGGGGGTGAAAGGAAATGTACAGAAGACGAAGTATTATTAAGGTTGTTCCAACAAAGCCTTAAAAGTCAATGAAGGTAGATCAGTCTAAGCTAGTTATCAGCTAAAGAGACTTATATGTGAATACAATTCCTGTCATGAATGTCTGTCTTTATTCAGTGTAAAATGTTTTGTAGTGCCCTGGTCTTTGACTTCATGTGTAAAATTCAACAAAATTGCTGTTATTTGCTCCTGTCTCCCACTTTTATAACTCGAAACACCTTCAGCTTTCATGAGGAAAAATGCCAGATTTTTTCCTCCGTAATCTTCAACTAAGGGTTAATATAGAAATTTCTGTGTTCATATTCTAAGAAACAAAAGTAATTTCTAGAAGACTGTAACAGTCAAAATTGTATGAATTTTGATTCACAGTGGTGGGTGTAAACTAAACTTGTATGAGTTTTCAACATTGCTGGACAAATATGAACATTAATGGTTTCTTGCCATTAATTAGGACTTCTTCCTTTTATAAAAAAGCTTATCTGAAAATGTCCCAAGCTGCTAGTTTTAGTACACATAGCTAGAATATGCTATGCTTCCAAAGCTTCCTTAGGTTTTTGTTCAGTTTGTTTTTGTTCAGTCATCTTTACTTTGGAGTGTCTCTGATTGACTGTCTTCTGTTTGTTTGTCAGTATTGAGCTACAGTTACAGGAGGTAAATCCTGCCATCCGCAATGGAGTGTACTCACACCTGGAGGCTTTTGTGCCGTGCAATAAGGACACGCTGATAAAGCGCCTGAAGAAGTTACACCTCAATGTCCAGGTACTGACGGCAAGATAAGCTCCAGCAGGAGTCAGTTATGTGACAGCGAGGAGAACTGAATGCAGCAGAGCAGTAACCACAGTCTCAAATCAAGCAAAATATTTTGAATCAGTTTCTAGATAAGTTTAAAAGCTTCTTTCTGTATACCTGATACTGTCACTACTTTAGGAACACATATTTTAAGTATTTCAGAGCCTTTGTTTGAGAATGAAGTGCTTTCATCTTGAAAGCTGGGTACAGGCTATGAAGGAGTGTTTCTGCTGTCATCACTGAGTATTACTGTAGTCAGAGGGTACCTATCAAAGCAGCAGTAATAATGGTTATGGCAGGCTAAAAAAAGTACCTTTGTATTCACCTTCATGTCAAGAAAAAAGGAAGGCTAGACGGATAATAGATGACCCAGCCTCTATTAATTGTGCAAATTTTCCTTTGTGACTAGGTCTTACAAATACTTTGTATGCCATTTTCAGTTACTTTTCTCTTGAAAACTGTTTTCCTGTTGAATAAAAAAATTACCTGTGATTAAGTACTCCGACCAGATTTTTTAGATAAAATCCAGGACTAAATCTTGCAGAGGATCTGAAGATGAATGCAGAGATCTCAGTACTTGCTAATAAGGCAGATTCAAATGCTATTTCTAAGCAGATAAACATAATAGAATATTTCAGTTCTTTTCAATAAGTAGTTAAAATTAAGAATGTGAAGTCAGAAGATGTAGAAAGTGACTTTAAAACATGTAGCAAAATGTATAATATATTACCTTAGTGTTTTGAAGTTCTTAATATTTGGAGACAGTTCTAAATACATAGTTCTTACCTTTCAGGTACATAAATTGCATGTAATAACAATCTAATACTCGTGTAATATAATACATATTCATATTTTGTTCATTACCTAGGATGTTTTTATACCACAGTTTTGGAGACCTGACTAATAGGATATTTATTTGCAAATGTTGAGATACTGATCAGTCAATTTATCTCACTTTTTGCCCCTTAAGTTTTTTTCCCTTCCCTATTTTAATTTCAAAGCATTATTTAATGAGATCATGCCATAATGTTTTGGGATATTCATGATACATTTCCCTGTGACTATCTTTTGTTGTTTCTGGTCCCAAGACTTATGTGAGAAGTATGTGCATTTATATAATGCTGTTGCAGCTAACAGGATTCAAGTGCCATGTAGAATATGTCTGTTACAGTCCATAAATAGTACTGGGAATGTTACCTTGGGAGTGATCCAGAAATTTTCATGAAACTATCCGAAGTGCTCTTTATTTTACATCTAATAGGACTATTTTGGTGTTTCTCTTTTCACAGGATGACCGCTTGAGAGAACCATTGCAGAAGCTGAAACTAGCTGTCAGTAACGTCATGCCTGAACAGTTATGCAAGTATCAAGAGGACTGTCAGGCCCGCAGTCAAGCCAAGAATGCCAAGTAGGTTATTCTGGAGGCTGTGCATGCCTGTTTAGAATCCATCTGGAAGTTTGTATCCATGTTGTTTACTCCCTTAGCTCAGAAAATCACTCAGCTTCAATTTACAGGTGTCTCTTTTTTGCATTGTACAAAATACTTAATTTTGTGTAAGTGATGTTATCATCTGAAAGCAGAAAGAAATTCCATTGACTGAGTGATATAGGTCTTGACAGAAAAAATAATCTGAAGGATTACTGGTTGATTCCTAAAAAGGGTGGATTAATGGAGGAGGATGGTGTGTTCAGGTTACTGATACATTTTGTCCGTGTTCATTGTAATTATTTTGATCACAGTTAAATAATATTAGACTTGGAGAGGTATTAATAGTTTGATAAGCATTCTGCCAGTTCCCAGTGGAGGCACTGCATGAAGCTTATAGGGGCATCAGTGAAAGCATCTGTACAGTGTGTCCTTTTCTGAGAACCATAAAGCAGTGGGGAAAGGAAGATAAAACTGTTTATTGTATCAGGAAGTATAGCAAAAATCTGAAAACAAGTCCTCTGTGGGTTATTTGTCCCCCTAACTAACACCTAGAATGACACTCCTTTTTCAATGAAATATTTTGTCTGTGTAGTATAGCTATAAAGAAAATAATTGTTCAACTGTAGGTTGCAAGCAGAAGATGAACGAGAGAAAAATGGATCAGAGGAAGATGATGATGAAAAACCTGGAAAGAGGGTTGTTGGACCCAGAAAGAAATTTCACTGGGATGACACAGTGAGGTAAGACAAAACTACCTTTTCCACCAAGAATTTTCACTAACTTTATAAAGGAACCTCCAAGAGGATATTACATAATGCTATTGAATAAATAATTTTTCCCAGAATTACACCTTGGAGAAATTTTGAAGAGTGTTGGTGTAAGGCAAATTGAAATTCTGTAATGGTGAAACACCACCTTCTTTAACTCGAAAGGCATGATCATCCTAAGTCCAGCCCTTTCAAGTTTCACTGCTTTTTTTCTGCTTTATCCAAATGCATGACTCCAGGACTTAGAGATTCTTTAGGCAAAGAACAGGTGTGTAAGCACAGTTATAACTGCTTCCCACCTTTCTCGGAATAGATTACAAAACACCAGTGAGCACTAGAGATTTTTGCCACAGGAGGACAGGCCATCAAGATTGGTGATACTGATTTGGCAAGCCTCCCAGTCCTTGGACACAACAACATCTTAACTGTTTCTATTCCCTCTGAACACAAATTCTTTGTTACCTCTCAAGATTAGCACAGATGCTTTTCTGAAAAGATCAGTTACTAGAGTTCGGTTTCCTAGAACAGATTTTTCTGAAAACTGAGATGACTGTTATTTAAATAATCTAGACTTTTAAGCAAGCAGTTCCTTCTCAATTAGTAATTTCTCATGCAAGATCTAAGATAAGTTTTAGTACGTGTGTGTGTATTTTATCAAAAGGGGCTGGTGGACTTCTCTCAATGAGTCTTTTTAGTATGTGAAGACAACAGGGAAGAAAGCTTTGTGAAATATGTACAAGCAATATAGCTTGGACTGACCTGGAGGGAAGAGAGATTTAAATATGTTGCTTTTTTCATTCAAGAGGCTCTGAAAGGCTGATGTTACTTAACTGTGTGCACTTTCTTATTTTTAAGAACAGTAAAAGACAAAATCCCAGTCAGAATTAATCCTTTCTTGAAGTACTCATTGTAGAATAGATTTCACTTCCTTTCAGACAAATGAGAGGTCACTGTGAGCAAAGTGAGAGAAGATGTTCCAACTATGAGAAAACCACAAAGAAAATGTAAAACAAATTACAGCATGATAATATTATGAAAATAAGAGCAACAGCAATAGAATCTGTTGAAAATGGAGAAGTGACAAGGGTAGGTCATACCAGTTTGTAGTAGCAATACTTTGTGCAGTACAAACTTCCAAAAAACACAGCTGGAACTGAGCACTTCCTACAAGTATCAGTGGATAGCAGCTTCCATTTCTTAGCTTCTTTCTGCTGAGCTTTTGAAAGGACTCTCTCTTTTAATATATTTATTTTGTTTCTTTTTGCAGGTCTCTGTTGTGTAATCTTGTCAAGATCAAGCTGGGATGTTATGAGCTAGAGCCAAATAGAAGTCAGTCTGCTGAAGATTACCTCAAAACTTTTATGGAAACAGAAGTGAAACCACTTTGGCCTAAAGGCTGGATGCAGGCAAGGTAAGATACCTGCTCTATATATCTATTCATTTTGGTGTTAACTATTTCTGTGGTTCCTATTTATGGTCTTACATTTGACTCAACCATGAACTATTGATATTGGTTGGAACTTAAAAGTATGTTCGTGCAGCTGGACTATTTTAGAAGAACAAATGTTTTTCTAAACTGAATTTTCTGTCTTGTTTGTAAGCCTGAGAGTGAAAAACCCCACTGTTTTCCTTGGAGAACTATTTGCTTTTTTCATCTCCTAGAGACTGAATTTACTGATGCTACTAACTCAGCACGAAGCGTGATATGAGAAGTATGAGGTGGGAGGGTAATAGCTTGAGAAGTTCTTTGTGATATAGACAGTGATAATGATCTAGAAAGCAGTTTTGCCTATATGTTGGAACACTGAATTATCAGACTGTTCACACAGGCTTTAAAATGATAAGCTAAAATTTCAATAGCAGTGTTCACAAAAGACTTAAGGTTTTTGCTCGCTATTTCTTGTTTGCAGTTGGGGTGCTCTGTGTTACATCAGTTAAAAATACACCAGTTTCTATACTAGCTTCTTACTGACATAAGAAACAACCACACAAAAGAGAGGGAGAAGTAAAATGGGAGCAGTAGTAAACTGTTGTGAAATACAGCTTTGGCAGAGATTTCAAATGGTTTGAAATGAAAGAGGATCAAGTATGGTTTGGTCTGAGCTCTCTTTCTGTAGCACCCACTGCAAAAGATAATTTCATCAAACCTCAACCTGATTGTAAAAGCTAAATGATACAACAAAACTAATCAATTTCTTGAAGAATACCTTGATTTTAGTTTAGTCAAATCTGTATCAAGCTGTAAAAATAACTGTATGGAGATATTTCTTAGAACGGTCAGCATAGAAATAGCTGGTTAAATAGCAACAGAAGGAACAAATGAAGTTTTAATCTTCCTGGCATACAGCTGGTTTATTTTTGTTCAATGATTCAGTTTTTTGTATGAGTATGCTGATGAGTGAGATGTTATCTGTTACGAAGATTTTATTGAATTAGATGAGACAGAATCCCAGTTTAGTTTAATAATGGAAGATATGAAGATCACTGATGATAGTGGAGAAATAGTCAAGAGATAGTGTGAGGTGATTGAAGAATACATAGAAGTGAAGCATGTTTAAACTTTGTATTGGAAAGCCAGAAAACATATGGTTCTCTCCTTTCCATTTAATAAATGTGCTGAAAATTTCCATGGGCTTTTAAACTATCTATACAATTGGTTTCAACAAAAGACAAAAACTAAACAAAAAGCCAAAATACCCCCCAAAAACAAGCCAAAACCACCAACAAATCAAACAAACCCCAAGAGGTGACAGATCATAACTTCCTGTTGACCAAAAAGACTTAATTTACTAACTGGGTAGTTTTAGTACCACAATGGTTTACAAATTGTCCTATTCTGCTGGGAGGCACTTCCCTGCTTTCTGTTTAGGAAGTGATGTATTGTAATTTGTAGGCAAACAGTTATGCATGGAAAGAGGAAAAGAAAGTATTTCCTGGAGTCTGGCAGTGGTAATTCCTAATACAGCACATAATTCATATTCTGGATGCTTATTTTGCTGGGATGTTAGGGTAGGGGTTATGCTGAAGGCTTAAAATTTTTCATTTTTATATGTGGCCTCAAGTGAAAAGGAGCTATGTAAAATTGAAAAAAAATTAGGTATCTAGTGCTAAAACTGATCTACTGGCTATATGTTTCTTAAGGAATTCTTCCTAGTCAGAATAGGTCTAGGGTACCAGAACTTCGTGGGTTCAGCTTAGAAGAAAAATTTCTTGCACTTTCAAAGTTAACTGTATTTAATGTTTCTCATAGCTTCATAAAGCATCAAGAGGTAAGGTGTTGAACATAACTGGAAATTACAGAATCACGGGATTGTTAAGGTTGGAAGCGACCTCACATACTGTTCTGTCCTTTCTTTGTACCGTATCTATGATTTCTGTCCTTATCTAGTACTTACACTTTTGTCTTTAACCTTGAAGGATGATGCTACAAATTACTGGGGCCTGTGATTAATTTTGAATTTTCATTCCCAAATTAAAAAGATTAAGGAATGGATAAAGCACCAAGAAGGAGGTGGGGAGGGAAATAGTCTGGAGAAGCTGAGTAGGTCAGGAGGTGGCACATTAAACATGTAATAAGGAATGCTGGTTTTGCTCCATGATGTTCTTCATAGGCGTTCAGTAGTCTCTGACAGAACAATGTAATACAGATTTGGAGGTTAGTATGGTGAAGAAAATGTGAAAATGGAGCTGGAAATAGAATCTGAGAAGTAAAGCACTGAGCTGTAGTGAAAGGATGTCAGCATTTTCTTACCAGATAACATGAGATTTGTGAATACTTGGGTTTTTTGTAATTATTGCAGCTCTGTAGGTTGTATTATCAGTGGTGAAAAGCTTTTGTTTAGACAGCTGTTCATAATGTGGTCAGTGTCAATGTGATGGCAGTGCTGTAAAAATGTTATGTGTCCTAGTTTGCCTATCTGGAAACAAGGAAGGGGACCAAATTTTCATTGTCTACAGCTGCATTTGAATACCAAGCTGTAGGATAGGTACAGGTCAGCAATCATTTTCACTTTCCACTTGCTAACTCAGGCGCTGAAAACACTGAACAAAAGCATGTGAAGTGTTGAGATTTGTTATACTGGTTCTTGCCATTCCTTGGCTCTGTAGTAATATGCATGTATAAGTCCAGTGTAATTGAAGACAGAGAAATGATACACAATAGCCTGAAGTTTTTCTTCTTTTTCTTCTTTTTTAAACTTCCAAAAACTTTAGTAAAAGTTTTTTCAGTACTGAAAGTACTGACGAAAATTAGAAACAAGCTTGACTACTGTGTTCTTTTATCTTCTGTGCTTCAAAAAAAAAAAAAAACCACAAACCCAAGCCTATGATCAGTGTGTTGGACATGTAGTGTGAAGAGTTTACAATAATCCTTTATTTTATATTTGAAATATTTCATTAGGCTTTGAGGAGAGAGCATTCAAAGTGTATTTCTTCTGTCCAGTTGAAGGAAGTAGTATTCTCTTACACTGATGTTTGCTTGGCCATTTACTGAGGTATTTTGAACGTAAACACAAATTACTACAATTTTTTTAGATTCTTCTGTTTATGGATGCCAAGACCTATACCATGACAGCAATACAAAGTAATCACAAGCTCTCTTGGGGACAGATAATCAAAGGCTGCTTCTGAAAACCAAAGAATATTTGTGTATTTGGTGGTCATACGTCGTTTGTCGCTGTAGAATCACTTCATATTTCTTTTCTGACCACTGTTTTAGGATGCTTTTTAAAGAAAGCCGAAGTGTTCACAATCACCTCACTTCTGCTCCGTGAGTATAATAGTGACAACTTGCTAAGATCTTTAGGTTATGCATAGCATCTTTTCTCATCTTCCTGCTACCTGTTTTGGACAGAGAAGGAAAGGGGAGGTACTTTGGGATTTGTTTGATAAAACTTAGTGGTGTTTATAATCTATTTTAATGCTTTAATTTAGGCATATTACTGTAATGTTCTTGTGGCATATTTTAACTCACTTGTGAAGTGGCTAGATAACTCCAGGGGATACTAATTCTTGAATTAATGCCTTTTACTCAAAGCATTTCAAAGCATTACACACTGCCTAAATTTTGACATTCAGCATATTAAACTGAACTCAGACTGCAGTACTTCCTGCTTTTTTCTTTTCCTCATAAATATCTCTAATCA
This sequence comes from Daphoenositta chrysoptera, assembly GCA_013397915.1. Taxonomy (NCBI): domain Eukaryota; kingdom Metazoa; phylum Chordata; class Aves; order Passeriformes; genus Daphoenositta; species Daphoenositta chrysoptera. Next base: position 97,522 of record VZRO01000231.1, read on the forward strand.
CAGAAGTCTGTGTATGTTAGTGGGATTTTATCTTCTTTGTTTTCAGACAACACTGTGTGCCTCTCAGGAACTGTCCACATTCAGTCAGAAGTCAAATAAATTATAATGACTTCGAATAACACCCCAATTGCAGCTTTTGTGATAAATATGATTAACATAGGATATTTTTCTACATAACAGCAAAACTGAGTCATGGTCCACCTACATAAAGTCTTTTTTTAGTAAGGCATATTTCTAGTTGCTTAGGAAGGGATTGCAAATTGCTGTAAGATGTTAATCTGTTGATTGCCCTTGGAGAAATAAAGTGTGAAATGCTGAACCTCTAAGCTGAAGCCAATAACTAATAATCTTTAATGCTATTCTTACTTGTATAACTGCAGTTCATGTACGTTGCAAAAGAAAATCTGGCAGTTTGCTAAATGACTTCTTGCAACAAACAAGTTAGATACAACTGTTTTAACAGTTGATAAGCAACAAATCGCTTTTGTGGGGGGAAGAAGCAACTGTTTTTATCTGGTTTGAGATAAATGAGAATAGGAAGCATCTTCCTCAGGGACAAAAATGTCAGCTTAAAAAGTGAAATTATATTACTACTCTAGAAGACTTCAGTGTAGACAAAGTTCTGCTAAGTAGACAAACTTCATAATATTAAAAGGTTGCAATTAATTGATATTTTGAAGTTCCTCTAAATCAGAAAAATAAAAACAGCTCTCTGGATATATCCTGATCTATATGTCAGATTATATCAGCAATTCAGTTGATTTTGCAGCTAATTTACATAAGAGATACATGACCAGAAAATGAATTGATAGTGGGCTATTTTTCTTTCCCTCTGTATTTTAAACCATTTTTCATTTCAAGGATGTTTTATTATTAAAGCCAGACTCCTGTAGTCATCATTCTAGTTTATTGGGATAGAATCACGGTAATACTTAAAATGAAAATGACTTGCCTTTTTTTTGGTCTTCTGATGCACATTTATCCCTTCTGTTTTAGGGCAAAGAAGAAGGTGATTCTGGCCCCTAAACCCAAAGTGAAGGTAAAAGCCTATTAAGATATCTGAATATCCACTTAGTGGTCCAGTATGACCATTTGATACAACCTGTTTCTGCCTCTGATCCTGAAAAATTCTTGCAGAAGGTTTCTGTCAGGCAATGCTTACTGACTTGGTGGTGCATTACTTTAAAGAATGTAGTACAAAATACTTCTGTATAGCTTTGTAACTTTAATCTGTATTAGTTTTTTGAAAATTGACTATGAAGAGGTATTAGTTCCAGTGAAGTTTCACATCTTTGAATGTGTGCTTTGTGTGTTTTCAGTTTGTTAAATTTGGCAACACTGGAAAACAGTGTAGTTGGAAGGATACCATAGTATAGAGGTCTTCATTTGGCATGACCAGGTGTTGTCTTAATTCAGTAGCAGTTTTATCAAGTGGTCAGATTAGTTACCCTATTCTTCACAGTATTGATTGTTCTTCACTGTGTGGGACACTTTTAGTTATGTGGAGCAACGGCACTACATTTTTAAATACAAATATTGAATTAACAGACAGGGCTCCAGCACCTAGATATCATAATATCATTTCATATCTTAATATGAAAATTTCAGTGGCAGATCTTTGGTTTGTCTGAATTTACAGAACAGAAGTATTACACTAAAGACAACCTTAAATCTATTCCAGAAAGACTATTGAAACTGACTTTTCCTATCCCTTCATTTTCAGGACTCCAGTCCAAAAAAAGAACAGAAAACTTGTATGTCTTCAGTCAATTCAAGTTGTGCTACTGTATTGAGTTCCAGTGCAGCTGTCTGCACCCCAGCCAGCTCTAGCTGCACAGCAGCTCCAGAGACGATCTGCTTGGATGACTCACTGGATGAAGACCTCTCTTTCCACCCACCCTCATTGGACTCTATTTCTGATGCTCTGTCAGTGATCAATAATGGTGCCAAGGGATCACCTCTTGGGTCCACCATAGACACACCAACATCCAGACCTCGCCCTGGGCTGAGGGAAGAGAAGCTAGCAAGCATTATGAGTAAATTGCCTCTGGCAACTTCAAAGAAAGTAGAGCCCACTCAAACATCCCATTCATCAAGTCTTATTGCTGGTCACACAGGGCCAGTACCAAAGAAACCCCAGGACTTAGTTCACACTGGTATCTCTTCAGGCCTTATTGCTGGATCTTCAATTCAAAATCCCAAGGTTTCCTTAGAGCCTTTGCCAGCCAAACTACTTCAGCAAGGACTACAGAGGTCAAGTCAGATCCAAGCTGCTTCCTCTTCTTCTCAGACTCACATTTCTTCCTCTAAGACTCAAGCAGCTGTTTCCACCTCCTCTCAAAGAACCAAGGATGCTAATATCTTGGTATCATCTGCTGAGGCTCAAGGTGGTACCTCCTCAACATCACAAGTGACAAAGGTGCACCAGCATTCAGCTGTACAGCAGAAATATGTATCTCCTTTACAAGCAACTATTAGTAAATCACAGACCAATCCTGTGGTGAAACTGAGTAGTAATCCCAAACTGTCTTGCTCATCACCAGTCATCAAGGCTCAAGATAAGTCTGTAGTATATCGCCTGCCTTTGTCTAATCCCTCATCTGGAAGTGGCTCTCAAGTGTCTCACCCACTGGTTTCTCGGACAACATCCAGCACCTCTACCTCTAGTAACTATTTAGCCAAGGCTATGGTGTCACAAGTTTCTTCCCAGGGTTTCAAGCCTCCCTTCTCCATGGCTGCCTCTCCCAAGCCTGCTGCCTCTCCCAAGCCCACTTCATCTAAGCCCTCTGTGACACCCAAGCCCAATGCATCACCTAAATTTTCATCCAAGTCCACCTCATCCCCCAGGCCTGCAACAACACCCAGTTCTTCCAGTTCAAGTGCACTAGTGTCCCAGAGTAGTCACTCCAGCAACAACCCCCTTCATAAACAGACCAGTGGTGTAAATATCAGCAGGCAGTCTCCCACAGTGAATTTGCTGTCCTCTAATCGCACCTCAGGCCTTCAGCCTGCAAAGAACCCTCAGGCTTCTTCAAAACTGCCCAACTCTTCTCCTTCTGGAACTGTTGGTAAAAATAATTTGGGTGGAGTTGGAATGAATGTACCTGCCAGCAGAGGCAATAACCTTAACTCAAGTGGAGCTAGTAGGACTAGTCTGTCTGGGGGAGCAGGAAGTGGAACACAGGGTGCTACTAAACAATTGTCAACTCCACACAGACCATCTTCTGCCTCAGGGTCTCCAGTTGTAGCAGCCAGCGTGCAGGTATGCATCTAACGAGTTTACATTTGAGCCTTACATTAATGTTTATCATATTTATTTTATAAACATTCTTAATATATTTTATTTTGATTTGGAAATGCAATAAATTCAACTTTTTACCTTTCTAAGCATAATGCTGATACTGATGAAACTATTTCACACTAAAGAATATGTATTTCCAGCTGATGTGAAATGCAAGGATCGGTGTGGAACAAATCCTCACTATTAACTCTTGTTTGGTCTATACTGTGGAACAGAATTCACTTTTTTTCCTTTTAAGAGCACTAGAAAAGGTAAGCTTGGTGTGACCATATTTTCATGTGACGTGGTATTTTCTTGCGTTATTAGATTTGTGTATTCTTGGATATTTATATATTTGTAATGATGGTGGTCATGTAAAAGGTGTTTTGGTACATTTGTTGTCAGGCTTCATGATTAACCTCAAAACTGGAGTCCAGTTGCTTGTGGTTGAGTGTAATTCAAGACTTGTAATTATAATTAACAGTTGCAAGGGCTTTTCTCTTGTATTTGTGACTATGTATTTTATTTTGTAGGATCTAGTCAAACTGAATGAGAGACCTCATTAATATATAAATACGCTAGAAATTGAAAGCATATATTATCACTAGAGATAAGAAAAATCAAACAAAACAAATATTTTAAAAATACTGTTGTTCTAAAACATACAAACCTATTATTTACCCAGAAGACAACCTGCTTTCCCAAGTTGTGTTCTTCTTACTGGGAGTCCTTAATTACTGAGATGATTTGATGTTTTCCTCTTTATTGCTCTCTATGCTGAAGTCATCACTACTTAAGAAAAGTAGTTGTCTTGGTTTGAAAAGACA
>VZRO01000245.1:0-29980 GCA_013397915.1 Daphoenositta chrysoptera
TTTTTTTCTTGTCTTTCTGTACAATATTTGTAAAGGGCAAGTATTAGCATTTTAAACAGTCAGCTAATTTGACTTCCTGCAGAGAAGAAAAATTAGGACAGTGACTGATGGCTCAGAGTTCTGATTATTACACCATTCTTTGTGCTCATTAATTTTTCTATATCCAATGGCTGACATTGTAGCTGACAATTGGTAAGAAAAAGAGTAATCTGACACAAATATTTTCCAAACTTTCTCACCCAGTCCTTGGTTTGCATCAGAGGTGAAGGAGCCAGCTCTCCTCTTCTGTAATACCAGTACATCTCTCCACCTAAACAGATCAAGATAGAGGGGTAATTTAGAGTCTGGGTTTATAAGGAATACATCTAAAGCTGTGTTACGTGTGATGGTTGTTTCAATAACTGGCACTGTTGCCTCTCATGTATAGTTGCAGGTCATTGTAAGATACTTTTTGCTAATCCATTTGCTCTAGTAAAACAGAGTTTCTGATCATTTTGTGAAGCTTTTGCAAAAATGAAATACTTGAAGCAGTTGAATGAGGATGCTCAGTTTTGCCTGAGATGCTTCAGGCCACATCATGTCTAACAGTTGGCTATGTACAAGTTAGGTGTTGCTACAGGTAGATTTTTGGTCTTCACAATGGAATTCATGATGCTGCACTTATGTGTAAGCAGTGCACAGAGTAGAGGGCACCTCTGGTAAGGTACCAAATGCTGTGTGGGCTCATCAGAAAGCTCTCTAGAGTTAACCTAGAAGAAATACCTTGGTAGGGCTGCTCCTAGTTTCTTCTCACCTTCTGGACTGAGGGATTTGAGCTGTAGCTGCAAGAGAGGACCTGTGGCCCAGACAATAATGCTCATACATGAAATGTGTGAAAGAGCTACTATTACTGCTCTGTGATAGTTGTGGAGTTGAGTAGTGATAGGATTGAGCTTTCTATCACATGCCTGCCAGGAAAGTACCCCAACCACAGAATCACAGGCTGGTTTATACAGTGAACCCTTCATCTTGTCTCTTGATGATGGATTGCCAGATAGTCAAGAATTCAATACATGTAAAGCCTAACAGAAAGCAGGGAAAAGGAGCCATCCCCTGTAATCTAGGGGTTAAGTCTTTTTTATACAAATATAAAAGTCCTGCTTTATTGCTTCAGCTGAAGGCATTAGCTCTGTTTCTTCATCCAGCAGGACTCAATATGCAGATTTAGCAGTGGGGATCAGAAGGTGACACTTTCCTAACCACAGGTCTGCACACCTGCCATTTTGCTGCCTGTTTTCCTTTTGACCCTAGAAGTCTTGCAGTGGATGGGTCAGTGGCAGCAGTGCACAGCTGACATCTCAGAATACCTCGGACAATACTTGGCTGAGCTTCTGGTTCTGAGGCAGAGAAAAAGAAAATGCTGCCTTGTTTTCATTGAGAAAATTCCCCCCATTTGTGATGCTACAGGCAGATAGGAACTCTCGGGCCAGTCATGATGAAAACCTACTGAGGCATTTGCAGAAATAAGCAGTCACTGAAGAGAGGTTGTTTATTGCCCAGTGTTGGGTTTCTGTACCACTGGTTTTCGACTGATTGATGATGTTTTGCCTACTGCCATACCGTCTTTGTTTATTATTTTCTGTAGTAGGAAGATGCAGAGGAACACCAGAATAAGTAATAAACATGAAACACCCATTTAAAAAGAGAAGGCACGTTTTTCTTTGGAACATAAGAATATACCTAAATAGTGTGTACAAATCAGCTTGTCCGTGTGATTTGTCTTGTGTTATACAGATGACTAAACAATGAAAACAAGGGAATAGTAAAGCATCACAAGATTAGTTCTATATTTCAGTGAGGAAAAGAAACATTAAACAAATAAAATCTCAGCATAAATATATCTTCTTCTCCCTCATGGAAAAAATAGAGTAAATATTTTAGGGGGAGAAAAGGTGTTTACAGAAATCGTAATCCACAAACAATACCTGGTTGGCAAAATTATTTTAAAGGAGTAATTTTGCAGCTAGACAAATCAATTTTTAGGGTATAATTGCATTAATGAACAAAGGAACTGTGTAGATGAATATATTGCTATAATGCAGCTTATAATCATTAAAATTTTAATAGAGGAAATTGTTGTAGTACATTTCTATGAGAATATAATTTCTCAATTATGGAAAATATTTTAAAACAACAACAAAATGAAAACAGGTAAAATCCTTCACATTTATCTAGTTGTGAATAGTTGTTTAAAGGGTTATCACAAGTGTAAGTATTAGGGTTCTTCCCATTTAATATAGTCTTTAGTATTAATAAAAAGAAGCAGAAATAAGAAGCATGTTAATGATGTTCTTGCATAATTTTCAGAGAATTCAGGACTGAATATGGCAGCAAAGAGCTGTGTTTAGAAAATGAATTAGTGGAAAGGCAAATTATTTTATGTAGATACCAATAGTCTAAGTTGCTCATACTCAGTAGGAGTGAGGAATCTGGAAAAGTGAAAATTTTGAAAGAAATCTGAAAATACTGCTGCTGGTCTGTAAAGCAGAACTCTTTTGTAGAATAACATAAGTTCCAGCTGAAGTCTGTCGTAACCTTGGCTTACAAATGGATCCTGTCACATGGCAGGAACACTAGAGCATAATTTCTCATTGTTCTGAATGCAAGTATTTCTGTTCTACTTTTTCTTTTTTTTCTTTGGATGACAGTTCAATACTTAACGGTTTCTTTTACGTGTAGCATATTCCACACTGTGGTGTTTTTCTCCATTCATGAGACAACATAGTGACTTTCAGCATATTGTTTACTCTTCAAACATTTGCTTATGATTGTGAAGTAAAAGCTTCTTATCAAAAATGTTGGTTAAAGCAAGCAAAATCTTCTACTTATCAGAAATAATTTTGGACTGAAGACACCTTTTATATATGTATTAAAATTAAATAACTCTATGAGAAGCTCCTACTCATGAAATCTTTCATTTTTTCCAGATTCTCGATGCATTCTTCTTCCAGTAGTTTTACATCATCTCCACATGCATTTACAAGAGCAGAAGGACCTTATAATGTGTGCCCGTATCCTTAGCAACATATTTTGCCTCATCAAGAAGAACAGCTCAGTGAGTAAACACCATGTCACATCGACTTGAACTTCTTTATGTGGCTTAGTGACATTTAATGACACAAGCTGGACCTTGCCCAAGAGCATTTTAGAGAATTCTCTGTGTAATGAATCTGCATAAACATCTCATTTTGGTTTTTTCATGATCCTTGTCTTTCCATGCAAGAGTATTTTAATTGTATCGTATAGTGTTCTGACAAGCTTTTACACTTCTTCAGTGTTGTGTTGGAAAGAAAGAAATGTCTACTTTCTTTTTGGGGCATTTTCTATTGTGGGCTGTATATTCTTAGGGGACACAGGGCTGATATAGGTAAAGAGATTGATATGGGTATTGCAAGGGGCATTACACTTGGTTGTTAGTTGATAAACTTCGTGGCCAATTTCTGATGTTTGTATTTGTGAATTAATCTGTGAAAGCTGCATATGAGAGCTCGCAATACAGGTGTATTGCAAATGGGAAGATGATGCTAGGTTCTGACAGACAACAGGATATAAGACAATTAAAACCAAGCATTGCCTGTAATTAGTGCAATACATGCATGTCAAGGCCAGCATATATTACCTTGTAATGCATTAGTGAGAACTCCTTTATGTGCTTCTTCATTTCATACCACTATCAGCAATTAAAGTTGTACCATCAGTGATTTGATACGTATATGGTTTGCATCTTTGGCACTGTAGCATGTTCATTCCAGCTGCTCCTGGATTAGTATAAAACCTCATCACGAGATAAAGTGATTGATACTAAAGCAGAGCTGTGGTTTTGGACTGGGAGAAAGGCTTACATGTCTGGTCTGAATTTCAGGAGATCTTCCATCTGGAGTCACCAAGCCAGAGGTGTACACAATTACAAGTGGATACCTATATAAAACTCTCCTGAATGTTCAGGATATGCAGCTAATATTTTTGGTAGTCTTTGAGTAATTGAGATGATTAACAGCTTGGTGACTTTGATATGTTTTTTTGTACATCAGTGCAGAAAGTCAGTCCTTCCATTGCAATCAAGATAGTTTAAAGATTGAGGGAACAAGTGAATTTGCAGTAAGGCAGCTTTGAAAATTAAGGCTGTTGGTCATTCTAAAAATAGTTTGTAGCAGTAAAGAGAAAGGTCCTCATGGTGGATACAGTTTCTAAATACACTGTGTACTGTCTGTTTTCATAAGTAGCCAAGTTAACAGTTTTTTGATGCTAGATGAAGTGACAGAGAACATGGCCTGACATTAGATTCAACTTAAGTCCAAGCAGGAATTTTGAGTTTTGTTACAAATCATATGCTTTAGGGTGTCTAGGAAGCAAAATTAAAATAAAACAAACCAAAATCACTCCTACACTTCAATGTCAGCAAAGTTGATCTATTTGTTTTTCAGTTGAGTTTTAGCTTGGTTGTGTGTATTTGATTATAAAGTGTTCCTTTCTGTGAAGAAGTGTCATGTTAAATGATGGATAAAATTGCTGCAATTAAGATGGTGGTCTCTGCTGCAGTTGAGAATTAAAACAGTCTTGAAGCAGGGAAAACATATTTCCATCTGAATTAAAAAGGAGAAGTAACTACAACTTGACTTGATAAAGTGTTTTCATGCTGGTAGCTGAGGTATTCATGGTTTGTTTTGGCAGTGAACACTTTGATTCCTTTGTATTGATGTTGTGTACAAGCAGTTGCAGGCTTACATAAATGACTAATTTGTTTGTGCTACTCAGCTGATGGGAAGCAACATAGCTGGTCCTTACTGATGAAGCAGGTCCTGAAGGTTGAGCACCATCTGCTTGTTTCTGGGGATAGTTTCAAAGTGTAAAACAGGATCCTGCTTTTTGGATTCTAAGCCTTTCTTGGCTATTTCCCCAGAAGATATATGGGTGTTACCTATAAAAATCTTGCCCTAAAAGTTTTTGTGTATTATTTACTGCATTCTTCTAAGCTTCAATTGAAAATACAGCTATGCTAATTTGATGAGCACTTGCATATTCAAAATCATCCCTGTAACTGTCCTCTGTGATGTAATTAATAGAAAACTGTTAGGAAAAAATGAAGATAATTAAATAATATCTGAATTAGAGAACAGTCCTTGTTTCTTGAATGTAGCATTCATAGTGAAACTGTAATTTGTTTTTAAAACTACCTCAAAGGAATTATGCCTGTGGTCGTATTTCTATTATAAAATCTTAAATGTTTTATTTATTATTTAAGGAAAAATCAGTCCTGGAAGAAATTGATGTGATTGTAAACAGTCTGCTAGATATTCTATTAAGGACCATACTAGAGATCACCAGCCGACCACAACCATCGGGCTCTGCTATGCGTCTCCAGTTTCAAGATGTGACTGTAAGTTTCTTAGAGTGAAAGAGCTCACAGTTGTCACTGGTTGGACTACTAGATTTGTGAATATATTGTCTTTATATTGTAATTCAGAATGTTAAGAATTTATATATAAAAGAGAGAATGAGGAGGACAATGAAAACCTTTCCTGTATTCTACTCTTTTTTAGTGGAATTAGTAATTTTTTTTCATTAAGTTTATTTATGGGTTGTTACCAAAAAAACAAAAACAAAGGAAAAAAACAAGCCCAAAAGATAACATTTCTTTTGAGACTTTCAGATTAGTAATTATTTCAGTACCTTCCTTTTGTTTGCAATGTAATAGTTTTCTGAAACTGCCCTTAAGTTTGAATTGCTGAAAATAGAAGGGTATCAATCAATAACAGTTCCTAAAATGCATACATTTTTTCACAATGAAACAACTCTAAAGATGCCTGCAGAATCTGTGATAACTAATCTAAATTTATTACTTGAGAGGCTTTTTGTTGTTCTCTGGGCTGAGCATCTGAGCTTTGTTTCTATCACATGAAGCTGAGCATACAGGATAGATTTGGAAGATTGGCAAATGATGTTTTGGTGAACCTGCTGTAACAACTCGTGGGAATTAGAAGGTTGAAATACAGGCATTTACAGAAAAGTCTGTGATGAGCATTGATCAAATAAAATGAAGTGTTATTTTGCTTTGCTTGCAGCAAGGTTTTCACTTTGCTTTTCAAGGGCAAATCGGTTCTAGTATAGCCAGGGATGTGACCCCGCTAAGATGTGAGGGGTTAGCATTTTGTGCAGAAAACATACTGTGCTGAGTGATTTGCCATCTCATTCTAGATTTGATTTATTAATTAATTGCCCGGTGTTTACACTCTAACAGTTTTTGTTAATGAATGGTTGCTTTTCAAACCCGAATTTCCTCTGAGATAAAACATTTCAAAAGCATTTAATAGCTGCAGAAAAAATGTGTTGTCAGGGTTTTTTTGCTTGTTTTCTTTTTTCCTTTAGACCCACAGAGAGCAAACTGTATATGGAGTGTTTTATGGAGCTGACCAAGCTCTGTAATTAGATAACATCATGCTTTAATCACTGTGATTCCAGAGCAATATACATCTAGGAGTTTGAGGGTTTTTTTTCTTGAAATTAAAAAATTACAAATGTGTGCTGTGTGGCATATCAGGCAACCACAAGAAAATCTAAGCTGAAGAAAGGGTGGTAGTGTTAGACTGTTAATGTAGTAAAGCTCTGATCTTGTTTGTTTCTTATGAGATATCCCCTTGCTCGCAGATTAAGTTTTCATTAAACACCATGACAGCCTAATTCTTTTGCACCATCAAAAAATTAGACTCTGAAAGTGCTTTCAAGTTGCAAAATTTTCTTTTATGCATCAGAAAAGCCATGTTATTGTCACTGCAGGCTCCCAAAGAATACTTAATGTGGAAGTGACTCACAGCACAGCATAAGGCAATTATATACATTTATGTAGAAATATCATGCAGTATGGGCTTCTGGCAGCACATGGAGCCAGATTCTTGGAACTATTTGTAGAGCAAGTATGATAAAGTACTCAATGTGAGTACAGCAGTAGAGTCTGTTCCAGTATGTTACCATTATTTCAAACTGCATGTGTCATAAAAAATTCTTTGTGAGATGTACCATGGGAGCACACTTGATAAAATTCTGTCATAGTTTCAAACAAGACATAGTTTTCCTTGTGGAAGTAGTCCTAAACCCATCTCAGTGTGATCTCTTAGGCCCATGTGTCACTGTTTCTCTTCACAAAGAAACAGCATCAAAAATCAAATCAGGCAGCATTGGGCTTTGTGCCATTTCTTTCATCTCAGGTAGCTTTGATACCTGGATACCATTTAATTTTTGGTGAGCAGTCTTGTTAGATGGTAACCTGCAAGAAGGGTGTGATGCTTTAAACTGAGCATGAAGAAGACATGGCTTCAGGGTGTCAGTGTTACAGATGTTGCATTGACAAACACGGAATTTAATGCAAAGGTGAAATTTCTGCTTTAGTTTGTCACTGAATTAGACCTTTGGACTTCCTTAAGAAAAAAAATGCATTTCCATATAAAGACTTGGCAGAAAGCAGTCCAATTAAAGTGAACTTTAATTGATTTCAAATCTTGAAAGTTCAGTCCCTCAGAACCTAAATGAACTGCAATTTCATTGAAAGATCCATGGTTTTTAATAATTGTGCTCCTTAAATAAGACACAAAAAGTACTTTAAGAATCTACCTATGTGATTTTAGTATACTGCTTGGCTTGACTTTTGACACTGGAATTGGACCCTAAATATTTTTTATCAAGGTTGTTATGTATGCGGAATTTGCTTTTGTGCATGATTTGAAAGTTAATCTGAGGCCAACATTGGCAGAAATCCTACAACATACATTTTTATGTTGAGTTCAACAAATGAAGCTCAATGTGCATTGCTATTTTAAAAACCAGCCTGTATAGCTACCTACATTCAATTTAGAAGCTCAGATTTAGAACTCAGTTAACAATTATCTAAAATTGATACTTTTATAAAGCTAATCTGTCTGTCAAGTATAATAGTACAGCTCTCTATAATAGGTTGTGATTTTTAGTATACTACAATATAACTTGAAACAAATGTGGGAACATAGGAGAAGGGGGACTAAAAAGGACTGCTTAAAATACCTAGGCAGGAAAGGAATTTTGTCACTCAAGCTAGCAACTGGGTATATGGATATTTACAAGACAGCAGCTGTAACCTTCATGTTTATGCCCAGAGCATGAATATTAAGAGATTTTGTAGCCTTAGTATATTGTTTTGAATTGTGATTCTGTGTTTCTATGAATGCTATGTTCACTGTAAAACTAAGGGAGGTAATACAATTAGAATCATTACTTCAGTGTAGAATGTTATTATTATTTTATCACCATGTTGCCAGAGAAAGTCATCACCTCACACATGATCAAGTGCACCAGGTATAATCACAAATTAATTAGGCCTTCCAATGTAAAATCCAGAAGCCCCACTCCTGTGAAAACGTACTTCTTCTTTTTAAACTTATAGTCTCTTTTTAGTGAAAGATGGAAAGAAATCTTTGCAAAATTTGACTTGGAGAACTAATGAAAGACACCACTTTAAAGTACTGTTATCACCTGTCTGTTCTCCCGGTCTCATTCTCCATTCCTGGTACAGGCCAGAAATATATTTCCCATTTTTAGCAAGCTTGTAAGATTTCAGAATTGTTCTTTCTAAGCACTGTGATGCAAACCAGACCTTTGACTCTTTCCTGTCCTCATCCATTCTGCAGCCAGACCTGACTGATGTAATTCAGTATTTCTTTCCAGTCCAAAAGTGAATAAGCAGACAGGAAAGGGTGAATGGGAGAACCTGTTCCTTCCTGTAATATCTTGGTTGTTTGACTGCTCACCGGAGGTACCCAGTGTAGTTCTCTGCTCTTTCAATTAGAAATTTTGTGCATTATTTGAAAGTTAATCTGTGGCCAACACTGGCAGAAATCCTACAACATACATACATTTTTATGTTGAGTTTGACAAATGAAGCTCGATGTGCATTGCTATTTTTAAAACCAGCCTGTATAGCTACCTACATTCAAATTAAAAGCTCAAATTTAGAAGTCAGTTAACAATTATCGAAAGTTAATTCTGTAAGCCCAAAGAAATTTCTGATCAAAATATTTTCAAAATTTGTTCAAACCTACAAATGGGTTTTCTTTTTAACAAATCTTGGTTTTTTGAGATGACAAAATGTTTTGAAAAATTCCCAGCTAGCTCCATTAATTTATTCCCTAAAGGAAAACAATAGCATTCTTCCCAGAATTGTTGCAAAATATGTTTGTTTATATTTGTTTCAAAACTGAGTTGACTAAAGAGGTTGTAATTTTAGCAATCTAAGTAATTTGTTTAAAAACAGATACAAGGAAAACAAATCACAAATTAAAATTTTACTGGTTTAGCCCTGCTGGAACAATTTAAAATAGATTTTTCTAAGCACGTAAACTCCACTTAGGGAAAAATATTTCCTTAAATGGGAAGGAAGTGCAATCAATGTATTTTCACAAAATGTGGAGCTGAAGCCTTATTGTAGATTAATTTCCCTTACATTTGTTAATTATTTTGAAGTGCTTATAATATAACAGTTTAAGCTCAAGTGCAGAAAACATTAAAATATTTCTCCTCTTGGCTTATCTGAACAGGGGGAATTTGTCTCCTGTTTATTGTCACTCTTGCGACAAATGACTGATAGACATTATCAGCAGCTTCTTGATAGCTTCAACACAAAGGAAGATCTGAGGGTGAGTAACAGAATTGTGTTTCCACTTGTTTAGGCCTTTCTATTTCTCTTTTTGATTTATCTCCCTGTAAGAGATCCCTGTGCTTTGAAGAATCACTTCAGTATGTAAATGCAATGTGTTTTACAGATTAGCTAACTATTGCACAGGTTTTCTTGGCAACTCGGGTCCACTCTTACAGTGCAGCAAGGCTGTTATTGCTTCTACAATTACAGCAGAGAGAATATGGATGGAGGGAACTATATAATTGCTTTAAAGCCATGAAATTAGCCTCCAAACCTGTTTTAAAGATGGTGTCAGTCTAAGGTTACACTGCTCTTGTTTAATTCTTCCTGTCAGGCAATTGAGGATTTTTATGTTTGGTTTATTATGCTTGCTTATTTTTTTAATTCATTAAACTATGTATGGCAATAGAAAACATGCAGCTTGAGAAATGCATAATCAACTAACTCTTTATTTTTCTTAGCTGTGCAGCACATCCATTGGCAGGAGGATGTGTCAGACTGATAATGTCTGCTCATTTCGATCACAGAAAAGAGTAGCTGTGGAGCTCTTCTAAGGCAACTTCTATCAGTTTCATTAATTGAGTAATTGCGTTTATGGAGCTACAACATTTTTAATTCCTTTTTGGAGGAGGGGCGGGATTAAAAAAATTTTTTAGAAGTTAAGATTTCCTGTATAAAAATATACACCAAGATCTCCACTCTGCTGGACCCTGGAAAACTTATATAGTACCAAATTTGATCCACACAAAAAATCTTGAGTAATCATTTATGCACATTATTCAGCCAGTAATCATGTCCTAATGTGATAATATATTTTAGATGTTACTCCTTAATTACAATTTGATAAACTTAAGTACTGCCCCGAAAAGGGGAGTTTAGTCATGGTGCAATTTCAGATTTACTTAAGTTCCTGATAGCTGCTTAGAGCTGAAGAGAGCATACCATTTGTGAGTGCCTTTGCTTTGAGTGAGATGGTCATATAGAGCTTGACAGGTAGAAAATGCTGCTAAGAAGTTATCATGAATCAAGGGCACTACCTAGGAGTTGTATAGGATGAACGATTTTTATATGAGCAATACAGCATCTGTTTTCAGACAGAATAGTTGCTATCCTTAGGCAATTTTTTGTAAATATTGTGGGACCTAGGCATTTTTAGTGGAAATATTCTCCCTTTTGTGTGAGTTCTGAACAGGTATTCCTAGAGGTTTCAGGATTTATTTCTGTTTGATGTATCTTAGAAATACAGTGTTGAGTTTCTTCAGACTTTTCTTCCTTCCAGAATATGAAAAATCCCTGGAATTAATGCTTGAATGGTGTTTGATTTGACACATTTAAATTCCCCCCACGCACATACCCTACTATTACACAGAGACATATGGAAAGCAGCTGTAGCTGGTGCCATCAGCTATCAAAACAGAGGTCTTAAGAACTTCAGTCCAGAGTTTATTTCCATTCAGCTCTCCTTGAATCAGCATCATCTCCACCAGTGATTCAGTGGCAGTAGTCTGATCATCATTAATGCAGCATTCCTTCTCTTCTGAATCTTAAATAATATCTTGTTTTTTCCCCTCACTTGGAAATATCAAATATCACTGAGAGCAAGAGGGAAAGATGAGAGCTAGTGTGTGAGACCGACACTGCTGTTAATCATGAGCTGATTGTGTGTCACTAGGCTATCTAAACCATTTTGCCACTTCCCTTTTTGCTTTTCTGCTTTGATTACCAAGTGTGGAATTTTCTTTGCTTTAAGATATCTTAGGAAATGATATCAGTATGGAT
This sequence comes from Daphoenositta chrysoptera, assembly GCA_013397915.1. NCBI lineage: Eukaryota > Metazoa > Chordata > Aves > Passeriformes > Daphoenositta > Daphoenositta chrysoptera. Next base: position 11,480 of record VZRO01000245.1, read on the forward strand.
AAATGAAAATTCAAAAGGTGTAAACATCAGTGATAAGATTTTTTTTTTTCCCTGAGATTCCTTAGAAGCTGAAATAGTAGCCTTAGTTAGTTTAGTGGCTAGTTGGGATTTAAACTTGAGTGATAACTACCATCAGCTTGCTGTATTTCTGACTCCTCATTTTGCCTCCAGTCAGTGGTATCAAAGTGAGTTGGGTCTTCCTGAAGCCCCATTATGAGTTACAGATCTGACAGGAGGTTTACAAGGGACTTACCTGAGTGTAACTTAGGCCTTTGAATTGCTTTGTGCTCTGCTTTTTTTGCTTTAGCTATCTCTAGTTATAATTAACCGTCTATACTAAATGATTAGGCACTGATACCACATGGCATTTCATCTTTCTTCCAGACTAATTCTCAAGGTGACTATGTCAGTACTTACGTGAATGTATGTTTGCACAGCATTTGTGGTACAGTTAATAAAAATATCCCCACCAAATGACATCTCCAAACAAAAATTCACTCATGAAAGTACTTGAAAAAAGGAAAGAAGGTTTTGCAGTTCTTTTTTTATTTTTTTAGCAGTCTATACCAAACTTACTAAAAGCTGTTTCCAGTTTGTTAAACAAAGAAAAGCAAAATGGAGACTTTGAAGGAATGACATGTACACATATTTACATGACATGCATCTGAGTGATGCCTTAAACAAGTGGTGGCTTGTGGAAATATTCCCTCTATTTTGTAAATATATTTATCTTAAGTAATTGACATGGTGACTGTTTTGTCAGTTTTTTAAGAGAGTTTGTTTCCACTCAAAGCAGAAGATAGGAGAAACATTTTATATTTGAAAACATGCAAATGAAGTATAGAAGAACTGACAGGGGTTTCATGGCTGAGTGGTACAACCAGGCACTATACTTCACTCACTTTTTGAAACCCTGACTTTAACAAGACAGTAATTTTAAATGCTTCCTTTTATCTTTCTGTATTATTTTAAAGGTATGCTCTTTTTGCTTACCACAAAACGCTTTCTACTAGTAGTAAATATCTTTTACAGCAATTTATAGAACAGAGGTACCTTTGTGGGCGGATATTTGCTGCTGTGAAAAAGCTCAAATGTAATTTATGACAAAAGGTAAGAGTGGAAGTTATAAATAGGGAGGAGATCAGTGGAAAAGTGAATGCAAAAAAAAGTATATGTAGGCACAATGCAGCTTTGACCACAGCAAGGTGCGTTTGATCAATATTTGTGGGGTTTTTAATTAATAGATTAAAAGAAGACATAACAAGGAAGAATCTACCAGAAGGCCTAGTTTTTATTTATTGGCAGTGTACCCTACATCATGTGACAGAATAGAGATTTGATGAAGGAAAAGATAATATTTCATAGGGTTGGGTGTAAACCTTACTAGTTCTGTCATCCCTCTCTTCCAGCTCAAGGAGCCTGAGCAGGGTAAGGTGGGTGCCAAACCCTTATACCAAATGCAGTTTATTGCACTGTTCTCTACTAGCCCCTGGGGCACAGGGTGAGGTCCACAGGCATGGGGAGTTTCTCTGGTGGAGAAGCTCAGTTCCAGCCACCATCCTTCCCCTGCTATGCAGAGACACCCACTCACATGTGGGACTTCTGAAAAGATGAGTGCTGGGGCCAAGGGATGGTTCCAAAGCCACTCATTTAGGTGGCTTCTGACATAGATTAAGAAAGCAGTGAAGCAAAGAAGATCTGGGAAAGGAACTGACCACGGGATGGATGAGTTGCCTAGGAACCGACAGCTCACTGTGAAACCATCCTCTTTCTTATTTGGATTTGACACTCTGGATGCTCTACAAAACCTTGATACCAAGTAGCCTGATAACCCAGCAGCGTGAATCAAAGCAATTAGCTTCAAAGTGGATGGTTGACCCAAATTAAAACGCATTATAGGTGTAGCCCAAGAGATCCAGTGAAGAGTCTGATCTGCTTTGCAGAATATTTTACATGCATACTGAGAAATGAGGAAAGAAATTCCAAGTCAGTTTTTGGTTAAATGAGTAGATGGTTTTCAGTCCTTCAGAAGGCTGTGCTTCTCACTTAATCACAGTTTGGAAATTTCATTGTGCAAATATTGCTGCTCAAAGAAAACCAAACTGTGATATTATAGTATTTAATCACAGAATCATAGAATGGATTGGGTTGGAAGGAAGCTTAAAGATCAGGCAGGGACACCTTCCACTAGACACGTTTCTCAGAGCGCCATCCAGACTGGCCTTGAACACTTCCAGGGATGGGGCTTCTACAATGTCTGTGGGCAGTCTGTCCCAGTGCCTTACTATCCTCACAGTAAAGACCTTTTTCCTAATATTTAAGCTAAACTTACTCTCTTTCAGTTGGAAACCATTCCCCCTTGTCCTGTCACTACATGCCCTTTAAATAGTCTCTCCTCATCTTTCTTGCAGGCTCCCTTCAGATACTGGAAGGGCTTCAATTAGGTCACCCTGCAGCTTCCTCTTTTCCAGGCTGAACAATCCCTATTCTTCCAGCCTTTCTTCCAGCCCTCCATTCCTCTAACTATCTCGGTAGCCTCATTTGGACTCTCTCCAACAGGTCCCTGTCCCTCCTGTGATGGGCCCCAGAGCTGGATGCAGCACTCCAGGTGGGGTCTCACCAGAGTGGAGCCGTGGGGCAGAATCCCCTCCCTTGAGCGGCTGGCCACGCTGCTTTTGATGCAGCCCAGCATACAATTGGCTTTCTGGGCTGGGAGGGCACTTGGCCTGCTCACGTCCAGCCTCTCATGCACCCCAAGTCCTTCTTGGCAGGGCCGCTCTGCATCTGTTCATTCCCCAGCCTGTGTGGATACAGGGCGTAGCCCTGACCCAGCTGCAGCACCTTGCACTTGGTCCTGTTAAAACTCATGACATTCCCACCAGGCCACTTCTTGAGCTTGTCCAGGTCCCTCTGGATGGCACCTCTTGCTTCGGGTGTGAAGTTAAGTGGTGTGAATTAGTACTAAACCTTATAGTACCATCTAGTATTATCTTACAGATAGTACTAGACCTTATGCACACTAGGTAGGAATATTAAGAGATGGTATTTAGAATTTGTAAAAGGACAAAATTACTTCCTTTTTGTCTCTTAAGATAGAAGACATATGAGACATTAATTCTATCTGTACTCAACCAACCAAATGTTAGTTCACTTATACTGCCGGCAAAAATGTTTTTTAAATGTTAAAATCTGTTACTAAATCTATGTTTTGCATCTAATATCACTACATTGATGACACAATTTTTTTTATTTTTTCTTTGAAAATTAGAAATAATTAGCCTGGTATTAATGATTCAAAATTTAATGGCAGTGTTTACATTTGCTTTGTTTTAAAGTTTGCACAGGACAAAAGATGAGTTCTGATTCTAGCCTAGTTACCCAAAGAAATGAAGTACATATGATCTTCCTTTCTGACTGTTATTCTTAATGACTTTTGAACAAGCTGTCTCAAAGGCACTAAGTTTATACTTTGCACAGCCCTTGAGTTTTAAATCTTCAAACCACTACATGGTTTTGTGGTTTCCCAGTAACAGCCATTTGGCCTCTTCAGTTCAGCAGTCTGCTGGTTAGATCCCTAATGGCAGCAACACGTATTGTGTCTGGAAAACAGACAGGATAGAAAGGGAATATGGAAGAATTTGGGACGTTACTGTGAGGCGATATGCAGCAACATTCAAGGCATTTCCCTATTGTTGGGATTATGGCACAGAGCTGTAGGATTACTGCAGGGAAGGGAGGTTACCTCTGCAAAATAAAAGGGTACTTAAGTACAAGGTGCAAAGCTATAGCAAAATGTCCTGGAATAAATGTGTTGCTTGTAGAGGTAGGTACTTGTTTATCTGTAAAGCTGGTCACATGCATTCAGACAGTATGTTATCTGCAATGAGTATCATTTGTACTCTTTAATACAGATAATTTTTTGGCATCTTGCTCAGAAAACAGGTTGTCTCTTTTATGTAATCTCTGGTGGGTGGTTGTGGGGTTCTCATCTGCCTTACCCAGTGCCTGTATTCGTCCCCCTTTGCAGTCATTCTCTAATGAAAGACATCTGTTGTGCAACGCTTGTCATCTACACTTTGATAAATGCACTTGAGAATGTATTTTGGTGTTCAAAATTATTTGTATCTTCATCTCATCTGTGTTTTGGGGTAGCTCTCTACAAGTGATGTGGGCAGAATGAATACCAAACATTTCAAGGTCAGGTACTGCACTGATTCTGTTAGATGTGTTTATATCACTTGCCTCATGCTCTTCGTGTTGTCAAAAGCTCAATTTTCTTACTAAGAGAATACTGGCAGTACTATGCATAATCAAGATGGTCCCTTGTTGGTTTTATTTGTGAAAAGAAAAACTAAAAAAAACAGATGCTGAGAGGAATAGTTTAGTTATTTATTAGTGAGTTAAATGACATAGGAGATGATAGTGCTAAAAGCTTTCAAGCAGGGCTTTCTACATTCAAAGTAGCTCACAGGTGATGACTGTTTTTTTAGATCCAGCAAATGAGGCAGAATGGTTAAGTGACCTGCACGCAGCCAGCCAGCTGCACTTCCAGTTATGGGGCCTGGGCATCTCTATTGGAGTCACTGGTCTTTGTCAACTCAGTGATAAAATTCTCCTTACACTCTCTCTCTATCCCACCAAATAATGCCACTTTTAGAATAAATCTCAAAAGTGATGAAAGCCTGGCATGATTAAGGAGATATTCTGAACTCTCTGGTGTTTGTAAAGTGCTTGTTTGATTTGCAAATTGTTCTCGACATCGCATTTGTGGAAGTGTATGGGTGGAAACCAAATGCATCTTTGACATTTCTTTTATGCATTGCTGTCAATCAAATGGCACATTATATTATTTTCGTCATTTTAAGAAGAAAGGATTAAATCACTATTTGAAAATTCTTGGGAAGTAATAAAAAAAGCATTCAGAGGTGTATCTATGGTGAAAATAAGTGCAATTCTGCTATTTCTATAATGATTTTCTTCTCTCTGATTAAAATATTTTTAAAGCTCACTGCTCTTTTTAAAGCGGAAAAGACATATGACTACTTCTTTTCTTTCCAAAGGATTTCCTGCTGCAGATTTTCACAGTATTTCGGATACTTATACGACCAGAGATGTTTCCAAAAGATTGGACAGTGATGCGTTTGGTTGCAAACAAGTAAGGCATTTTTAATGTTATTAGAAAGTACAGGTAGTATGCACAGATCATGATAAAAATAAAGTTATATGATGTATGTAATAAAAATTCAATATATTTTTTATAATGCTGGCTGCAGTTCTTCTTTTTTTAATTTAAGATTTCAAATCTCTGGACTTCTTTTATACTACAAATTTATAATATAATTTGTACCTCTTTCTGTTCTGAATTTTGGTAAGCACATGTAACTGGAAACTCAGAAACACACAAAATAAAGCTGCAAAGCATCAACAGCTTTGTTTTCCAAGTAAAAAATGACAAGTCTTTAAGGAACTTATTTTCAAATCTGTTTCTTGAAATTCTGAGTTGGTAAAGATCTGTTTGCTCTCAAGAAGGAATTATCAACTGTAATATTGTTAACGATGTTTTTGCATGTTTGTTCATTTAGTGTTTGCCAGAAAAATCACAAATTAAAAATCTCAAATCAGGAAATGAGGCACAGTACAGGCAACAGTCACGTAAGGCTCTAAGCACTGCTTAGTGAGATTTTCAGATGAAACCTGCCCATCAGCCTTTCTTTCTTTGCTCAGGCCTTTTAAAGAAACAGGTTCCCAGCATTTCTAAGAAGTAATTATGACATATCTGAAACCATTAAGTTTTATTTCACCTCTATCACCACCCATCCTTTTTGCAGTCTTAGCTTTAGATCAGATAAACCAGCTGAATGATCAGCACAGTTATACAAACATTAGTGTCAGCAGAGGAGGGGTGTTGTGTTGGGCAGACCTAGGAATTCAGAATGTAGAATTGACTTAAACTTTCATGATATGTATTGAAATGCCTGATTAAAATTCAGTTTTAGTCTGCAGTGTGCCTGCTGGCTTCAAGGAGAATTTAAATTCATGGTGCTGTACATACTACTAGTAGCAATCTTATTGGTACAATTAAATTTAACAGCACTTGTGTTTATGATCTGTATTTGTTATATGTGTGTGTGTAGATATGCAAGCATAATAGTACTTGTTCAAACTTTATCATGACTTTAAAAATTAACATTATATGTTAATTTTATTACGTAAGTGTTGCTAATCTTGCCAAGTTTGAATTCCAGAAAAAAAAAGTTACTTTATTAAAGAATGGTTATGATCATTTGTTTCTGTGTATATTAAATAAGGTATGACTGATACCAGCCTGTATATGGTAATCATGCTTAAGAAATAAACTGTAAAACACAAGAAAGAGGGAAAAAACATAGGAACTTTTAGACAAAATAAATAATCTAAGAAATTCTTATATATTCCAGTAACAGCTGGCTTGGCAGATGGCTTTGCAACAGCTGACATGTAGAGAGCTAAGGTTTAGGAGTGACCTTGGCACGTGTTACGTGGCTGGTGATGTTCAGATGATAGAAAGTTCTGCAAAAGGAGCACTTGTCTTCACCAGTATTTTAGTAACCATCACATATCTCCCTTTATTGATCCGTGTCATGCTGTTTCTGACCATCTAGGAGGTGACTCTATGCCCGTTTCTGCCAGGCAAAGAAGATAGGCAGAAGCTGACAATAACTGCTGGTGGGAGTTGGGCACGAGGAGCTCATCAGACCAGCTAAATGATCCTGATAGCACACAATTGCATAAGCACTTCTGCCGGAAAGTGGGATTATAAGCACATCTTTACCAATTCAGCTTTTAGTAATTGCTTGGCTAGGAATTTGTTGCTATGTGGAGGAAGTTTGCTATGAAACAGGGGGTTGACCAGGTGTGCTTAAATGTGTGGTGAAAGCTGAAGCCTCGTTATTCCTATGTTCCTATTCTGTCCCTTTTTGAGGCAGCAGAAAGGAGAACCCACTTCTGTTCTCTCCTTGGCTGCAGAGAACTTGTTCTTCCAGAGCTGTTTCTGAATGGGAGCTTCTTCCTTTCCCTCGTGTCCCTCACTGCAGTGGCAGTGACTGCCTTCCTTCAGCTTCTCAAGGCGTTCAAAAGCAGAGTTGTGGCTTTGCTAGAATTGTTCCAGCCCAGAATCTTTAAATGCAGAGGAAAGAGCCTAGAGGCAGGATGCAAAATTAGGGCACTGCCTGCCCCAGAGAGAGGAGTGAGCTGTTCTTCCTGAGCTTCAGCTGATCAGCCAGAGCACTTCCAGGGATCTGAGACTCTTCAGAACCCAAGGCAAAACTTTTTGAGCTCTCTGCTCCATTCATGTCTAAAAGAAAAAGCTAGAAGATCTAGCCCATCTTTTTAAGAGCAGAATTAAGTGATCCAATAACACTCTGGGTCTTTTCAAACTTCTGCTTCCCAGGAATAAACCGAGTGCTGTATTTCCTGTGTCCAATGGCTGCCTTCTCACCTGCCTGGCCTTTCACTCGAGAGGCTGTAGCTCACCTGGCCAGTGTCTGTGTCATGGGAGCTTCACCCATCACTGCAGTCACATCAACAGCAGCTCTGGGTTCCTCTCCCTGTCCCTGTTTTGTGATACAAAAATTCAAACTGTCTGGTATTTACAGGTAGAGAGATTTATCCTGTCTGAGCCTAGGGAAGAAATAAGTCTTAGCAAGGATATAATCAAGTAATAAGCTTTTCCTGGGAGAGAAATTGCTTTTTTTCTCTTACTTATGTATGCAGAACTACAATTACCTGAAATATTTCTAAGTCTTAAAATGCCATAATTCTTACAATATACATTTACATACAAAAATGTCACTGCACTCTGGCTCATAGTGGTTTTTTTTTCCTTGTAGTTGCTGTGTTTTCAATAATTATGTAGCATCTGATACTTGGATGCTGTCTGGGAAATTAAAAAAAAACCACCAAAACCAGAAGATACTATGAGCTCAAGAAGCCAAACCTGTAACGATCCAGAAACTAACATGTTTCATGATGACACATTTAGAATCTATAGTTCTGAATGTTCCGATGCCCAGCGTGTGGAAGTATTAATGGCTAGGATTATAAACTGCCAATTGACTTCTAAACTTTGAGAAATAAACATTTAAAAAGGCAAACTTAGCACTAAAGCAGAGAAACAGATTTTTTAAATTGTATTCTGTAATGGAAGGAGAACATGCAAAAACATCTTTCGCTTTTAACAGCTGAGCAATGAGATAGAAATAACTAAAGCTTCATAACCATGTAATATCTGTTGTAAGCTAATCAGCATGCATGCAGGAAAGCAAAATTATTTCTTCTGGTCATTTCATATTTCTAACATGGATGTTACTACTGAGTGACAAATATGGCTTTATGTACACTACGGAAAATATAATTTTAATTTCTTTCATTCTAGGAGTAGACTTTCTTTCTACATCAACTAGGTAGTATCTAGCTTCTATTTGTAACTGCAGAGGAGCACCACATAATATAGGAAGATGTCTGAATCAGTTGCCTAGCGCCAGAGAGAAATACTAAATTTTATAGCAAAATATGCCTGACTAAAATTGAAGCTTCTGGAGAAGACCTTCACAGTCTCAACTGGAAATCACTGTGTAATGGTCACTGGCTTCAGTTACTTTAGGGTTAGGAAAAGAATGATTTGTCTAATACTTTAATTTCCTGGCATCTTTTGAGAGCAGTTGACAGACTCAGCTGAACTTCAGGTATGTTGTGTTATTAGCAGTTGAGGAGGGACTTGGAGACCAAAGGAGTTTCAATTACTTGCTGAGCAAATGTTTGGTATTCATAACATACTGTGCTTATGTATTATTGAACAAAGAACTAATTTTCTGCTGCTCTTGGTATGCAAGAAGCTTTAATTTTCAAGATCTCTGTGTAATTAACTATGTAAATCCTGTCAGCATTCTGCTTAATGGTAGAGATGCTAAGTCATCCAATCCTCAGTTTAAATACTATAAGCACACCAAATAGGTGTATGAATAGTATTATTTATAGTAAAATAATTGATCTGTGAAGTAAGGTTTACATAATATGTTGCTTACACTGAAATTTCAAATGTATCTACTGACAGTTGGGCATAAGGACCTTAAGTAGAGAATCCTTTTGGTTATCAAATTCAGTAATGGCTGAAATACATTATTATCATTATTATTATTATTATTACTATTATTATTATAAAAGTAACTCAAATGGAATACACAGTAAAGGAAGACATCAAATCAGCATTAGTGTCAACATTATGGCTGCTCTGAAGAATCCTGTTAGCTCCCATGGTGTGGGAGTCTGAGACTCCTACAATGAACAAAAATTCTTGCTTTTATGTAATACATAGTGTTGCTAACAACATTTTTGCTTTTATGTAATACAAAATGTTGCTAGCAGCTGAACCTGGCATTCAGTCCTTCACAAATAACATATATATACAGAGGCACACATGTATAAATAAGCTCATAAACATATACCAATAGATACATACACATATATGTGATTCAAGGTTTATTTCATTTATTTATAAAATATGAAAGAAATTTTTTTTCTCTTCAAATATCTCTGTGTTTGGGAATATTTCACTCTAAAATAGCAAAGGATGGAATGAGAAGCTAATGTTATACATTTGTCCTATATCAGCATGGAAAAAGAAAGCTTTCATTTTCTACCACTGGCTGCCCAGGCAAAAGCCAGGTTGCCAGAGCATAGCCCAGGCATTAAACAGTTGTTGAACTTCTGGATTTTTCAAACAGCTTATTGCAGAAAGGTTTGCTCTGAAAATTTGATGGAATAGCCACTCCATCAACAATGGCCTTACCAGACATTGGGTTAACATCCTGTGTAATGAGTCCAGCATTACTTTGTAGCTAAAAGCAGAGGTTTTTCTCCTGTAAAACAGGCATTCAGAACAAATACGTGGCAGGTGGTAAGAGGAAGAAAAGCAAGTCTTGTCACAAACTCTGTAGTTTATAGTTTGATACTCAGATGGATTTCAGATGAATGTTGTTGTTGTTGTTTGGAAATCATTGGCTGGGAATCAACTTGGAATGTGAATACTGTACCAGATCAGGCAGCTGTCTTCTGGCTGCTGCCTCTGTTTTGTGCATTTTTGCTTTTTTTATATATAAGCATCTCCAACCTTATCTTGTTTTCTGTTCTACCTGATTTTAGATTCAGAATAACAGATTGTGGGTCAAAACCAATGTCTTCAATCTTGTGTGTTGCATCTGGTGTTTTGAGGTTTTTTTATCTACAACATAGCCTCTCATGTTAGAGACCCACATTTTATCAACTAATCCATACCATATCTTTGGCTTACCAAATAAATGAAACCTGAGCTAAGTTCCCTATAGGATGAAATACTTGCATTGCAATCATCCTGTTATGTAAGGAAAAATCTTAAAAAAATAATCTAAAAGTTGCATTTAAGATGTCTACTTTATTCACCTCCTCATAAGAATTGAAGCAGATCTTTCTTTTCAGTTTCACCTGCCATGGAAGGAATGTAGCAAGAAAGGAATTGTCTCAGACATAAATAGAACTATGTAATGTAAACTTGGCAGTATGGTTATGGGTCTTGTGGAATTTTCTCTTCAGTACAATGTTTCAGGGATTTATTACTTTGGACTTAGGTGGAAATTTTACATAGCAATAATTCTGATGAACTGACTTATTCTATCAGAATGTCTTCCTGAAATATACAAACTATTTCCATTTTGTGAAGCATATGGGCTTTAAATTAAATCATGCACAACAACAAGAATGACAGGGTTCTGTTCTTATCCATGCCTCAATTATTAACTTTGCTTGTACTGCATTTTGCTAATGTTTCACTTTGTGTTCCATGCTGCAACAGCGAGTGCTGTACACAGGCTTAACTCTCCATTGGTGAAAAAGTGGGGTTAACTTACAGATGAGTGCTAAGCACGGAACACTACTTGGATAGAAAAGTTACAGTGTAATTGTTGAGAAAATAATATGTATGAAAATGACACTTGAGCAATGGAATAAGTGAAATTTGAGACTCAAGCAGTATTCTAAAAACAGTCTCAGAACTGGCTGTTACAGGTGTTCAGGCACATCAAACAAGAAGGTAAGGTTTGGAAGGGACAGTAATTTTAAAAGTAGAAGGATAGAAGCAAACATTTGAACAACTATTATGTTAAATTATACATAGCCATTTTTTATTTATAAACATGAAAACTGTCAAAAGTGCCAGAAGAAAAATATAGTTTATCTCCTAAGTGGGTTGGCTAACATTTAATTCTCCAGTATTGTAAAAATGAAAAGTATTATAACCTTGAAATATACATATTGCTGTTATTATACTTAACAATTTATTTTTTCTTGAATGCATTGCAAAAAATACTAAAAAAATGAAGTCCTAAGTATAGAAAAGGAAACAAATTTGAGCAATGTAACAGCATGCAGGTCAAGAACTATGTTCAAAGAAGAACTAAATGTATTAATAATAGGCAGATGGTAGTTAAATGAAATGTGTAGATACAACCTTTTTCTCAGAAGATCTTTAAACAGTTGATTGTTGTAAAATACATAACTGCAAAAAGATCATTCTGTTTTTATCTTTTTTTTTCTCTCTGTAAGTATTCACTTCACACTATTTTCAAAAAGTCATTAATGCTTTAAATGGATTTTTAGTTTGACTAAGTATGTTGGCAGACAAGAGTGCGGCAGAGGTTACTGTAAGGTTTGAATCATTGAATTTAGGTGTATTTAAATAATCTCAAAGAATGTTCTGTTTCTGTGGATTGCCAAAGTTGGTTGCTACAATAAACAAAACTATCATTAACCTCTGGTGACAACCACTGTGAAAGGATCTTGGTCATATATATTTATTTAAGATAGATTATTATTCAGGCAGCTATAAATGTAGGGTAATGTATGAGTATTTACAACATACAGCATAGAGATCTTTAGAAGCAGGTCCTTCTCTCAGAGCTCATGTAGTTTTGCATTTATCTGTTTTCATTAAAAAGACTTTTTGTCCATAGGGGTGTCAGTGTCGAATATTGGTGCTTACTAGATATTTTGTATTTACAGTCTATATAAACATACTTTCAGTACCAAGAAAGCTGAAACCAAATTGTACAAATGTGTGTATTAATGCTATTAAGACAAGGTGTGTAATAAATCTGATGTCATAATTATTTGCAGAACAAAGTTTGATTGGTCTTGATCAATTATATTCTTCTGTATAGAATGTCTGTTTTCAGTGCACATTCTTAGAGCACACCTTATTTATCTTAATGTGCATGTTTTCTGTCAATAGGTGCTGTTAAGTCAGCATATGATTAAATCATATGATTTGTTGAAAATTTAGTATTTAATGCCACCAGACATGCTGCGTCTCTTTCTTCATTGGAAAATTGTCTGGCTTTGAGTATTAAATATGAATTTCCACTTAATGAAAACTCCTGTCTTTTTCATTCTTCTCTTCCCAGTGTGATCATTACTACAGTCTTGTACCTTTCAGATGCCCTTCGTAAAAACTTCCTAAATGAAAACTTTGATTACAAGGTAGAGTAAATGATAGATGCAATAGCTGCTACATCATCCTGTGGCTTGGGGGTTATTAAACTTAGTTCCAGCATCTAAATAGCTAGAACATGTACTAAATTAGTAATTTCAAGCACTCAGAGATGTTTCTTCTTAAATACAGGACTATCCATCTTAAAAATGAGTGCTCTAAGGTTTTTTTTTTTTAATTTAATCTTATTTTTTGTTTTGTTATTTGAACCTCTTTGTTAGACTACTTATTTAGGATTTTTGCATAGCGATTTTTTGGATCATAAAAACTAATGAAATTATTTAACTTAATTTTTAGTTATTGCAGAAAGAAAAAATATTTCATTTTTTTAATCAATGCAAATTTTTATAAAATGCAGATTTATATTTTTGTAATTTCTCTCAGACCAATTAACATGCTGCATAATTAAAATTAGAAAATTATGACACTTCATGGTGAATGTAGTTAAAGATGTTAGTGAGTACCTCATATAGTGAGATATTGCATTTATGATAAACTGTGATTACAGATTATGCTTTTAAGATTCAGATGAGAAAATCTAGGAATGTGCCTGAAAAGACACATTTCCATGGAAACAAACCTGAATGAATATTCTGCCCAACCAAGAGATGTTAGTTCAACTGCTGCATCATGAAAAGTGCAGAATTTCCTTCCTAGAGAAGACAGTGAGCTCCTGTTGACTTCCATCAGGGTTGTGGATACTTCTCTGAAAATCCAGATCCCTGTTGGATAGATTGGCAGTAATGCAGATTTATCTACTTAACTGAACATGAGTAAGCCTATTCTTTATTAATTTCCATAAGTTCAGAGGCTAAAACTGATAAAAGAATTGCCCGTAGAACAAAGCCTCTATGTTCCTTAAACTTGAGTAGCAATGTTATTGCTGTCCTGCTGAACTGCAGGGTCTGGAATAGGGCTCCCTCTACACTTCTTGTCATGGAGCACATATAATTGGGTTGTTATAATAAGCAGTATTTAATTTTATCTTTAATTTTATCTCTAAGTCTTATAAGTAGAACATTCAACATCTAATTCATAAAGCATGAGCACAAAACATCTGTATACTTGCAATATGTTAACAAAACCTGCCTTCAGTTTTGTCCAGTGAAGGCTACAGCAAGTGAGACTTGCAAATAAAAGTGTGATGGACAGAGAATGTCAGTCCTGTTATGTGATAGTTTTTGAGGTGTCAGATTTTTTTGAACTGAAAGGCATAATTTTTGTAGTTTTCTATTTAAATATACCCAAAAGAAAGTTTCAAAAAGTAAGGCTTTCTGATTTGGAGGGATGAAAAAACCCAATCTGTAACTTTGAAACTTTTACATTTAGAGATGTAGGATATGTAAATAGATGTATTTTTGCTGAACATTTTGGTGTTGGTGAAAAGTACATTTGGAGTCAAAGAAATTTAGTCAAAAGCAGTTTGAGTAATTTATTAGTTGAGACTGAAACAAGGGCTGTGATTTGAAATTTTGCATCTTGAGTGGTCATAAAATATGGTACTGAGAAAATGAAATAACCACATGCCATATGCTTATTGTAGATATGGGATTCCTACTTTTTTCTTGCTGTCATTTTTATAAACCAGTTATGTCTGCAACTGGAGATGTTCACACCTTCCAAGAAGAAAAAGGTTTTAGAAAAGTAAGTATTGCTATCAGCTTGTAGAAAACTGTAACAGATTTAAAGTTTCTCAAAATTCAAGGCATTGGAGGTTGCAAGAGGGCCCACCAAAAGAAAAACCTATCAGTGTGTCCACTGACTGGAACAAGAGTTGGCTCTGGCCCTTTGTACAGGTCTTCAGAGCCAGTAGCCCACATAGGATTGCCTGAACTGGTCCAGAGACTGGGAGCAAAACAGCCACTCATTGCCAGGGAATGCATAACTCAACTGACACTTGCTCAGCTGTTCATGCCAGGCACTATTCTCTCTATGAATTAATTGTATTTCTTTAGGTTAGAGCAAAACTATTTGTTCTCAGAGAGAGAACTGGAGCATGTTATGGCAAAAAATAGGTTTTGCTTCACAGCTGTGTTACTGATGTGTAGCATTTTGAGAATATTCCAAATAAACCTGGGTTTAGGAATCCAGTTTTAGCTTGGTAAAATCAAAAGAGCAAAAACTTGGGAGAAACCAGCACTTTCAAAGTTGTTTTTTGTGGACTACAAATGAGACATTTCATGTAATGTGTCACAGAATGGCATATGAACTTGATTTTCTTAAATTATCTTTCACTTTCTTGCTTTATTTTTTAATACACTGCAGATATGGTGACATGCGGGTAACAATGGGATGTGAAATCTTCAGTATGTGGCAAAATTTAGGTAAGTGATTAAACACATCATCAGTAACTCATAAAATGAAAGCAAATTATTAGTTCTTCACCTATTATATATACTTCCCAGTGATAGAGGAGTTGTTGATAATTACGTTCAAGACATGAAGCCTTGATTCAAGTTCAGGAAAAAGCTTGTCATCTGTAGCTCCTTCTTTATAGCTAAACTCAGCCTTGATACTGTATCTGACCTATCCCTATTTCTTCACAGAGAACTGAGAGAATGCCATCAGAGAAAATTAAGAAAGAAAGCACTACTCTTTTTGGGCAGAATTATTATGCATTGAAATATACTTATGTTCTTATTTTTAGTCCTGTTGTCAAATAGTTAAAGGACAAGACACGTCTTAATTCTGAAGCTCTCTTGAGATGCTGGATTTGCATCAAGTCTTCTCTGAAGTCTTAGTTGCACTAAAGTATAAAGGCATAAACAAGTCAGTGACTAGTGTATAAATGACACATTGGACAACACGGAAAAAGTACATGCTTGAATATTAACTTAAAAACACATTTATATTTTTAAACAATAACTGTGCAAACTGTTTGAAAGTACGAGTGTCAGAGAAATGTTGAATGTTGTTTGGGAAAAAAATAAAAAGTGAGTAGGAGATTTCAACACTACGTTTTTCATCTTTATATTTCAGTTATTCAATATTCATTTCATCAGAGGGCTTGTTAGAGATATAGCAACCATCATCTGATGATGAGATTTCTGATGGTGTGATTTCTGAGATACTGTCATTTCAGTTCTATCAATCTTTTCCCCAGCAAGATATATAATTGCAAAAAACTGGTCTTTCAGATCAGCCTTTCGTAGAGGGAGACATAGTCAAAATAAGAAATATTTTCTTATTAGTATCCTGTTAATGTCTGATAAGTAGCATATTTTACTTATGTACAATATTTTGTATTGCTTACTCACTAAGACATCCCTCTAAATTACGTGGATGCATTATGGGAATTTCAAAACTGGTGTATCAAGGATCCACTCCCAGGTCCCATCTCCTTCCTGCACGCACACCTCAGTGTGCATCACTGCCCCACGGGTGTTGTTTTCTGCTGAGTGGAAACTTGGGATGCAGGCAAATGGTGCCTTTCAGTAGGGGTGAGTTTTGTGGGACAGAATATGGAACTCATCTGGTAATGTGTCTAATTAAATACTATAGTCAGGATATTTATTTTAATTGGTGTTATGCTAGTCAGCATTTTACAGTTCTCGTAGCAGTAAGAGTCATCATAAGCCTTGATCCTTGTGCAGTCATCTTGCTTTCCTATGGATAAGCATTCTAGGATGTTTCCAGAAAAGGGAGTTCTTGTTTTCCTTTGCACAAACTCAGAGCCTAAACAGAGCAGGAAGCAGGGGTGAATGCCCACTGGAATATCCAGAGGTAGGCTGGACGTAAATTAATTCCTAGCTTGAAAAATCAATGCATCCTGATTCATAATCCCTCAATTTTGAGGATGTCAGATGTCTTACTTGTGGAAAACTGAAACTGAATGGTCAGTGTTTACTGTACGCCGTTTCTAGCTTTTCTGACAAGAACTTAATTTTCTGTTAAGTGGAATGTGCTGAGATAATAGAAGATGTTTTTGCATTGATTTTCAAGCAAGTTGTTTTGAGAGCAGCTGAGTCACATCTTCCTTTTCCTGCAATTGAAACACATATTTCCATTTCTAGACTTGCAAAACTAAAGATAGGTAAAAATCAAAGTACGTATCTCTTTCTGATGAGCACAGAATATCAGACAGTTAACCATTTTGAAAACATAAGGATGTAGAGCTTAGAAACCAAATTATTCCTGTGAAATATAAATGAAATGTCTAGAGAGTGCTTTGTCTGTCTTTGTTCTTTTGCTGGAGGATTAACTTCGCATACAGCTAACCCACTGTCACTACTGAACTCAGTATTGCACAATAAAATCTGATAAATTATTTCGGCCTTACATTCTTGTATTGTCTATAGCTTTCACTTTTTGGGCTTAGGAAATAGCCCATGCTGTTGTGGACATGTGATTTAAAAAAAAAAAAAAATCTGTAGACATTTAGAATGCTACTTTTTCATTCTTCAGATAGCATTTGGATTGCTTGATAACTCACAGGACACCCAATTCTGATTCAAGTTTATGTTCATTTTCATTTTAGGGGAACACAAGCTTCACTTTATTCCAGCACTGATAGGCCCCTTCCTGGAAGTGACCTTGATCCCTCAGCCAGACCTGAGGAATGTAATGATTCCTATTTTCCATGACATGATGGATTGGGAGCAACGGCGAAGTGGCAACTTTAAACAGGTACTTTGTGTGAAGCTGTTTCTGAATATTAAGCATTTCATAGAGTCCTGGACTTGAACCTGGAGTTGCATTGGTGGTTCAGGGTGGAGAAGGTATCCACCACTCTGCTGTTGGAGGGGATTACAAGGGTTTTCCCTTTTTACTCTTTGCAGGGCTACTAAGATTCTCCAGCTAATACTATCATATTAGTTATGTAAGATGAGGGATAAAATGCATGGCCTGCTGAGGTGAAGACCAAAACTTGAGCTGTTTTCAACAAGGTTATTGTGGTGGTTTTTCACCTCTGCTTTACAATAGTACAGACTGCTGGTTAGATAGGATTCAACCAGCTTTCCCTCTGGTTACTATGGAAAAAGATCAGATGTTCTTCTTCAGTAAAGATCCAAGCATTCTTGTTGCTCAAACACTTTCTTAATGGGCTAGGAAGGAACGACCAAGAGTGCCATCTGCTCCCTCAGCTCCCACTCAGTTCTTTCAGACTGCCTCAAACCATTCTCAGTGCCCTCCTTCCTGATGCTTCAAAATGAAGGAAAGTAGAAGCATTTTAATTACTCCCAGGCAATCATAATGCTTAGGGTAGGAGCTGCATCCAAAACACAAAACAAACTATTAAGAACAGAGGAGTGCATCCGATGTAAGTAGGTAGCTTTTCACCATCAACATATAAGCTTATTTTTAAAACTTACCACAGAAATGTTAACAAGGAGTGAGAAAGAAAAAGATCCACTTGTTCTGCTTCTCTGTGTTTTCAGCTTGGGTTTAAGTGTAAATTGTATTAGATTTATTCTGATAATCCCCTAGATTTGTGATTGTTACTCTATTACTGTTATAAAGGAGGTTTGAAATCTGAATACACAGTGTAGCATCAGCTCTATATTTTTCTATAATCAATACACTTAAAAACATGCATTGGAAGAGTCATTAAGCACCAGATTTTCTTAACCACCAAGTTTCTTTGATAGCTAGTATCTAAGTCCAGCAACTTTGATTTCTAATGAAATACAGTGGCAGGTAAGAGGGTTGGGAGAGTCTGAGCTCCCAAGCATTCTGAACAGTGCAGGCATTTATGAATATTAAATTATAAAGAATGGGGTGCAGGTTGGAAAAGATATTTTTTGCTTAAGTCTAAGAAAATAGCTTGTGCTTACAGCCTTGCAGTGAGAATTCAGGCAATTTATTTGGGCTGTGTGCTTTTCCTCTGACTCCATAAATAGATAGCTGCCTTAGCAGCAGCAAATGCTACTCAGCCTGTAGTTTTAAAGTCACGTTGCTCAATTTAAATTAGCTCCCTCCCTCAAAAAAAAAAAAAAAAAAAAAAA
>VZRO01000245.1:30017-76117 GCA_013397915.1 Daphoenositta chrysoptera
AAAAAAAAGAACACCAAAAAAAAAGAAAGCCCCACAAACCTCGGGAATGATAACAGCTTCAAAGAGATGAAGTGACTTATCACATGATTGACCAATAATTCTAAAATATGCATTTGGCAAAGTCCCTTACATAAAACCAGATCTTCCCTCCATTTTCTCTAATTTCATTAAAGGAAAAAGAAGCTGTTTACACCACACTTATATGTTGCAGGTGGAAGCAAAGCTGATTGACAAACTGGACAGCCTAATGTCAGAAGGTAAAGGTGATGAAACATACCGAGAACTCTTCAACAGTATGTGAGTAACATGTTTTTCTTATAATTCCTTGAGTTCAGTTGGTTGTATCAGATGCTAATGTCATTGTAAAGAAGTAATGCTTAAACCAGTTGTGATGCTCATTTTTCCTTTTCTTTTTTTGTTCCCTTAAAATCCGAAGTATAAAACATTTCATGGTGTTGTATAGCATCTGTAAAGTCTGGCAGTACTTCTTGCATACAGCTATAATTGGGAAAGGCTAAATTTGTTATATCACAGAACATTCTCTTTCTCTACCTACTAATTTTAAAATCAGAAAAGCAAGAAATGCTTCCTAATTGCATAGGGTGCAGGTAGAGCTCAGATGGAGCATTTTGAAAACAAGGCATGACAATTCAACAAAAAGTATTTAATAAGTGATTTTCTATTGCTACAAACTTGTACTCCTCTGAGTAATTCACTTGTTGATTTCTTGTTTGATGTAAACAATTGTGTTTATTCTGGTAAGAATATTTCTTTTCATTTTCTTTTATAAATTACTGGCTGAGCTTTTAGTGTTTTTTAATAAATGACATGTCACTTAGTTCTAATAGGAAAAGCAAATGATAATGCTGAAGTCCCTAAAGTTGCCCATAAATTGTTCCCTGAAATAAATGATTGTCACAGAGTACAGGTACAAAATAACTAACTGGACTCTGTCTCTGTTCCTCAGAGCTTAATTCTAGCAAAGTGAAAGATTTCACTTATTTCTGATCTGTTTAGTTTAGTAGGAAATGTATTATTCCTCTTCAGGATTCCAAGCTGCTGTGTTTTCTTCAGTACTACTAAATACATGATTTTTTTTCCTGTTTATATAGTTTCTTAATCATTCCTTCTTTAAGTATTATTTTTAGCTCTCTTGTCTTTGGTTAAAGAACAAGATTCACGTCTTGGTGTCTGAAAATAGCAAACACGTAATAATCTGTAATTGTACCGAGTAGAAAAAATAGAATTCCTAAATATTTATCATGTACAGAAGCAAAAGTGGGTAGAGAGATTAGGCAGAATAGTATGGAATTGAATGAATAATAGCAAACAGCAGTTCAGTATGCTAAAGCAGAACTTTCCTGTAGTTATTCATGACATTTTCATAATCTGAGTAAAGATAATCAAAGGTAAGCTATTTTTAATATTTTAGTAATACAGTACTCTAATTGTAAAATTAAGTCATTAAAGGAAAAGTTCTAATTATAAAATGAAACCTATGCAAAATACATCAGTGTGTCTATCACTGAAATAACTTAAAATTCTATAAGAAAACATATTGGTATCAAACACAGTTCCTAATTTTTTATGGTTTTGAGTTAGATTTCAACAGGGGAATGTTAAATATGGTGCAGTGAAAAATGTTGAGAGCCTTTTATAAATCTAAATGCCGAAGACATAGTCGTGGTAATTTAAATTGCAAAATGTCTCACAGCGTCAGTATACTTGTGGTTTCTGTCATGATATAACAGAAGTTAAAGCTAAACTCTTCGAGAAATTTCAGAGTAACTGCTCAAGTTCACGCCCAGCTAACAAAAAAGGAAGTATTTATGGTTAGTTTTTTTACTTTGATTTGACTATATGCATTACCACCTCTCAAGGGGAGAGCCTGTAGAAGATAGTAATTCTAAAATGGAGGATGACATTGTTCTAGGGTATGTGAAGAAAAATGATGAAAATCAGATGGGCAGTTTAGGGAGTTGACTGCAAGAGATGGGGTCAGTTAGCCTGAGATTTTGGGGTTTCTTTATTTTTTCCATGGGTAATTTAAACTAAGCAATGTTAGAGGGTCTTTACACAGCACTATTAGGGTGTCTTTACACAGTGCAAGAAAGCAGACTTGCATAGCCTGAAGTGGCAGAGATGTAGCAGGTACCCAAAAACTGAAATAGTAATACAGTTTTGCAGCAAGCAGTGTTTTTTTTAGTCTTTAATGAAAGCAAATGGTACAATATTACCTGAACTATCTGAAGATTAGGTGTGGGTACTTTCATAGGTATCACTGGGAGCCAAGAGGATGCACACACCTACTTTGAATACAGCCTGGGAACTGCAGTGGGTGTGACACTTTCAGGTTTTGTCATGCTTTCTGTTTATTTTGTCTGAATTGGAAAATGAATTTAAATGTCTTAACTCCCACGTTAACTGCTTTTTTTTCCCAGATACAATCACTGCGTCTTTCCTCTGAACACCTGTTTTCAAGGATAAATTATAAACATCTCTGGAGATAGCTAAAATACCATGTGCTTAGAATTTACTGCCTACAATGGAATTATCTATATCAAATAAAAAGACAGAAAGTAGGGGGAAGGTGACTGCTGTTTATTTTGAATCAATGTCTTTCTGGGGACTTGAATGTGACCATTCACTGATTAGCTCTTGATGTCATTTGAAGGAGCTGTAAAGCATGAAGTAGTGAACATTTTGTTATCATCAGAAACTAGATGTTGCAATTGGTATCTATTGTAATTGTGGTATGAAAGCTGTTCTGATCTACATTTACACCGTAATACTGCAATTGAATTCCTAAGTTAATTAGCACAGGGAAATAATGGTTTTACTTTATTGAACAGTTGCTGGTTAAATAAAATCCTTGGAAGCCAAGGTATATACTCAAGTAGCTCTTTCTTCTGAATCTGATGGATGCTGCCAGTTTATTACTTCTGTAGCTGTATTTCAGTTTGGCCTAAGACAAGCCATTTCAGATTCGGAAGTTAGGTGGCCACATTATTGAAGCTCAAAACCTGGACTATTGAGTCCTGCTGGCAATGAGGCTTCTCTTTGAAGAGATTGTAGCTGATGTTCAGCTGAGCAGACATTTATCACTGAGTTCTGCCAGTTTCTGGGTGATTTCTCTAGCCATGAGGCTATTTTATAAAACATGATGACTGCTATCTTTCCTGTGCTGTCTTCAATTATCTTAATTTCTTCCCCAAATGCATGACTGAATTCAGCACTGCCCAGTCCATTAGACTCTGTCTGGAGGGAATCTTTTGAGAGCCTTTATGACTTCTTCAGGGAACCTCTGCCTATAGTGAAGTCTTTGTACTCCAAAACAGGCATCCAGATGTTTTGAGGAACCTCTAGGATTAGCTGCCTTTTAGTGAGCTAAAAGTCTGAATAACTCTGAGGTTTAGGCATCCAAAATCCATTTACTAAATGACTGAGCTAGCCTGAACATTGTTCTCAGGCTGCTGTTTCTCCCTGGAGAACTCTGGTCCTCTGGGTCACCATTCTCTTACTCTTGGGGTACCCAAGATTAAAAATAATGAACCCCCCACCACCACCACCAAACAGAACAAAGCAAACCATAATTGTTCAGGGGAGCCCAGGTGTTAGGCTATAGTAGCATGGATAGACAGAAACATTTTTATTGTTTCCCTATGTTGTTTAAGCCCCTTAGTGCTTTGTACAAGATAGCCAAGCATCTTGTGTATGCTTTGGGATCTGTAAGAATGGGGATTCAATTCTACCTAGATTTAACCAGGGTACATTTGAGTAGCTTTTTCATTCTCAGTGTTTGTTCTCTGCATTGTGGTGGAAATCTGTGGTGGGGAGAGGGAGGCATGCATCAGAAGGCAAGTCATAAATTTTTTCAACCAACGACATTGATATTGGTCTGAATAAGTACTTTGAATGTATCCACCCTATCCATTATTACAAATTGTATGTTTATCATGAACATACCAATGCAAATTTAAAGAAAATGCGTAAGTCAAATGCAGATAAGAACCATCTGTTTTGAAAGAGAAGTCATACTTCTATTGTTTTTCTAGAGGAACTATAGGTAATTATTTTGTTGAATCTAGGTTGAAATGTTCCTTTTTAACATAGGGTTAAAAGGAAATAGAAGGGAAAAACCACTGCAGTAATCAAGGTTTAATAATGGGACAGGCTCTACTCTTATTTCTTATAAGACACAAAACCTTGTATTAGAAGGAACATAAGGGGTTCAAAAGTGAATTAAGGTAGCCTGTGTGTTCTGTATGGAAAACAGCGGTGCCAGCTTAGTGCTTCAGCATTTTCTGGTTAATGATGGCCTTGTCATCTGCCTGCTAGCAAGGACAGATAGCCAGTCTCTGATTGTGAGGGAAAGAGATCTGATTGCCTCCTGACAAGAAGGGAGTTTAAGACCCATATAAGGGTGCAGGATGAAGATCAGTATTTCCTCCTCACTTCCAGCAGAGCACAGCTTCCTTGAGGCCAAATTCATTTGGAGAATTGCATCTGTGACATCCCTGAGTCTGTAAGGAGCAGAGCTGGAGTGTATAGCTGGTGCAGTTGGCATGTAGGAGTTCCTGGGTGCTGTTACATGTTTGAAATTTGGACGTAGGAGTTTTCAGGGACTGAGCATGCTCAGGGTAGATGAAGGTCAGTGGAGCTGACAGCTTGCCCACTGCAGACAGAAGGTTCAGAGATGCTATTAACAGCTCTCTAAAAGCTCTAAGTATATGGATGTGGCAATTTTGAGAGGCTTCTAAATAAACCATAACTGAGTGCATTTTCAGGGAGACTGCTGAAGTATCTCCATGGACATGTCATCCACCTAAGCTCCTGCACCAAAGCATAAAAGTAACACAGCTCTGTTTATAAATATTTCCATGCTCATTCTTATAAAGGAAATATGGGAAATTCATGCCTAATTTATTAATAAATAAATTGATAAACTTAAGCAGTGACAATCAGAGACCTGTAGCAGAATTATAATAAGAATAATAATAAAGAAAATTTTTCTAAGTATAGTTTTACTGACAGCTCCACTTACATTACCATTTTGAAATCTTTCCACTTCCATGTGTAATCTGCATTTACATTGGTGTAAGAACTCGGTGCAACAGTTTTTAATAAAAGAATCTTATGACACTTTAAGCTAATGGAATTGTACATATGCATTGATAGTATGTTCTCAGAAAGAAATATCAAGTGAAGAGAGGGAATCGTCTTATTAAAATCCCTCCCCTATTCTTAAAATTCATGCATACAGACGTATTAGAGAAGAGAGAAGGAAAAATTTGTTTAAAAAATTGAGAAGGTATATTGAGCTGATGAATATTCTTTTCTAGGAACGCCTTTAAATTCCACATTTTCTGACATATCAGCATGAAGTGAATATATAAATTTTATGGAAGAGTTGTGTTAAGTCTTTGGGATATTAATATATTCTGAAAATTAGGTATTTGTTATATATTAATCTGATGCAGCTAATATAAAAATCGTTTGTTTTGTCAATGCTTCCTGGACTAGAATTCCACTTTTTGGTCCTTATCCTAGGTAAGACATTGTTTGCAAATTGTGCTTCTTGGGAGGGTGTTTGTAAAAGAAAATCTAAATGTCAAAGATGTTGCTAAGGTATTAAGGTACTGGTAAAAGCAGAGAGGTTGTCATAGTAACAGTTAAAAATAAACAGTGAAAATTTTTCTGGCTTCTCTTTTTCCAGTCTGCTGAAGAAAATTGAACGGGAAACATGGAGGGAAAGTGGCGTTTCATTAATTGCCACTGTGACTCGCCTCATGGAGAGGCTCCTGGACTACAGGTGAGTGATTATCACAATTTAGAAGTAGGGTTGTCATCTTTGAAATATTAGGAAACAAATAGAGTTATCTTGCTCAAACAGTGACTGCACATGGATACATGGATACATCAGCTGTAAGTGCTCAGGATCTCTGACAGCAGCTGCTTAGTCAACAGGAAAATGCAACTGGCAGGATGAAAACATGTAGTCTTCCCATGGTGTAAAAATCCAGTAGCGTGTATGAGTTTCCTGTCAGGGAATGTAGTAACTCCTGGCAGTAGGTTAGTGACTCAAGTCTGTCTGAAGACATAGAGCTCAGTACTAATCACCTGACAGTTGTTTTACACAATATGTAAAATTCTTATCACTGTGTCAATCATGCTCAGTTGTAGTGTCAGCTGGCACAGTAAGTATGTATACAAAGACATGTTCTCTGGGTGAACACCTAGCATCTGACTGTACCACATGATCAAAGGAGAGATAAATGAGAGGCAGGTACTCTCTTTTAGGAGTGCGAGACTAAAAGCGATTTTCCCAGTCAGTTGTGAGCCTGTGTAGAGGCTTCAGATTTCAGCCTAGTCCTCCTCATTGCCACAACTGTAGCACTTTCTAGAGCTCAGGTGTAAGATTTTCTCCCTGATTCCATAGGGACACATGGTGAGACCTAGTACTCCACTAGCTGTCATCACCGGTAGTTTGAAAGGAAAGCTATTTCATCAACAAAGAGACCGAACTCTTAATTTCTAGAAGCATGGCACTGCTATTTCTCTTCAGGAATTGGTTGGATTACAGCCTTTGGGACTCCCAGTCTTCGAAAACAGTGGTGTGCTGTTAGTTATGAGAGTATCTGGGGCAATTGTTTAGCTCATGTATGCAAGAATGTTTTAAAGTTATGTTAAATTTCTTTTAGTGACTACATGGTGATGTCTGCCTATTATTCTTTTATTTCAGCGTGGTTATACTGGCTATTTTTCCCTGTGTGATAAAAAAAGTACCCATAGTAATGACAGAGCCAGAAAGAAAACATTGACTTTCTTGACAACTGAGGTATTCAATGTACTGCAAAAGGAGGCATGAAATCCCTTAGCCACTTGGGTCAGCTGTTCACCCAAATGCCATCATTTCAGTCAGCTTGCCAAGTCAAATATGTCTGTTTTCTGAGGTGTGCCTCACTGTAAGAGGATAAACATCATTCCTTTTGACTTTCATTACTTTCTGCTTTAGGGACTGCATGAAAATGGGAGAAGTGGATGGCAAAAAGATTGGCTGCACTGTTAGCCTTTTGGTTTGTATAATACTTTTTCTTTCCTCTTTTGATTTCAGTTGAGCATTTTCTACTATGCAGATACACATTTGAATAGGAGATACTTTGTTTCTTGTTGCAATTTGAGTGGACACTTAGAATCACTGATTGTTCTTTTCAGGCTGAGACGAGCACAGTAAGGAGTTAGTCTTCCTTGGCATTTCATTGCTGGGTTCTCAGTTTCTCAGTGCGTAGAAAGAAACATGCCTTTCCTCCTCTCCCAAACCCAACAAAACTTACATGGTTTCTCTTGTTTCTTTTCTTCCCCAATAACTGATGCAAATTGGTTCTTATAGCATATAATATGGGATATCTTGTGAATACTGCCAGGCTGACTATTCTGTCCCCAGCAGAAGAGACAGAAATGCTGCTCAAGATCTCCAGTTGTCATGTTATCATCCTTACAACAAACCAACAGTGCTAAACCATAAGTATGAAAAAGATGTCATTTTTGTTTACAAGATACATTTTGATTCTGGGCCAGTTTCCACTGACAAGTTTGTTGACTTCTGTTAACCTTGGAAAGTTTCCATTTTCATGGTGAATCTTTTGAAAAGCCGTATTTTTAGCCAGAGGAAAAAAAAAACCAAAATAAGCTGACTTGTAATTCTGCATTTTTGACGTCAGTGCAACAATTTGGTATCACTTCTAAGTAGCAGTTATACATAAGAGAACAAAGGATTTGTTCAGTAGGAAAATAGTGCTCTAAATGGGGATGATATTTACTATGAAGCCATAAAGCAGCTGGCTTGCTGTCAAAATATCTGGCATGATCTCAGTTTTGTAAAGCACCTGGATTATTTTTATCCCTAAGGAGTTTTTAATCTATTATTAGCAAATCGTCCAAGATTTGTACGAAAAGAAAATTAAAATATTTAAAAATCCCAAAACACCACATAACTTTTTAATGGGATTTTCAATGACTCATATGGGCTAAGGTGGATTTCATATCCTAATAATTTTCAAAGAAATTTTTAATACTCTTGCACTACAGAGAGACAACGAATGCTAAATTTTCTCAAATCAGTTTTAAAAATGTTTTCTTTATAAAGTTTTTATTTTTATGTTTTTGTAGTGTTTCTCCCACCTTTTTCCTTGATAATAATTCAACTTGGGAAACAGTGGCATAGAATAAGAATACTGTACCTTAGGAGAAAAACTGCTCAGAGTTCAAAATAGTGATTTAAATAATAGAACAGAAATTGTTAATTGCTAATGAGAACCATTGCTTGGACTCTTATAGCCTATAAATTTTTATTAACCAAAGCAGATTAGCCTGAACATTGAATATGTCTTGCAGGAGGACTGCAGCTGCATGTCCATTGTGAATGTGGCAGTACTTGTGAACAGTGCTATAGGGTTGTGCTCCTCTCCCTGTACCTTTTTCATACTTTGCTTTAGGGCTTGTAAATAGATAGTGAATGTCTTGCACTAAGAATTATGATATTGCAGTCTATATTTTACCCATGTAACAACAAATAGCAGTTATATGTTCAGAAATCAAATCTATGCATGTATTTCTAGGGTATTATGTTTGAAGTCTTTTATTTGTAACCATTATCATAAATTTATTAACTACTACATTTTATTACAAAATTCAATTTTATTTCAGAATTTTTACAAGACTGAACTGAACAAGGAAGAGATGTATATTCGCTATATCCATAAGCTCTATGACCTACATCTGAAAGCACAAAACTTCACAGGTAACTGAATACAAACCAGAAAAAAATATTTAGGTCTGTCGTTTGCAGTCTTTTGCAAACCTGTAATCTGTATCCTCAGTGCAGAACATACCAACCCAGGCAACAGCTGAGTTCCCTTGCCTAACTGATGTCTCTTAAAATACGGCTTTTTTCAGCCCCACAGCTCTACTGTTTGCTGAGCCATGTTGAATGTAAATGACTTCTATTGATACACACTGGCAATAAATGTGTGATACGGTCATTTTTCACCCAAAAGGAGTAAAGTTTAGAGGAAGTTTTTATGAGTTCATTTCATGGTATCTGAGCCTATACACTTTCCTGTAATGCTTCTGGCTCTCTGTTTGGTGAAGTGTTTCTACACAGCTGTGTTTCAGAACCTCATTTTTAGGTTAAAAAAAAAAATAAAAGAAAGGAAGACCCATACCACTTACTCATGATGAGGTAGAGACCCTAAAACCTCTGACAAGTACTGCAATTTCATGATGTCTTTCTAAATCTTCACATACCACATTTGCAGTAGTATTATATGCTTTTCTGCTATCCATAAGAAAGATTGTTCACTTGGAATTTTGACAGTCCCTTGCAGTTCATGGATTTAAATGTAGACTAGATAGCAGGATATGTTCAGGAGAGATTTTAATTTCCTCATGTGACCTGGAAATAGTGAGTCACAAGACTGTTTTGATTATCAAGAAGTCTCTGCCACAGCTGGCTTTTGAGCCAAGCTATTCATTTACATAATAGATCTTAGTAACTCTTTGAGCAGTGTTGAGTTCCATTTATGCATTGGCTACTATTCTGTGTCCAGTTTACCTCCAACTGTGATATGAACCCAATTTTTTAAATTGTTTTGCCATCCATTCTGATTTGAAGCAGTATTTTGCTCAAAATTTCTTTCAAGGACTTTTTTGTATTTCCTATGTGTTTATTATCAATGTGTGTGAACTTTTGCATTCTTTGCTGTGGTAGATTTCCCCATGTTAATTTTTTTTCCTTTTTAATTTTTTTTTTGCTATGAGAGCCTTAAAGAAGAATTGTCTCACACCCGTAATTAGAAAATGGACTTGTCTAGTCCATTGCCTTGCCTTATCAGAGACAACACAGACTTTTGTAAATCAGCTGATCTAGAGAACTTGGGATTAGGAAAAAAAGTTTGATACTTCAGCAGCATTCCTATATGTTGCAGCATTAGTTTGCTAACTGCATAGTTTCATCCTAGGGATGAAATTATTTTTCTCTCCTTTCCATAGTATGATTTAGTGTTTCTAAAAATGCTCTGTTAAAAAAAAAACATGTCGTTTTTATACAAAACATTACTTCAAATCTTCCTTTACACAGCCCTCAGTTACAGCTATAAATATACCCCTTTTGAGGCTGAACACATAAATGCACTGATTCCTTGTGTCCCCACAGTCACCTGAGAACTGTAATGAAACTGTCTTTTTACCTATCCACCTTAGAAATGTCTAGTGTTTTGAATATTTCCTGTATAAATTGAATTTCTCACATCGTAAGTCAAACCTGTTTATCTCCCCTTAGTGTTTTGGTGCAAGTCAGTAGTTACAGACCTCTCCCTGAGGTACCAGTATTTTATTTTTTATGTTAGCCACTGGCAGACATAGGATGCTGGGTAGAAGAACCCTTCAGGCTTTTAAACCAGTACGGCCATTCTTATTTTAGAAACCTTCTATATAAATTTATTATAACTTAAAAAAACCCAACATTTTTGTGGCAGAAAAAATTTCGTTGAAGTGAAGGACTTAGATGCAAAGTTTAGAAAGGAACGGTCAAGGTGAGCTATCCTGAAGATGCACTTATGTTCTGCTATCTTTTTCTTCCTTGGGATTTTGAATGATTTGTTATTATCAACTTCATGGATTTTTAAAATTGGTATATAGATGTGCTTCATGTCTTGAGTACAAAAATGTAGCTTGAAACTGTGACCAAGGTGGTTACCAGTCAAGCAGCCTGAGAGCTGTGTGATGGCAGAATTCAGGTTGTCTGTGCAACTCCAGCTGGTCTCCCTTGCACGGATAGATCACAGCACAGCATCAGTTAGCACCATGCTTAGCATTTTACAACACTGGCATTCAAAGCATTCTCTCCCACAAATATCTGCTGCAGTGATGTTTTTTGATCCACGGGTTCTTAGTTGGATGTGTAGAGGAACACTACTGCTAGAAAAAATACTGTAGAGTTCGGCTTAAGTCGCCTGTCTCACGGGAACTCATATGGCAGAGGCAGAAGTAGGATATGGTTGTCTGGGGCAAACTTAACTTAGCACAAAAAGTACTTCAGTACTTTATTGTTATTTTTTTGCCTTATGTACAACCTATAAAACCTGCAGTAAAGTAAGTCCAGTAGGGAATTTCTTTCTCCAATGCAGTACATCTCCAGAACATGGCCCGTCTTTGTATTGACTCACTCATGCAAAGTGGTCCTGTGAGTGGAAACATAAACTGTGAATACTAACTTGGAAATCAATAATACATATGCTCAATTAGCCAAATTGAATTGTCATAGGCAGTAGTAATTCTGACATTTTGTAATTTGCTGAAGTCTGACTTTCCAATAAAAATATTAATTTAATATTAATTTAGTGTACTGTTTCTGAGGAATTCCTGAAATCGAAGTAAAACCAATAATTTTTATATTCCCAGATTAAGTTCTACCAACCATGATGTAAAGATTATTACACAGCTCTGACTAGAGAGAAACAACAGGTTTGATTCCTGCCAAACCAAAAACTAAATAAAATTTAAAAATTAAAAAGAGAAAAATATTGCACTTCTAAATTGCTTGTTACGGCCAGCTGGTAAGGCTCAGCTATCAGGGATTTATTTCTCTGTGGAAGGAGTGGATTCTATTAAGCACACATCTGCCTCCCTGTTTTCCTCCGAGCCCAGATCTCTTTTGGACTGTGTCCACAGTCTTGTCTTCTTTGCTCTTTCACTTCTGATATTCCTCATCCTCCAGTCCTTGCTCCTTTGTTCAGACAGCAGTGTCATTGGGAGTTTCTCCTTAGCAGCAGGGAACACTGGGGCTAAGCAGATAATGGTTACTTAATTTCTGTATCCTTTGTATTGTCAGACTCCAGGAGAACTGTCCCAGTGACACTCCACTTTAAATAGTGTGTGAAAATTTTAAGCTGAATTTATTATTTCGAATAATAAACCCAAACCAAAAACAGCACTACCATCTGCCTCATACTCAAAATAAATCAGTTACCATTAAAAAGGTGCATCTCAAGGAAAGCATTCACACCTCTGTGTGCTTTGGCTGTTTTGTTTGTTTGGTGTTGATCAGGGCCATGCTGTGCTTTGTCTTGCAGAGGCTGCCTACACACTCCTGCTGTACGATGAGCTGCTCGAGTGGTCTGATCGGCCACTCCGGGAGTTCCTCAACTACCCCATGCAAACAGAGTGGCAACGTAAGGAGTGTCTCCATCTGACCATCATTCAAAACTTTGATAGGGGAAAGGTAAAATAGTCCTGTTTTACTGAGTGGATCTGGGAAGGGTAGTATATTCATTTTAGGATATTAGTTCCAGGGTTGCAGTCTTTTCTTGTATTTCAGGGGAAGTGTTTGTCCTTGCCTGATTCAGCAGTTACTTAGTGATGCAGAAGGTTTCTTCTAATCCTGTGGTTGTATCCTAGAAATCCCCCACTTACATAGGAGAATAATTTTCACTTGTGTAGCAGTTGGCTTTGTAACTGCCAAAGCACTTTATAAAAGGTGATATAATCTCTCCCCATTTTAAAGGTGGTGAAAATGGGCCTTATAAAGCTACTGATACCTATTCTGAATTAAGCAAGTGTAATCATCCTGTAATCTAAAATTTTATATACACTTAGTGCTCTGATTTGTCCTGCTGACAAACAAGCAATGCATTACAATTCTGTCTAGCTAGTGTAAAATCCATGTAAGCCTAATCAGTGTAACCAAATGGATGTTGATTATCATGTTTTTCAAACAACTCTGTAATGATATTATAGAGTTTAACTTACCTGGTGCAATTAAGTATTTTCCAACCTACAAAAATTAAGAAAGATCTATTAAGAATACAATTTTAAAATTTAAAAATCATACTGTGTTGAATCTATCTCATGTTGTGTCAAAAGAGTGATCTGTCACTCTTGCAATGACTTGCATTTTATTCATAGTACAAAAAGAATAATTTATTAAATAAGTCTCTAAATATATTTTTAATTCTTCAAAGAATTCATCTGTATTACTCAGAAGCTATCAGTATGTTTGGTGGACAGTTTGTTCAAATATTTTCAGTTACAAGAAGTATGACTTGGTATAGATAGAACAGACCACTAATAAATCACAAATTGTCAAACAGTTGCTTTGAATTACTGAACATCTTTTACTTGCTTGCAGTGTTGGGAAAATGGCATTATTTTATGCAGGAAAATTGCAGAACAGTATGAGAGCTACTATGACTACAGAAACCTCAGCAAGATGAGGGTAATGTACTTGAATACTTTTCATCAATCAGGAATCCAAAAGCTTTTTAATTTAGGTTATAAAATATTACTTAGAAAATTGAATTTACCACAGATTGGTCCTTATGTTTGGTTTGCAAATCTTATTTTTTACCCTGAGGGGTTTTTTTTACAATAAGGATTATAGAAAAGGAGTGTGAGCTTTTTAAAGAAAAATGAGAAAATCCTATCTTCATAGAATGGTTTGGGTTGGAAGCCTTAAAGGTCATCTAGTTCCAGCCCCCCTGCTAGACACCTTCCGCTAGACCAGTGGAACCTAAAATTAACCTAATTAAATTTAACCTAAAATTAATGTTCTTCCAATATTTGTACAGCATCCTTTTTGTGTGCATGCTTATGCATAAAAATAATACTACAAATTCACTTTCATTAGTTTCCTACAGTTTATCCAGGGAATGTGCTCTGTGCAGTCCTTCACCAGGAGCAGCAGCATCTCTTCGCAGTTGTGATTGCAAGCAAAGAGCTTGCCATAAGCAATGTACAGCTTTACATTTTTTAAAATTTACTGCTTAAAAATATGGTCTGTTTAATATTATATAGTAAAAAGGAATTGTTCTTGGTACAGTCTTCCTGTTGTTTCTTTCATTTTAGAACTCTAAGCATTGTTTCTCATTCTTTCAGATAGTGTATTTTAAAGATTATTCAGTCTTCCCTTTTCTTATCTGCTTCTGATAGATTCAATTTTGTGTTGCAGCTTCCCTTTAAAATTGCCTGTACATGTAGGATGCTTGCTGCTAGGACTGAGTGAAGTCCCTTTAATCCAGAGCTGCTTAACAACATTATGCAAAATTCTCAACACAGAGCTATGTGGCAGGACTCCCTGTTATCTGCTTGTTCCATATATATTTAGATATGTCAATGGCAGAATCCTATAAGCAAAAGCAAACTGACTATCATCATGTGAATAAAAGGATTAGTTTATGCATGTTTAATTAATTGTACTGAATGTGTTTTGTGTTTTAAATATCCTTTTACTGCATCTGTGCCACCGATGTTAATCCAAAAACAGAGGTGTGGGGATTTCTCTTAGCAGTATAATTAGGCAGCTGTTGATATCATATGCATATTAAATAACTGTCTGCATTACCTAAAATAGGGCTAAGATTGTGTTTGGATTTTTTTCACAGTATTAAAAACTTTGCTGAAAATATCATCAGAAAAAGGGGACTTTGGCATTAATATCCCTTTTGTCAGTGTTTTGAGTGAAATAAAAACCAGATGTATTGAAAATTATGCCAACTGCTATTGTGACATTTTAAAGGAGCTCGTGTTTGATGCTTAAATCATTGTAATCTGGTATGATATGGACAAAACTGTCCTGAATATGGAAATTAGACTTTGCTGATTTAACTGACCACATTACTGCCATGTGTTTGGATGATTAGCGGATTACTGGGTCATATATTTCAAACTGGCTTTCTATTTTACCCCTTTAATATAGGTACTTCATATTTTTAAGGATTTCTTTTTTTAACCTTGGAAAGTTTCAGATCCCTAAGAGGTATAATTACTTAATCTGATGCATTCAGAAACTTCTGGATGTCCTAGTTGTTGCTCAGAGATATAATGTAATCCCAGTATCCCAGGCCTGAAACACACTCCCTTTTGTGATAGCTTATGGTAAAAATACACTTTTAAAAAAGACTAATTGCATTTCTTCTTAATCTCACACAGATGATGGAAGCATCTTTGTATGATAAAATTATGGATCAACAGCGTTTGGAGCCAGAATTTTTCAGAGTTGGTTTCTATGGGAAAAAGTTCCCATTCTTCTTGAGGGTAAGTGAAATGAAAATAAACAGAATGGAGTAATACTGTCATTCATAATCACTTTCCCTAGGTTAAAATTTGTTCATACCATATACAAGTTCTTATCCTGTGAGAAATTCTTTACCCTCATGTTTCATGGTTAAGAAAATGTCCTGACTAATGAAAAGACAAATGCTAGGCTTCTAGAGTCCCACATAAACATAATATTCATGTTTATGTTGGAAACCATGCACCTATACTGTTCTGCAGACCAATGGTTCATGGTAGTTTCTTCACTTTATCCTGTTCTGTTTCTGCTGGTGGGTGCTCAGAGAAAGACTGTCAGAAGTAGTATCCATTGGTGGTGGGATAATCAGCAATTTAGCATTTAAGCAATTACATTCCCAACTTCCTTTTTTTTTTTTTTTTTTTTTTATGACTTAGAAGTTCCATATGCAAAATTTCATTGATTATTACTGTACTGAAACTGAAAAGTAATAAAGTTACTACTCTTGATCATTAATCCTGAATTCTGAAATTTTTGAAGTGCCCTTGAAAATGTTAGTGGTGTTTACACTGTTCCCCTCTTCCACAGTCTGCAGTAGTTTAGCTGCATTGACTGTCACCTTGGGAAGAGGACAGAATCCATCTCATTCATGGAGCAGCTGCAATCATAATCCAAGCTTCTCTTCCTGTGGTAATTGAAATAAGTGATGAAGGAACCTCCTCTATATGGTGGAGGCCTAAAAAGCCTGCTTTGTCTTTGCCTTAGTGGTGAGGAAAATGACAATTTCTAACTTTTAAATATAGCATGAAACTCTCCCCTTTAAAAGTGATGCTCAGAAAGAGTCTGATGGGAAGATAGTTCCTGATATTACCTAATAGTCATCTGAATATAACTTCTGTATAAACCAATTTGAAAATATTAATCAGAAAGAATTTAATGTTTAGAGTGCTAAACAGCAACTGCTATAGTAAAAGTAGTGGAAGAAGTTGCACAACAGTGTAGTACTTTCAAACCTTAGGTCTTTCGCTGCTTACGCATCTTCTTAGGCATTTTTCAAGTTAAACATACACAGCGCAGATTTATGCTTGCAACACCAAAAAGGACAAACTTAATACATGTGATTTAATTTTTTTATGACAAAGCAGTTTGTAAGTCTGGCTGTGTTTGCTGTAGAAGGAATAAAGACTAAACTTCATAATAAAGCTTTCACATTTTAATTTGTAGTTGAACAATAATACTGTTACAGTTTTGGGGGTTTTGTGTAGCAATTCCCATGAAAGCCTCGGCTCTCAGAATTTAATGCCAGGAGCATTCTTTTACTTCGTGTTGTAAAAACTGGCTCATTTTAATTTTCCAGGCTGATAATTAATAAACATTTAGAGGATAAGGCAAATAGAATGCCTTCTACAATTTTCTTATGCAATGTTTTTCTTCAGAATTGTATAATACCAGAGCAAAGTTTCTTAGTTCCTCATGGAATTGACTTCCAACCCATTTCATTTTCTTAACTGTTTGTTGGGTTATATTTCTGTTACATAGTTTATACAGTCTGATATATCATGTTAATTGCATACTTTGATCCACTAAGAACAACTTGTCCCTTCAGATTTTTATTAAACTTTGAAGTGTAATTATTCCATTTTCCAGACTTTTGAATAAAACATAACTTACATGATAAAATTTCCTTCTTCTAAGTAACCTGTTCTTTCTATATTCCTATTTTTTATTCTTGCCTTGTTTCTTATTTCTTCCTCCTTAAAATGATGCAAAAGTTGCCTGGAAAATCTATATTTAAGAGCGTGTGTTTGGATCCCAATTATTTTCACTTAACTTGCTCTTGCTTTTTTTTTTCTTATTCCGCTCAGAATAAGGAATTTGTTTGCCGAGGACATGACTATGAAAGGCTGGAGGCCTTCCAGCAGCGAATGTTGAATGAGTTCCCACATGCCATTGCTATGCAACATGCTAATCAGCCAGATGAGACCATCTTTCAGGCAGAAGCACAGTGTATCCACATAATCACAAAGCCATACTCTGCACTTACATCTTCTATGCTTTTAAAAAATGTAGGTACACCTATAGCCAATTTCAATCACATGGTGCCTCCACTGAAATAAATGGTAGGTGAGAATTCCCCTGCATTTTGTCCCAATTCACTCTATTATGTTTGGAAGTTCTTTGTGTAATTTTGGTTCTATTTAAAAACTCCATGACATGTTATTGACATTATTTCTTTAGCTAAAAATACCTATAGAACTATCACCACTGTGATAATGGTGTGGCAGTTCAAGTTACAGTAATTTAACTTCTTACAATACAACATGATATTAGCATGGCATGACATATTATGTGTGTAAGAATATATTTAATTATATCCCTTTACTTTATGTACTGTTTCATGTAAGTAGCTTTATTTCAAAAATAAAGATGGAATTTTCAACAAAACAGTACAAGGAAACCTCAAACAATCAAAAAATCTCTCTGGTTCCTTTCCCAAACCATTAATAGTACAGAAGCATTTCATGATAAATACTTTTTAAAGAACTTTTCTTCTGTAATGCTTCAGGAGTCAATATGCTTTGCTAATTTGAATAAAGTGGGATAGCCTTAACTCTTTACATATAGATTTGCAGATTTATGCAGTGACACCAATTCCAGAAAACCAGGAAGTCTTGCAGAGAGATGGCATTCCTGATAATATCAAGAGCTTTTACAAAGTAAATCACATCTGGCGATTCCGATATGACAGGCCATTTCACAAAGGGACCAAGGACAAGGAAAATGAATTCAAGGTAAAGTATCATGCTCCTTCCTGATCTACTGGACCTATGGATTTGTTTGGAACATCAATAACAGCTGCTTTATTGAAACATCATCTGTGTATTTGCATTATTCAACTGAGTATGGTATAACAAATTCTCTTGAGGAGATGGTATCTCAAGTTTGACTATTTCACTTCTTTTTTAATAAAATAATATCAAAAATACATGGGAGATGCAAAGGTCTTGCCGTGTATGTGACTAGGAGTGAAAAAATTCTTTTGGTTTTGCGTCTGTAATATATCGAAGGCAGAACTGGAGAAAGCAGAGTAGTCTCAGAAAAGTTTCTTAGGCAGATGGGAAAATGTTGTTAAGTAGGTAATCTGGGGTATGGATAGGATTGCCTAAAGTTATCTCTCTCTAGAGCAAGGGAGAGACAGTTCTGACTGAACTGCAGCATAATGACCTGTTCCTGTGATATCAAGACTAAAAACTACCTCTGAACTTAGAGACTGTGTCAAGGAAAAGCAATAGTTCCTTCCCTAATAGTTAAATCCCTTCTGTTTCTCCTTATAAAAATGCCACAGTGAAAATTCATCTTTTGGTGTGATTTTAATTATGACCCACTAGAAGCACATCCCGATGCAGAATATATTCTGGTATTAAGACAGACAAAAAGAGTTATCCCATAATAATTTTGTTATAAATTTAGAAGAAAGAACTGTAAGGGTAATAAGTTAACTAAATTGAGGCACTGTTGTCTTCTAATTTAAGTTTAGGCTTTAACTACACAGGTTATAAATATATTTTGTGTAACCACTATCCTGTGTGTTGTCGTTTCACAAACCTCTTGCACAAAGTGTTTACCAGTAGCACATTTGAGTATCCCATCAGCTATGCATTCTGGAATCTCAGATAGGGCTTCACAGAGGGGAGCTGATCATGCTCTGTGATCGTAAGTTGTTCTGCTTCTGAACTCTTCTTCTTCTCAGATGTTAGTTCAGAAAAGAAATATTAAAACACCAATTCAGTTGTGAGTCGCTTTTGGAGATTTGGGGGCAACATATAATATGTTTTAAGAGTGAAGAATCAGCAGAAATTACTGCTTAGTACTAAGACCTAGAAATTAAGATGAAAAATGGCTTATGGGATAGACATCTCAGTAGGAATTTGGATGTTAGTACCGTTTTTTTAATGTATACTGTTAACTTTACTAAGGCATTTATAAAGAAAACTGATAATAATTAAGGAAGATATAGAGTCAAATAGGGAAATAAATTGGTTTTATATATTTTAGAGTCTATGGGTAGAGAGAACCACACTGATCTTGGTGCAGAGTTTACCTGGAATATCTCGTTGGTTTGAAGTAGAAAAACGTGAAGTGGTGAGTATGAGACTCATGTCAATACATATTGTGGGTTGGTTTACTTCATTAATCATATGTTATTCAATGAACTGCTTTAAGATTTATTACACATATGTAATTTCTTCGACCAAGGTCTCAAGGTGGCTACAACAAAATTGTCTGATTTCTCTTGCCTTGAAACGTATTATTAAGAACCACCCTTAGGATTCATTTAAACAGTTGAGGAAAAAGAAGTTGAGAACAATAATGGGCAACATTTAGTGTCAGAAAATTACTTCCTTAAAACTCAGTACCATGTAACATGTAATAATTAGAATATCTATAGCTTAATATATCCTTCAGTGTCCTGGAAAAGTAAACATTTTCCAAGTTCTTGTACTATAATTAATACCATGAGCTACTGAACAGAACCTGTAGAAATAAGGTCTAGTGTACCAGTCTGTTATTGACACATTGTAATTTCTTCTCCTTGCTTGTTCTATTTCTTAAAAAATCCTTAAATAGATTCCAGATATATTTGGAGGAGTGCTCCTCCCCTAAAGATCTCTAAATAATTGGTCAGTTGCTGAGCCCTGGAGTGTAACATCTATAACTATTTTCCTTCTTGTCAAAGCCAGTCTTAGAATAGTCCCATTAAATATAAGGATACCATAGTACAATTGATCTTCTCTAAAACTCTGCTGTGTTTTTCTTTTATAATAGGAAAATGTCATGTGTTCACCATTTTGACATTCTCATAAAAAACCAAAAGTGGAGTTCAATAAAAATCAAAAAACTGTGTGTGACATGAGAAATGTTGTTATTGACTTCTGCTGAGTCCTTACTAGGTTAATATGAACACTAATATGAGGACCTTCAGTTTACTATCATGTTACCATTATAGTCACCATTTCCAAAAGTAAACTGTAACAATTTTTCCTGGGCATGTATGAGGTCATGACTCGGATTTGTTCTTGTATGTTTTGGTAAATTGTAGCAGCTGCAGACTCTTCCCATCGCTCAGCTTTTGGTTTTTCCAGCAGTTCACACTGCCTGTGAAAGAACTTCCCCACCCTCGAGAGATGAGAGGCACATCCTGCTCAAGGCTGCCTTTGACTATAACTTGAACATCATTTTAGCTCAAAGCTTACATCCAAATTTCTGATCCATAAAGTCTTCTCACTGACTTCACTTTGGGTGGAGAAACTAACTCACCCATAATTAAGCTCTGCTCTGTACCCTTAAACTGGTGAAGCTCCCCAGCCTCAAGCCCATTTTAGGCAAAGTTACCAATGACACTTTGATCCTGCAGTCCAGGAGTTCCACCACTGGCCAAAAGTATGTGAATGTTTTGCAGCAAGGGCTGGGTCTTCTCTAAAGGTCAGATAATGAATCTAGAAAAGACTGACTGTTGTTTATTTTGATAAATGATTTGATAAAATCAAATATGTCCCCCAGGTGAGAAGTACTTTCTCTGTCCCAGAACTCTAGGATATAGAATAATATTAGTTTTATTTTAAGAAATCAAAAATTACCTCCAATATATTTCATCTTTCAACTGAAGATTAAGTGGTTTGCAATGTTTCTCACTCCTTTCAGGTGGAAATGAGTCCTCTTGAGAATGCTATTGAAGTCTTAGAAAATAAGAACCAGCAGTTAAGAACACTGATTAGTCAGTGTCAAACTCGACAGATGCAGAATGTTAACCCCCTCACAATGTGTCTAAATGGGGTCATTGACGCAGCAGTTAATGGTGGAGTTGCTAGATACCAAGAGGTGAGCAATTTACTTTCTGTTTATTAAAAATCTAATTTCTTTCACTGTACAGATGCCGCTCCTCTGTATGAATTAAGGACAGAAAGTACTATATTAATAGTTATAATTATAGCTGTAATGCAGTTTTGGGTTAGGTAATGTTAAAGAAGTAGTTTATTGAAATAACCATTTTGCAGCAAATAGTACCATAAACTTACTGCAATGATGACTCAATTCACAATTACCCTGCATTCTTCAGTGATTTGTTTGGAGATTTTCAATTAAATGGTTACTTGTAAGTAAATTATTATAATGCATTGACTATTCTAGGACAGGAGCTACTTCTGGCCAACGAGCAAATTTACTTTTTTGTGCTTACATTCTACTTTATATATATATATATATTACATATATATATATTCTCAACAAGAAGTTCATTATCTTGAAGAATCATAATTTTCTAGATCCTTCTTTTATCTCTTTTCCAAGTTTTTAAGAAAAGCTATCTTTGGGGACTAGGGAAGAGGATTTAAAAAAATAAATACAATATTATTACAATATTACAATACAGTCTGACACTGGATTTGTTTCCAACAGTTGTTCCTCATTATTATAATTTCTGAATCACTGGAAAACGTTTGGCATGCTGTATTTACACAAAATTCTGTAGAATTTTGAAACTGCAATAAAAATAAAGGTTTTTTAACTTTTGTAGCCCAACTTCATCTTCTTCTTTCCCCTAATAATCTTATTAAATACTTGAGTCTGCTGGTTTTTCCTTGAAAATGTCAAGTTGAATAACATTCTGTCCACTTGTCTCAAAGGCTGAGAGATTCAGTATTCACTCTACAGTGTTAAATTTGATAAAACTGCATTTTAATTAAACTACAAGAAATTGAGTCTGGTATAATATTAGAATCTGTCTTCAAAACTGCAATGTTATGAAAATTATGAGACTGAAGCAAAGCAGTAACATTTTTGATGTTTCCTAACTACCTTTAAACAACAACAAAATGTTTAGCATAGTGAAGCCCCATGAGGGGAGTCCCTGGAGAAATAGAGTCATGTCAGAACTATGTCTGGTTTGAATTAGCAGTGTCAGACCTAGCTCAGTGTCTCTGCACAGCTTCCATTCTTCACAAGCACATCAAAGATTCTAGCTTGGTCCTTATTGTTGTCCTTGGCTGTAATTCCTGATCTCCTAGACAGTGTTCATGTTTTGATTCTCTTCTGCCCTCTGTCTCTCGCTCTATTAAAGCAGAACTTTTCATCAATTTTTGTAAACATCGAAACTGTTAGCAATAATTGTGAGGCTTTTTTTTCTTCCATTTCACTCTAATTCTCTTTGCATGTCCATTGTTCAGGCTTTATATGTCTTCCTGTTGTTTTGCCAGTTCTTATCTTCCACCTTTCTGGTTATCCCGTTCTCTATAAATGCTTTTCCCTGTTTCACTTGCTTTTCCCTTTTGCCCTGTACAAAGCTCAAAGTTCAGTCATTCTTGGAGCATTTGGTCTTGAGGTAAGAGTGACCATGCCTTCACCAATATCTTCCATCCCTTCAAGCAACTTCCAAATTTTAAGAAGTATCCTTTGACCCTCTGCTGCCTTCTTTATTCTGTCTTCCTTCTTCCCCCTTTTTCCTCTTAAAGTTTTTTCCTGTATTTTTTTTTTCTCTTCTGATGGGGAAAAAGCAGTTATCTCTTATTACTCAGCATCTTGGTATTGCATATGTTAAAGCTATCCATTCACTAGTTTCTGTACAGAAAGAGATTCCAGGAAAATTTAAACAAGTAATAGTTATTATGCAGCACCTTTATGTATGCTAAAAAATGGTTGTAGACTGAACCACTGATTTTTAAAAAAAGTCTTTCTAAACACTATTGGAAAACATGAAGAGTTGTTTTTGTGCCCACTAACACCTCTTAACTGCAATTTGTACTATAACTTACATTTCCTCTCACATGTGCTATAAGAGTACAGACCCTTTCATGATTAACTATTGGAAGCCATTGGTTTCAAAAATCTTAACTGGATTTAGTCAAATTCTGGTAAGTATTTGTGATTTTGTTTGAAGTTAGATTATTACTCTAATAATGTAATTATGTCTATAACTCACATATCTGTATCTAATTATAGATCTGTATAAAACCAAAACCACTAGGACACCACCTGCTCGATATTGGAAGAACATTTAGCTTGTAGCTGAGGGAAAAAAAAAATCCATCAGCTGGCAGATGTTTGGGGTTGGGATTTTAGCAAGTATCAGAGGGCTCCTTTTAA
Source organism: Daphoenositta chrysoptera (assembly GCA_013397915.1). Taxonomy (NCBI): domain Eukaryota; kingdom Metazoa; phylum Chordata; class Aves; order Passeriformes; genus Daphoenositta; species Daphoenositta chrysoptera. The sequence goes on from VZRO01000245.1 coordinate 53,224, forward strand.
CAATTTAGAAATGACTTCTTATAATTTACTTATCTGCAGTGGAAAGATCACGTGAAATAAATGTTTTGTCAAGAATTGCTGTACACTCAATATAATCCCTCTGCAGGGGAGAATAGTTGCTAAATTAAGAAAGATGCAGGCTTGAACAAACTGGGGGAGTGCTATGTCCAGAACATTGCTGGTGGGTAAAATGACTTTGGGGTATTATAACTGGTGCGATTTGAGCATTGGAGATGGACTGGAAAGTCATGTAAGCTCATGAACACAGCTGGATATTGGTCAGATGCTCCTGAAGTGCAGAGTGTATATTTTTGATATTTTTGTCACTGTGAGTTCTTCAAAACATTATTTATATTAAGAGAGAATAAGAAGATAATGTCAGAGCTCCAATGCACATAATAGCATACAATTCCACACTGTTGTCAAGATGTCTTTACATTTAAGGAGTAATGATGCTCCTAGTATGAAAAGAGAGGAATATCAAACTCTTTGGAATTACTTGAAACTTCTACATCACAGTATTGGGGAAGAGATACTCAGTTCATGTGACCTGTGTTTGGTTTCAACTCTGATTTGCAGGCTTCAGATTTTGCTTCAGGATCTGTCCTAGATATTGAACCACTCATAAATTCCATTTAAGAGTGGCTACATTTTTTTGCCTATAGTCTCGACCAACTACTATATGATTAATTACTTATTTAACATGTACTATCCGTTATTGCAGTAGAAAGGAACCTTGAAAACATATGCAAATATTATCTAGAAACTTGTTTTTTTAAAAAAGAAGAAACAAAAGTGGTGTGTTTTTACTCAATTTGTTTTACTTTGTAATTTTACTCTGTTCAGGCATTCTTTGTCAAAGAATATGTCTTGAACCATCCAGAGGATGGAGAGAAGATCACACGCTTGAGAGAACTGATGCTCGAGCAGGTAAAATGGGAAAAAGAATGAAAAGGTGGCCTGCTCAGCTGTTCTAGCTAAAAATGTCCCCAAATAAAATAAAAAATATCAGAGGTTAATAATTGCCCTGTGGTCTTCAGTGTTTTTCTCAGTTAGATTCCAAGTAGAGAGTAACTTTCTATACAAACAGGTTTCTGGGCCATGTTAGTATTTTTTCCCTAGTCTTTTCCATCATCACCTTGATTACTTCAAACTATTTGTGTAAAATAAAGGTTGAGTGAGAGGCCTGTCTTGTCATGCTTATACACAAATGTAAAACTGGAGTTAATAACTTCCTGCACCAAAAATGCGGGTTCCAAGCAATAGCAGTGAAACCCTCTCTGGCACCCACAGCTGATTTAGCGTGGAGCATTCGGAAGGGCTGGGGTGGCTGGGTGTGGATGGATGTGCTGCAGTCCTGACCCAGGGTCAGGGATGCTGTGCAGCTGCGTGCCCACTCTCAGGCTGTGTGAAAACATCAGCCAGGAGCCCTCATCCAAAGATATCACAGCACACTGTAGCTATTTTGCTTTTAAATTTATCTGATTCGTCATGTAACCAATACAATATTTTGAATGTGTGTGACCAAATTTGAGCAAAATTAAAGTTTTAGCACTGTAATTCTGAAGCCTGACGTGCCTTGTGTCAAGAATATACATCAAGTGACCACTAACAGGATGCTGGGAGCTGAAATAGGATAGGGGACCATGGACTTCATTGAAAATATATTACAGAGTCTCTGGTAGATGTGACCATTGCTGTTGTTTCATGCTTTTTACAACTGTTCTCATAGAAAATGGCTTTTGTTTAGGGTTTAGAACTGCTCCTTTGTAAAGCAGCCATTTATTCAGATTTTTCACTATGTTATCCATAGTGTTTTTTAATATTACAGTTGAGTTTGCATAGGTGAAACCTTTGGGAAAGTTGTTTGGGAAGAGGCATTAAATCCTGTTGTGCTTTTGGTACTAGGCCTTGTTTGGTTACAGGTCTTTCAGAGATTTAGATAGGTGTTTTTAAGGCAACGTGCATTTTTTTTTGATTTTTTTTTTTTAATTAGTACCCTAATTGATGATGAGAGTTTAAAGAAAATGGATCAAAATATTTTTTCCCTTTCTGCAGGCCCAGATTCTAGAATTCGGCTTGGCAGTGCACGAGAAGGTGGTGCCACAGGACATGAGGCCGTTGCACAAAAAGCTGGTGGATCAGTTCTTTGTGATGAAGTCAAGCTTGGGAATACAGGTGCGTGAGCAGGTGAATGGATAGGCCAGGAGACTGTTCAGCTGCATTAAGGGTTGGTTCATTTTCCCAAGCAACAAACAGTGACATCTTTTGGTTGTTTGTCCCCATTACAGCTTGTAGCCTTCTTGTAGTACCACAAAGCAAAGAGAAACATAAACTTCCCATACCATGCAGAGAAAAGTAGTCATGTTTTACTAATAGTCACATTTTACTATCATTAGTGAAAAGTTAAAATATTTTTTGTATTAATGATGAAGCTGATTCAAAATGCCAATATAACTACATTTATATGTAGCTATCTACATATCTGTATTTTACAAAATGCTTAATGATATTACGTTCATTTTAATTAATCTTCTTTCAATAACTTGCCAGGAATTTTCTGCCTGTGTACAAGCTAGCCCTGTTCATTTCCCAAATGGAAGTCCTCGTGTATGCCGGAATTCCATACCTGTTTCTATGAGCCCTGATGCTGCCAGGGTAATACCACGACGCAGGCAAGTTAAATACTAGTAATGGAATATCTTTGCTACCCATGGAAGATGACCCATAAATACTTCTGTTACGTGCATGCTTTCTTATATGGTCTGGCTGAAGTGTGTTCAGCCTCGAATAGCTGGTATATGTATTCTGTCTCCTTCTTTCCCTCTCCCCTCCCCTNAAGAATAACCAACACATGCTGTTCCCACGTGAGAAATTATTGACAATTAGAGTTAACCATTTTATACTTCATTCATTATTCTTATAATAGCCCCTTGAGTTACCCAGCTGTCAATCGATATTCGTCCTCATCACTGTCATCCCAAGCTTCTGCTGAAGTCAGCAACATCACTGGGCAGTCGGAAAGCTCAGATGAAGTTTTTAACATGCAGGTATAATTTACTGTCATTCTTTAAACCATACAGAATCTTTCTTACAAGCCTATTTACTAAATGCTTCTCTTATTTCGTTCAGAAATCTCTAAGCTATTACTGATGCTTCTTTTAAAAACCAAAATGAGATGTTAACCTCATTCACTTAGAAATAACATTTTTATGTAACTATATTTTCTTGTTTAAATTAAGCATTCTTTTTTTTTACAGATGTAACAAGTAGCAATGGACTATGATGCAAAGTCATCTGAGAGTAAAATAACTACATCACAATATGACAACTGGACTTTTCTGTCCAGTTGTCATATTGTGATGTAATTATTTTACTGCATTCATTACATTTCTATTTATTTAGTATTTTGCTACATCTTTGCGTAGTTAGATTAATGCTCTTTATACTGGTTTGCTATTTTGAATTACTGATAGACTACTCTAAGAAGTTACAAATTCTTTGTTCTAGTGAAAAGTATGCTATAAATGTTTGTTTTCCAAACCAGTAAGTGTGATGTGTTAACAACAGCATCTCTTCTATTCACAGCCTAGTCCGTCTACCTCAAGCCTGAGTTCTACTCATTCTGCTTCACCTAATGTGACCAGTTCTGCTCCATCCAGTGCCAGAGGTCAGTGCTCACCTGCTGTGGTAAACCATATTAAATGACTCTTGATACATTACACAGCTGAATTTCTGCATGATGTCACTGGTCAGACATCAAATTTAGCCAATTATTTGAGGATTCTAAATTATTAGGTTTTATTAAGGTGTTTTTTGTCATAAGCATAGAATTGAAATGTCTGGATTTCACTGCATGAATTTAATCACTTGACACATTTATATTCTAGCTTCTCCGCTGTTGTCTGACAAACATAAACATTCCCGAGAAAACTCTTGCCTGTCTCCCAGAGAGAGGCCCTGCAGTGCCATCTACCCTACTCCTTCGGAAACTTCGCAGGTAAGAAGTTTGTTGGGAATCCTCAGAGCACAAATAGCTCAGAAGACGATAAAGGCACATGTCGAACTTTGAGCAGATTCAGTGTCTGTTCACTGTTGTAAATTTTCAAGGGTTTTTAAATGTTTTTAGAAGCAAATACTCTAAAATATTTTAGATGTAAGAGACGTGAATAGAATACATAGTTCTTGATCACATTTCTGCTTGATTTCTTAAGTGTAGGTCTGTTTCTTTACATTTACTCACTGAAGTGAGAGAGAGGTGCAGAGACTTACCAGATGACACAGCCTGCTTGTGTGGAACAACAGCATTTGTTCAGTCTAGGGAACAAGACAAAGAATGAAAAACTGTAACTATGGCAGTTGTCCTTGTTGAGGTCCCCTTTATTTCTTCTGAGAAAGCTAATCCTAGCCACTGCGAGATAATAACCTATTCCATGTGGCAATTCTTATTTTTCAGTGTAGTTTCAGAAAAGAATGATAGACATTTTGTTACTCCAGAGAAAAGAATATATTGTGTTCTTGCCTTAAAATACTGTTACATAGGTCTGCATGAAACATGTATTTTTTGAGTATTCTGAAATGCGAAATGAGCTTGGTAAGCTGGCCAATACTGAATCCTTATTTCATCTTTTCTTCTTAATGGGCCTATTTTCCTAAAGCGCTTTTCTTTAACACAGCTGCTGTTTTAATCCCTGCCATCACACAATGCACCTCTTACTGAAGCTGAGAAAGATGAGAACATACGTACAGTGTTAAAGGCTCTCCTTTCAACACTCTCATGTCTACCAGAAGTTTTGCCTCTGATAAAAACGAGCTCCAGGAATCTTTATTTAAGAAATTATTTGTTCATTTATCATTAGTTCTTTTCTTGTCCCTTGCTTCTTCGGTTATTGAATTGGGTCTTGATTTAATTTTTAATCTCTTTTCTGTTTAAGTCCTCATGCTATTACCTGAGGGCTTAAGAGGTAATACTGAAGCTTAGCCAGACTTACAGACAGTTCTCGGGAACTACTTACAGCAGATAGATCTACTGGGCACTTCGTCACTGGTAGTGGAGCCAAGACAACAGACAGGAAAGATCAGGAGATGCTCTTTAAATAAAGCGGTTTTACAGTTTGCCGCAAAGAAAAATTCTGCCATTTTTGCTCCCAGACTACAAACTCTTGCTTTGCCAAGTGGAATGCGACTTCTATCCCCCACTCTATCCGAGATTGCATAAGGGAGGCTGAGGAGCTCGTAGGCCCAGTCTCCGCTCTCTCTGAGACTCGCCCAGCAGGAAAATCTCCCAATCTGTCTCTACCCTCAGTGTCCCATGAGAGGGTAAGTAGAAAATTAACTTGCTCATACAGTGAAGTATATTTCAAAGATGAGAAGGTCTGATGGTTTCTTTCTGCCCTTATAACTATAATGAGGATATATCTTTCTGGGGAAAAGTGAAATTTCTTTCTCTGGTGTGCTGTTCTCTCAGCAGTAAAAATGGACTGTGATCAGAAACAAAATCCTGATTCTCTGCCTTCTGATAAAGAAGGGGAAAAGAATTCCTCAGGACAATTGTAAGGAGATATCTTAGAGATAACTGCAATTCTCATTTAAATTTAGCAGCTCAAAACTGTTCTTTGTCCTTTCTACTTTTATTCTAACACCACTTTAACAGACATGGTTGGAGCTTCACACTGAGAGGAGAGGACCACCCATTTATGAATTACTTTGTTAAAGCAATTTTCACATTAGTGTTTCAACTGGGAGAGATGAGACACACAGGCAAATTCCTGCACTTCAAGTCTTTCAGGCCATTGCTACCTTATTTAAGGAAGTTTGATGGACTTCACAGAACAAGACCACAGCAGTACTGCATCCACTTCCTCATTAAAATTGATGCTCAAGGTTATGTACAGCTGTTTTTAGTCAACATCCATTTGTGCTTGCTTTGTGATCTCTGGCTGAATGACTGTACAGTGTCTCTCCAGCTCTGCCCATACTCTGAAAAGGAATGCCTGCTGTCATTGACTGGTCAACAAGCCTCCTTGGTTTTTGCGCTGTTATTCTTCTAATGGAGCTTTTTGAATTTCACGTTTTTGGGGTTTTTATTTGCGTGTCATTAAACATCCTGTGATTGCTCTTGTTCTTCCATATGGTTTTATATCTCATTCTTTTTAGTATGTCTTTGTTTCTCTGTCTTTCATTCTGCTTTTATCTCCTCCAATTTCAGTTGCTTTTTCAGCTGTTGCTCTTTACCTTTGCAACAGAAAACGGACTTCAGCACTTGTCCACCACATCCTAGTGCACTGCAGACTCACGAGGCAGTGAACATGCAATCCAGACCAGGCAGGAACATATGATCACATTTTCTGTTACATCAGAGTACATATGTAGTTATACCACCTCAGTTTAATGGTAGCTCCAGGAAAACAGGTATTACCTGACCCAGTATGACTCTAATACAGCACACCTACTGTAGCTCAAAGCCTACCAAAGCATTCTGTCTCTGAGATGTTTAAAGTGAAGTTGAATTGGGCTCAAGTATTTGTCCCTCGCTTTGTAACATGAAGCTGCAACATACTAGATCAATGATGATCACTTTGCAGCTGGGTTTGCCATCTTGTGGAAACACAGCATAATGCCTCACCAGCTTGGCATGGTCCTCTGTGAACAGTGGAAAGAGAAACAAAAGTAGCATTTTATTTGGATTTCACTGATTGTCTGATCTTACTTTTAAAGAAAAAAAAAAAGTAAGAAAAAAAAGTAAAAGTTTATCTGTTCCCATTTCCTCTGGAAAGTACATCTGAATTACTTGTAGGATTAATTGTATGCTCTTTACATGCATTTTCAAGACAAACTAGAGAGCCATGGATTATTTGAATGCTGCCAAAGGAAATAAAGGGTAGAATTTTAATTTTTTTTCATACATTTACTGTGATTTATAAACAAAATGAATTTTAAGAAAAGGCAAGACAAACTTGCTTTTGTTGGGTCAGTTCTTATCCCCAAGAGAAGTAAGAAGACTGATACCAAAAGAGTCAGGGCTGGAAAACAATATACAATACATTTTTTAGGTAACAGCCATAACTTGAATATTACCTTATTCGGATCCTGATTCTGTAATGAAATTATTGCAAATCTATCCTTCTATTTGTTTAGTAATCTATTAAGATATCTCTTTAGAAATGAGCTTTACTATATTTTTTAAGGTGCTGGAAACTGTCAGAACTCGGTACATAATAATTCTCCCTCCAATTTCTGTGTGTACAGTTTTCAGAAAACTAGTCTACTCCCTATCTGTATACACATACTTTTATTAAACTGTTTATGTTCTTATGTGATGTTTATCACTCAAACTCCAAAGCAGACCTAGGGGTGAGGGGGAATAATAAAAAAATGTATTTGTTTTCTTAAAGGCTACTGAAATACGACAGCAGCTATGTGTAAACCATACTGTTCTCAATTTACAGAGAATGCTGTTTAATCATATTGGAGATGGTGCTTTGCCACGAAGTGATTCCAATCTGCCTGGCTCTGACAAAGGTCAGTGGAAATGCTGCAACGTGCCAGTCTTGGAAGAATGAAAATTTAATTACTCCATCACGTTCCTGTAGAATGCCAGTTCTTTTGAGTGCATACTGTCATCTCCAAGTGTCAAAAATTTCTAACTGACTAAATAAATTATGCTAACAAACCTAAGTTTCAAAACACTTAGCCAGAAAGGGGAGAACACGGTGTTTGAACTGAGTGTTGCACTCAAATAAGGCCCAGAAGTGTGCAGGAGGGGGTGAGGTCCAGCAGGTTGCAGCAGGCTGCCTGTGAGACCTGTCCTTTCTGCTTCTCAAGAGAGACATATGGAGTGAAAAGCCAACTTCTGGAGAATGGGGCACAGAGAAGCTAAAGAGATGGACAGAGTCCTGGATTTTGGTACCAGCAAGTCCTCTTTACCAAATATAGCTGTGTGCTTCTGCTTACACTTGAATTGAAAACACCAGTTTGTGGTTTCTTGCTTTTTGGGTATTTTGTTTTTAATTAGAGTAAATGAGAAATATATGCATTTCCATAGAAAAAATATTGCCTCTTACAATTTTGCACATGGGGAAACCCAGTACTTTTGGCATAGTAATTGTTTGCCATGATTTCATTATCTGCCTCACAGCTATAATATGCTCCATCATTTCCTAATGGTACCTTTGTGGTATGCTGAATAAAGGATACAGTAAAATAAATGTATAGAAAGTAACTATTTTAAGAATATATTGTAATAAGAACTGATCAGGAATCATATTTTCTTTAATAAGAGTCAGGTTTTATAGGTATTTTTGTGGTTACTTTTTTATGAAAACACAGATGGAATTCTTTCACAGGGCTGAAAAACATATAAAATAATTTAACATGGAAATGGCAAAAGTTTTCCACTGGCCTATGCAGCCAAGTACATCACAGAATTATTAAAATGAAGTATTCTCTCCTGAAGGCTTTAGCAGTCCAAAGAACAGACTCCTTGGATGACTTAAAAGAAAAAAAATTGGCTTGTCAAGAGATTCAGGCATTTGAAGTACCTAGATTTGCTGCCAGGTGATTTTAAGATGAGGGCAAAGCCATACTGTTGGGTGACAGCTTACAATAAAAAGCAAATACAGTATTGCATATTTTGGCAATAACAAAGCAAAATGATCCTCTAGAAAATAGATTATTCTCTGTATTGATCTCAGGGTCAACTAAAGTGCAATTATACTGTAACAATATTGTTTCAGATATGAGACCAGTATTATTTTTACTGTACTTATTGTATTAAGTCTGGTGTGTAGGAGGGTTGCAGTCCTGAGAGCTCTCAGAGTGGCTACAATACTGATAATTGATGTCATCAGTTAGCAACAATACTTTGCTTTTTCGTTTCATTTTTGTAAATAAAAACAATTGCATGTCCTCGCATGTGATTCTCTACACCAGCCTGAAACAAGTTAAACAAGAAGGAAACTGTCATGGCAGGGCAAGAGGTTTGAGGCTTTTAAAGTGAGGGATTTTTTTGGTGGTGTATGTGGGAGATGAATGGGGAAGTTTGAAGCAGTTATTTTCAACTCTTTTTTTTTTTTTTCCTCGGGAAGTGTAATGAAAGTTGTGTTTTTCAAATAAGCTTTTGTCCTGTCCACGTTAAATTCCCTGTCTTTCTGTCTGTCTGACTTCTTTCCAAAATTGGTGACTTCTTGATGATATGAGACAATCCAGTTCTATCATGGAAGCTGTTCCAGACCTCATGGGATCATTCAGTTAAAGTCATGGAATTTGGTCATGGTAACACAGACAAAAAAAACCAGCCAATTTTATGCATGTCAAGGTGATAGGCAATTTACATGATCAAGAAGATATCCTTGACCACAGATATAAACAGTGTATAGAAATTTTCTCAGTCCATAATAATTTCTTAATTTGTTTTTTTTTTCTGTCAGACACTTTTAATTTCTTCCATTTTTTATTCCCTACATTTTGTGCCCTTCTTTCCACCTTCTTTCAATTCTGAATTTGTAGTCTATGCAGGCAACACAAGACTGTTAGCACAGAAAGCTTTATGAAGGAGGTCGATAGGAATTTGGCGAGTTCCTTTCTCTAGTCCCTTCTGTATATCAAATGAGTTAATGGAAACAGTTTATGAATAGTCTATTCCCCTCTGCCTGGAAACCTCTAAATAGGAGTCTGGTGCAAAGATAAAGTGATTATATTAACAGGCTTCAAGCTTATCTCCCTTTGTGGTTGGATTTGCAGTGCACAGAGTGCAATCTCACTGCTGTTGATGGCCCCCACTGCTGGTCACACCTGACCTGGGGGCCAGGTGCATCCATCAGGCATCCATGAGATTGACAGCTGCTATTTAAGAGCTTTGCAAGTGCAGATGTAATCACGAGAGCTTTGCAGGCATGCTTATTGAATTGTTAGGCATTTTCACTCTATTTTTACCCTCATGGATAAAGGCAAGTCAGAAAACTGGAAGTGTTGATGCCACAAAAAGTGTTTTTTCATTCTCTTCCAGCTGTAAACTCCACCCCCAGCAGCTGGAGCCTGGATAGTGGGAAGGAAGCCAGAAACACATCAGAAAGTGGAAAGCTTGTTTCTCCTCCTGTACCACCAAGACCTGCACAGACTGGTGAGTTAATGGACATTTCAGGTAAAGCTCCAGTACTTGAGGGCTTAGATTCTTTCCACTCTGTTAAATATTTAACTTCTTGGGCAGGTTAACTTATTATTTGATTTCTTACATGAAAGGCTGTAGAACTGCCTCTGCAGGTATTTTCATCTCGTTAATATTCTCTGCAGTTTCCAATGTTCTGCCCCTTCACTAATGAATGAGTAGTTTCAGACAGTTCATGCTAGTATGAGGAAGGATGATCAAATTTAGTCTTTTGATTTTATGATAATTGGAGGTTAGCAATCAGAAATGATCATTAACAAAAAAGAATCTTACTGGCCAGAAAACGCACAGCAATCACGAAAGTACATGAGTTCTGTTACTATAGCCATTTTGGCTTTCAAAAGATAAATTTCCATTTAAAAGAAATTATATAAATATAATTGCTCTCAAGGGAGTGAGTAAACTTTTTGAGTATTATACTTATACCTCTGAATTTCTACAGGCATATTTCTAGTACATTTGCAGGTAAATGTTTGATGTAAGTATATTATGTATTTTCTGTTTTCCTTATTTGACTTACAAATATATATTTCTGAAGAACAAAAAGGGAAAGTTGTTATACTGACTCTTTTTAAACTTGTTATTATTTGGTAGATTATAAATCAATTTACAGTGATATAAAATTTGTCAGAAAAGGCAGATGCAGAAATTTCTTATACTTGGTTTTACTGCAAGATAATCCAGAGAACAAAGTAAAATAAGCAAAACCTCTAAAACTGTTTACAGCCATCGGCCAAGGGAACTAGAGATAATGTCTATGTATCAAATGATCTCCTATCCACTTAAAATGATTTCTTAGTGAAAATTGTAATGCCACAAGTGCACTGAAATCTTTCTAACTTTACAGCATCACCAGCAAGACACATAGCCTCCATTTCCCCTTCTCCTGCTGGCAGATCACCAATGAAGGTACTGTCTTATTGCAGTGAATTGCCTTTGTGGGACAGATCTTTTGTGTTGTGGGGCAGATGTTATATATTTAATGTACATTATCTGGGATTATATTTTGTTTTCTTTTTCTTACCATATACCTATACAAAAAACAGTATTCTGTCTCCAGTGTGGAAGAAGGGGAGTTGCCAGCAAAGGAAAACCTGTTGTGCAACCCATTCGTCTTATTCTTCCAGCATTCAGAGCTGTTAAATTAGAGGGTCTTATAGAGAGTATTCCCTGCTTCACTCATTTTAATATCCATTTCCTCTCCAGGATGATCCAGGGAGGTTGTAAGAAGTTGCAAGTAGTTTGACACCTGCCAGTAGGAAACTTTAGGCATAGGCTGTGAATAAGCACTGGTTTTTCTCTGGCATTTAAACATCCAAAGTAATTTGAGATACAGGCTAAACTGAGCAGGTTTCATTTCTATTTCAAGATATTTGCATGTGTTGGTACCCACATATTGGTACCCACTTTTTTGTTGGACAATTTGACTGGGAAATCTGTGTTTTCCACAGCCCCGGAGCCACAAACACGCAGCCTGCTTATTCCAGGCAAAACCCGGTGTTGGCAGAGCACATGATATTGGTCCTGGGGATAGCCTCTGGACCCCACTGAAGCATTGGTGATTCTGCAGGTAGAAATACAAGAGTCAACAGTGTGGAAGGAGAGCAAATAGAAAGGAGCATGACTGGTGCTTCAGGCACTCAGCTGCAAGGACACAGGGAGGCAGCCCTGCCAAAGTAACCCCTCAGCAACCCAATGCCTAACTAATACTGCACAGGTACACATTGCCTGAGGAGGAAAACAGCACCCCAAAATATTTCCTTTCCCCTTGAGGTCCCTAATTACAAGTCCAGTCATTGTCTTGTTTGCCTTCCCATAAGCCTGTAACATTTCTGCTTGTGTCTGCACAGTGGTCCAAATTCATCACAAAGCAATTCTGCTGGCCATCAGAGTACCCCATAGTCCTATTACCATTCTGCTGAAGTGATGACCAGTCCCAGGTTTTGCCCCAATTGCTTACTAGGAAGCTCTTTAGAACATTAGGATCTTGTACAAAGACGAGTTACTCTTCCTTTTCATCCTGAATGGACACAAGTACTGATGATTCTTAGGGATATTTGAAGCTTGTCCTAACATTCTTCTTCTATAGGTGTGGACAGAATTTAAGCATTTTATAGCCAAAGTCTGGATTGCTGCTTGGAAGAGGAATGCTGGCCCAAAATACTTCTGAGAACTGCTGGATCTCACTTTGAGCATCCATGAATTTCCAGACTGTTTTGGTGTCTAGACTGTTACTTGCCACTGGTAAAAGCAGTCTGTACTGCTGTCAGGAAACAAGTGCTTAGCCGTGCAGGCTTTACATATATTTGCTGTTATGAATGACAAAAGCAAAGGTCCTAAATCTTATATATGGTCACTTAATCCAAGTGCCAAGTGTTCTTGAAACTGGAGCCAAATACATAATTTATTTGAAAACCTTGACCCTGTATGTTTGTGGAAGTAGGAGTGCAGCCTCCTCACATACAGAGGAATGGAACATGAAACAAGTACTTAAACAGGTTTCTCAGAAAGTCTGAAATATCTTCACCAGGTGTTGAGCTTTAAATAAAACTTGCTCTGCTTTTCCATAGCCATATACAGGGCTCAGATTTTAGCCTTTCTTCTAACAGTGTGCTGCCAGAGAAAACCATCGTGTAAATGAAGATTTTTTTTTTCTCCATTGATTTCAGTGCTCTGTGGATCCAGTCCTAGATGGATAACTAAAATTATCTCAACAGCATAAAGTCAGTGCCGTCAGCTCTGTACACCCCTGCCCCTCTCCTCTTCCTCCACTCCCATCCTTTGTTGCATGGCTCACACTCTCACCTCAAGCTGAGCAGCTGAGCATCAACCAGTCTAACTAGGATGAGAGTGAGAAATCTGTCTTGAATGTGATTTCTCCATCCCTTTTTTAGCCTGAGGCCTGAGGCAAGTTAAGTCTGAATTGCCTCAGATGACTCCAGTTATAATTAGATATGCTGCAAAAAACTTTTCAACTTGGAAAGTGTGGGCTAACCTTTTACAGTTTTCAGTTGAAGCTGCTACACTGGAATAGAACTGCTCGATGGCTTTAGGCAGGCCTTTATTGTCCCTGCCTTTTATTCTTCGTCAGCACTGTTGTTGCTGCTTGGGCCCTCAGCTCCCGGTCCCTCACCGTCCCTCACTGACCTGTGAGGCTGCTGGGGCAGCCGCTGGCCACCTGTGCCCTCCATATGGCCCTTGTCCCTGAAGCACACGAGTTGTGTTTGTGTGTCTAAAGAACACCTGGGAGATAGGAAGGGTGGTGATGTTTTCATCTCCTACCGTTCTGCTGCTGCCCTGAATGGGAGCAGGAACAGCAGAGAAGGGGGCTGGCACCCAGCAGCAGCTCTTACCTTGACACCTGCTTTGTGCCACCCCTCCGACTCTGGTTTTATGGTACACTTGGAAATGATGCCTCGATGTAAATGCACTTTTCACTGCATGGCAAGGCACTAAAAGCTGTGAGGAAAAGCTTTGGAAACCGAACTTGGGATAAGAGAACCTGCAATAGCAGCAATGGCTGGGCTTTGGCGTTAGGGGGCAGGACAGCTCCAGGTATGCCCTGCAGCCGGTGATGGTTCCACTTCCAGCTGGGAAAACTAAGGGTGTAATCTGAAGACTTCCAGATTTTTTTCCAGGGTATTATGATAGGAAAATAACATTCAAAAACAGTTTTATTTCCATTTATATGAATTACTGGCATGACCACTATCTAAGGTCTACCCAGGCACTATAGAAATGAGCTTTTTTTCAGTTTCTTACCAGGTCTTGATTAAACAGGAGCACAACCATTTCTGTTTATCAAAGCTCAGAGTACATGCACTGTATCTATGTATGTTTTCAGTCTGAGCACAGAAACACTCTCCCTCCTATATGCCAGGTAAATTCTTCTTCTGCCCTTTCTTTTGAGCAGGGGTCTGTGCAGTCATTCACGCCGTCTCCAGTGGAGTATCATTCCCCGGGGCTCATATCCAACTCCCCGGCGCTGTCCGGGAGTTACAGCAGCGGCATCTCTTCGCTCAGCCGATGTAGCACATCAGAGACATCAGGCTTTGAAAGCCAAGGCAGCGAGCCAGCAGTGACTGTCCCAAGCTACAGCATTTCTGAGGAGCCTGTGAGAAAAGAAAGCAAAACCCCGCCACCTTACAGCGTGTATGAGCGGACTTTGAAACGCCCCGTTCCTCTACCTCACAGCCTCTCCATCCCGCCCGCCGCAGACCCTCCGGCACTGCCGCCCAAGCCACAGCTGGTTCGGCCAAACAACCTGGAAAACAGCAGCAGGAGGACTGAGCAGGTTCCCCGGCCCAGGCCTCTGCCCCGCAAAGTCTCTCAGCTATGAGAAGCCACTTTTATATTTAATTGCAACACATTCTTTACTGTTTGAGAAATAATATTTTCTAAAAATGGTAAAACTTGTTTAGTTAGGCACTTTAATATTTTGTCCACCTTTTCTTTTGAGTAATTTCGAAATGCCTATTAATATTATGTTGCACATTTGAAATGAAATTACTAATTTAGGTTGCCAGATATTATAGGAAGCATGAATGAGAGGATTTTTTTTTAATTTCATGGTGGTGAATACTGATAAATGCTTTTATTTGTACTCTATTTTTATTTAAAAAATTAAATCTGAAACCTTACAACTCTCATCTGAGTTAGCTGAATGCTTCTTACAAAATGCAGAATATACTGACTGGATCTTTACTACTAGAGATAAATGCACGCTGTCTAACAAAGTAGTCTGTAGACTAGGATGTTGCTGCAAGTAGGCTGGAAGTTGTTTCTCTTATCTGATGAACAGGTTGGTAATTTCAAATGTATGTGGCAAAACTGAGATATAATGCAAGTTATACAGCAGAGAACTGTTGTAAGAATGTGGTTTGGAATTTTTGAAACACACACTTGGCTTATGTTATTTTTAAGATGGGAAAATACCTGTATTTCATTCAGCATACAGCACCATTCTGGTGAATCCCGATAAGGTTTTGTGCCATTAGTGTATGTACCTGACAGATCCTTTTTTCTTTTTGAGGTGCAATTTACTTTTATTCTTCCAGTTAATGTATTTTTGTTATTGTTGTTGTTATAGTTTTGGGGTTTTTTTAAAGCTAGCAGTTTTCTAGTGAAGGCTCTCTGCTGTTCTTGAAAGTACACCCTAGAATACAATCAGTGTATGAAACAGGTACAAATGAATTGTTTGTTTAACTTATGTACAAGAGTCAGTACTGACTAGTATCAAGGCAATTCACTAAATGAGCCAGTTTTTAAAAATATAAATGGCTGGTTTTCAATCCATACATTTCAAAAGCTAATTGCGAAGTTCATTAATAATTTTGTAAAAATCTAGCGAAAAATCTGAAC
This sequence comes from Daphoenositta chrysoptera, assembly GCA_013397915.1. NCBI lineage: Eukaryota > Metazoa > Chordata > Aves > Passeriformes > Daphoenositta > Daphoenositta chrysoptera. Next base: position 68,750 of record VZRO01000245.1, read on the forward strand.
AGTTCCTTGGATGTGTATGTGCCATTGGAGCCAGGTTTTTGATTTGCTTTTTAGCTTGAGTTCATCACCATCATCTTTATTGTTGAGAATGGTGTTTGGCCTTAGGTTGTATTTTAGTGACTGGCATCTGAAGAGCTCTGGAAAGCTAATGCCAAGACATAGGAATGTGGAGGGGAAGGAAAAAAAAAAGCACCTTCTGTATGTACGTTTTGTATCCTCTTTCTTTTATTGACTGTTTAAATGTGCTTGGGAACAGATGTGTGAACTGCATTTTAAATCATATTGTTAAATATATTCTCCCTCTTTTGTTGGGAAGCTCATGTTGATCTTAGCTGTGTTTGATTTGTTGATAGTTTAACTGGAAGAAAGTGACCACTTTTTTATATTCTCTCAATTAAACCTTCAGCAGTTACAGGCTGTTGGCAGTAGTTATAGAAGTTTTCTATAATAAATGTCCAAGTATTTTTGTACATAATTGGTAAATTTTAATAAGGAGTGTACCATTATGTGAAAAAGAAGCAAACAGTTGTGTATGCAGTAAGATTGTTATAATTATGCCAAATACTTTATGTATGGAAAAAAGAATATTTGTAAATATGTGCTTTTAACAATAATTCTGCCATATTGACTTTACAATTTTGAATGTCAGAAAAAAATAATATATGTTAAAATATTTATGTTTTAGTGAAAGTATTCATAACTTGAAAAGGAACATATGAATTTTAGCTTTGTATCTTACTGATTTCAAAGTCTGAAATTCCTTGAACTAGCTCTTGCTTTCTACTATAACATTTTTATGTCTGTAACCACATCATAAAACCTGTAGAAGGCTACATATTTATGCTGATATAAAGAAGTAATGCCTGAAATTTAAAAAAGGTGTCACAAGTAAGATAACAAAGCTGCTCTGATTTTTTTCCCCACCCATGTAGTTTAATAGATTTTGTTGGATAGTGCCTGAGCAACAGTACAGTATGAATCAGTGTTATTTGCTCCTGAAGCCATTTTTTTTTTTTATTTCTGGCAGTAAGCAGAGTTGATGACTTTATCATTTGCGTGCATTACTGGTCAGCTTTGCAGCAAAACATTTCACAAAGTCTCTGTTTACCTAGGCACTCATATTGGTTGCTGCATAATGTTAATATGAAATAAAAGAACTTGATTAATCTTTACAGTACAACTTGTTTTCTACAGAATGAGAGATTCTAATTCAGTTAGTCACAGAATGAAAGTTCTGGCTCCTTGTCTTGCTAAATCCATTTTTTTTTTGTGTTAAAAATCTCCTGGTAGATTGAGTTTTTTCCCTATTTGGATTTGTAATTGCTTTGTGAGACAAGGTGGGGAGAGTATTGACACGCTCTTCTGAACAAGTGAAGAACATAAAATTTACTAGAGAGTTCACTGTAAATTAACCTGCATGAGCATTCTGTTTTTATAACCAGGACATCAGAAATACTCTGAACGATAGAAAATGGTGTAAAATTGAAAAAGTACTCTTAAGCTGAGTTGACACATTTTCTGCTTAGCCAGTTTTGACAAATTGATTCTGTAGATCAGTTTTTCAACCTGATTACCTATAAAAAATGTAGTATGAAATTTTGTTATGTATGTTGCAACGCCCACCGCTTGAAAACCTAATGTAAATAAAGGTCTTGTTTGAATTTTATGTAGTAGTCATAAATATAATTTTATCACTTTCTGGATGATGGTGAGTAATTCAGAAGCTCATACAGGAAGACCAATGAGAACAGGATGCTCTTACCACTCATTAGCTTGAATGTCAGCCAATGTGTGTATAATAGGTGATAAAATCTTGTATTCAAATACCATATTTGAGATGCTGGTGTCTCTGGGATGCCAGAGAAACATCCTTAAACTCAGTGGCTGGCTTTGAAATGATGCAGTTCAGGCTGGTTCTTATGATGGCATAATAGCTCCATAGTGTGAGTGAACTCAGTTCTGCTGTCCCAGGTCAGATGCTGTGTCAGGCCAATTGCTGTGTCCTGAAAGAAGCACAAAGCTGAAGTTACCCCTTGTAGTAAAGGTTTCAGGGCAGTGCAGTTATGGCCCTGTTCACATGGATTGGGGTACGGCTGTGTGTAAATCTTCTGTATGAAAGTGGCACCTTGCCCTCCTGCCTGACCATCCTCCTTGTTCACTGATTGTCCAACAGCACCTGCAAAAAGAACAGTGATGGAGCAAAAACATACCAATAGGCAGGAGTCAGTGCCTGAGGTATAAATGATGAAAAGCATCTTGTTTTCATTGTAACTGTGGTCAGTGAGGCATGTAGCAGCATTGTCTCAGTAACCCCACGTGCTGACAGATTCAGATCTTTGCTCCAGAACTCTGCTGGTTGCCGGAATTTCTGATTATTCGGGCAGAGCCCTGACATATGCTGGCCAAAGGGAAAAGTCCCATCTGGTGGGACATTGTGGAAGGATGGTTGCCACTGGATCCCTTGAGATTCTGACCTTGAACTAGATTCTATGGGTGAAAGCACTGTTCATATTAATTTAATTTGTCTTTACTTTCTCCTTAACATTTTAATTCAGCTTTTGACTTATACGTCATAGAAGAAACTAGGATAATTAGTTTGGCTAACATTAACAAAAAAACCACGGGGATTAAACAGCTAAGCTATTCAAACCTCAGAAACAGGAAAGGTTTAGAGCTGCATACCTCATATGCAATAAACACCAGGTTAGGGACTTGTCCTGGGTGGTAAAATAAGGTTGCTGAAGAAAGAACATTAAATATTTTTTAAAAAATTGATTGCTCAGTCAGGAACTTGATGTGTCTGTTTTGACAGGCTGAGGGCTGTCAGACTTCAGTGGGGATGCAACCTGTGACATGAGCCTTCCAGGCACAGCTGGGCAAACTTACCCAGGGTAGAACTTGTGTTAAGGACACAGTTCAGAACTCCTCTTTAACTGACTCATATTCATCCCACAAAGACTGTTAGAAGAAAGGAAAAGAAGGTCAACATTAGGGAAAAAAAAAAAAAAGAGAGGAGTGCAAGTAAAACTTAGGGAAAAGTCTTGATGGCGTAACAATTAATCCAAGTATGTTTTGACTCAGCCAGGAGACATAATAGTGGGACAACCTGAAATGTTACCTGAAACTGAAGCATCAAGTATATTTCCTAAAGCTATTTTGTAGCATGATGTTATACCAGCTTAACTACTGGTTGAGCTGAAGGGAGTGGAAGGGAAGCTGGAAGTCCTGACAAAGTAGAGGGTGTGTTTAATTTAAAAAGGCCTTGGGGTGGGCCTTCTCTTTTGCTATGGCTCACCTGAAGATAGAGAAGACTGGCTGTCATGAGTTGCAAAGGCAAAGAGTTTCTAAATAGCAAAGCCCTGCAAAATATTCGAATATTTCCCTGCTAAACAGTTATTTTCTTAACCCATGGTGCATAACTGATAGTGCATTTTGCAATTAACATCTCAGTATTTTAGGGAGCAAATCAATGTCCAAATTTCATAGTAAAATTTCATAGTAAATAGCTTCTCTGATAGCTCATAAGCTGTTGAAATTTTGGTTAAATATTTAAATGTTTTACATCATTGCTTTGCTATTGGAACTACATCCACTTGTGAATTCCAAATTATTTTACTTCTGGAAAATTCTGCAAAGGAACCCTCTGCATTACATTTTTGCTTATTTGTGAGAGACTGCTATCGCTGCTGGTTTTTATTGACCTCACTGACTTCTCTTGAAGTGTTTCCTCTTGCTTTTCAAAAGAAAGACCATCAGCAAGGAGCTACTTTGGCCCTTCCTGTGGGGAATATTTCAAAAGCACAGCCTGAAGGGGATGCAGCACAGCAACTGTTCCCAGGGGAGACTATCAGCAAGGGCTTTGGGAAAAAAAGCTGAGGGGGAAGTTTACCCGTAAAGCTACTCCTGTAGGAGTTTGTGTTCACAGACAGAACAATAGCTCAAGGACAGGGACTAAGCTAAATTATTAAAATCAGGAGGTGGGGTGTAGGTGATGTCCTACAGGCTTTGCTGAAGGGTGAGGCTCAGTTCTAGCATGTCCTATAAATTGAAATCCTTTGCCTTGTCTTCTGATCTTTTCATGGAGAAAGTAATGCCAGGTAGGCACACAGGGTGGGGGCTGTAGGTTTTATTTTAGGGTTGCTGAGCATGGGTAGGGACAGGGAAGAAATGCTGAATCTACCCTTTAAGCCTAAGTTGATTTGAGAGACCATTACTCTGGGTCTTTGGGCCACCTTACATTCAAGGGATGCAACTTGTGCAATGATTTGCCCTTATACTCTGAATATGCCCTGGAGAGCCAGCTGTCCATCTGAACGCCCATGCCATGCTCTTTTTGCCATGTGTTGTGAGAGGAGAGCTTGCTGGAGGTGTGCTGTTTGGAGCAGAGCCTGATGCAGCCTGACCTCTGTGCTTCTTTTTGGGATGTTCAGTTCACCTTTGTAAATGCAGTGGTAAATCCCAAGGATGCGATACAGCACCCAGTAAAATTAATCTGAAGATTCACACCAAGGTTTTAGAAATGGCATGTGTACAAGAGGAGTTGGGTGAAGGCAGCTGCTACCTAATGAATTTGGTCCCACCTGACAAAAATAAAAATGTCTAACACGACCACAAAACACTTTACAAGGAACAAAACATATCAATAAACTCAACTTTTTTTCTGCTAGTGTATTAGGAGATGAAACAACAAAATATTACTGTGCTGCACTCTTCTCAGGCCATTAAGTTCAGCAAAGGAAGATTGTGCACACTGGACAGAGGCTTTTTATGTTGCCAAGGAGAGTTTTCCTGCATCCACAGTTCCCCCTCCAAGTTGTGTCTCAGAACTGAAGCACATCTTGTCAATCCCCCTGAAGCTATAATTCAGTGAACTTTTTATAGCTGTAAAACCTGAGCTGCATGATGATAAGCAAGCAAAATCAAAGCAAGTCATAACCTGCTACTTTGAACATGCAGACAGGGGCTATAGGGGAGCAAGCAGGGAGGAAAAAGAAAGAAAATTGGTTTTCAGGCCATAAAGATCAATTTTGACTTCTGGAATATTTGCTGCTTTTTGAGAAGTACTGTATTTTCACCACATGCTTTACTGGGTTTTTCCTCTCTGTGTGAGATAATGCTGGGAAATGGTTTTCTCTGGTGTCTGTGTAGATTTGAATTACGGTATTTGTCTTGTACCCAAAGAAAGTAATTTTCAGGGTTTTGTTCATTTTTTTTCAGTCCTGTGACAGGGTAGGGCAGCAGAAGTAAGACAAAAAAGACTGGTCAGTGCACTACCAGAGGTGGCCATAGACAAGGGGGAATGGCTTTAAACTGAAAAAGAGTAAGTTTAGATTAGATGTTACGAAGAAATTCTTTACTGTGAGGGTGGTGAGGCACTGGAACAGGTTGCTCAGAGAAATTGTGGATGCCCTATCCCTGGAAGTGTTCAAGGCCAGGCTGGATGGGGCTTAGAGCAACTTGGTCTAGTGGAAGGTGTCCCTGCCCACAGCATGGGAAGTTGGAACCAGATGATTACGGTCCCTTCCAACCCAGGCCATTCCACAGTTCTCTGTTCAGACAAGAACATCTATATTCTCTAGGTAGTTCTTGAACCTATACCTTCAAGGACTAAAATTCTGTTCACTGTGGGCCCCTCACACCTACGCAAGGACAAAAAATGGGCAAGTTCCATCTTCTTGTGGGAAGTGGGCTTCTGTGTGTGCCTCAGGCTTAGTGAGGTATGGACATGGATGGGCACCATGAAATAGAGCCCTCGCTTTGGTGTCCTTATTGCTGCAGCACTGATGTACTTGTGGTATGTTGGGTATCACAACTAGCTGTCACAGTACTGCACACAGTTGTCTTACCTGCAATGAGTTGCAGCTCTGTAAACTACACAGAAACAATCAAAATGTCAAATTATAAGACAAAATTGCTATTTATCATTCTCACCAACTCTACACTTATTTATCTTGAAAACTGGGAAACTTGGTGGATTTTGCAAATTCTCTCAGTGAGCCTTTTCTGGTTCAGTGCTATTTTTACTGAAGATAACACCAGCCCATCTTGCAAGTGAAGCTTTCAGCAGTTGTGCTACATGAAACCAGGCACAGCTTGAATGACAAGTCCTCAACACTGCGTGGGCTCATTAGAAAGATTTGTATTTCATGCTGTGTATTTCATGCTGAGCTGAAGGAGAGGGAGTGACCTGGGAGACTCTGAGCAGGCACAAAACCGCGGAAGCAGCAGCAGAAATGACAGCAGATGGCAGGGTCAGCTCGTTAACTGCATTTATCTAATGGGAGACTTCCCATATATTGTCAAGCAACAATAAAAAAGAAAAATCTGTCAGAAATTCCACCTGGTCATAACTGATCATCGTTAATAAATCTGTTCCAGAACAGGCTGCCAAAATCTCAGCTGTGATCACATAACTCAAACTAATCAGCAAATAATAATTGCTGAGGTGAGGTGGTTTGGTTGGGTGGCAAAAGGAACCAAAGCTGTGACTGCTGCTGGCAGAATGGAAAGTTGTTCTGTGAAAGTATGCTGGGCTGACAAAACATCTGGCTAGTTTGCTACTTTGGTCTAGCTCTGTGTGTTGTGAAACATGGGGTTGTGTAACACTTTGTTCTAGAAACACTGATTATACATAAATGAATAATTATTGCAGCTATATTAACATCAATTTGCCCTGGAAACCACAGGTTTATTCCTGATTTCTGCCTTGGTCTCTACAAAAAAAGGCAACAGACTGCCTGAATAGAATAGTTCTACCTGAACTAGAAAAGAGACTTCATTTAAACCATATTATGAATTTATTGTTGACATAATGCTGACAAGTTACAAACTCTAACTTAACCTTTTATGTAGTTATCCATGTAGCACTCCTGAAGGAACACCCCCTGAAGGGTCCTCAAAATGAGTCTCAGGGTGGGATCAGGTCCCAGCCCATGCAGGCAGGGGCCACTGGAGCTCTCAAGGGATGATCACTCCAAGGCTGCCGTGCCGGACTTCCAGGACCATTCCCCAGTTCTTCTGTCTTGTCCCTTTGGAAGACCAGAACCCTCATCCCCCCAGTGCCATCGGAACTGTTGGCACCTGTGGATGCTGATAGCTGCTTGCAGAGATATTTTCCAGCATTCTGCTGGTGTCTGTGTGAAAGTCACAGATACAGATACTGTTCGTAAACAGTTAAAGAGGTTTTGTAAACTATCTACAGGTTCAAGATTGTGCAGCATTGTTAAGATACTAATGAAGAATGTTTTCAAATGGGTGTTGTAGGGTTTCACCAATCATGTCTGAGAGGTGGATGGTCAGTGACCAATGGCCCTATACCATTCAAGCGAACTAAGATATGTTGCCTTGTCTTCTGCAGTTTTTCTATGT
>VZRO01000246.1:10647-18147 GCA_013397915.1 Daphoenositta chrysoptera
TTGAAGAAGGCTTGTGTTTCAGTAGCTCGCAGGACAAAGTTATCTTTTGATCATGAACTTTGCTGTCCAGTGCCTGAAAAATTAAACCTGGAAAACTCCCTGAGTTAAGCCTAAAGAAATATGCACCACCAGTGGAGAGCAATGCTAATGTTTAACTAGCTGAAATAGCTGTTTGCTTAGTGGGGAATGTGAGGTATCTGACAGAAGGGACATCTCTCTTATTAGTAATCAAATAGGGCTGACCAGTTGTTGCCATCACTCTGGGATTGTGTCAGGCAATTGAGAACAAGTTCACCACTTTATAGAAGTCCAAGTACAAAAAAATCAATATAATTATATTTGTCTTTAGTGTTTTAGCTATGGAAATCATATCGCGCTGGGTTGTTGCCTTGCGAGCTGGATTTATTTCTGCTTTATTGGCTAAAAAATAGTTGGAAGTGGAGGAATCTTGGCGGCGTAGTAAATGCAAGGCAGCGTGTTACAGCTTTTATTATTGGATTACGGGCATGTTCATTGTGCAGAGTTCTTTTTGGAGAGATGTGTGACTTTTGCAGATGTAAATGGTGAATTGCATTAAAGTGTGACTGCAGCAGAACGCGAGGAAAATTAACCAGGAATGAAAATTAGAATAATATTTTGCTTTTCTGTGCTCGGTCGGACTCTGATTCAGAGCTGTGGAGCCTTTCATGCCTCTGGAGTGTCCACTGCAAAACGCACGAGGAGTTGATGTTTGTGGTCCTTGCACGTGCCAAAACGTGGCAAAACATCATCTTTTTAGGGATTCTAATGATATTTCCATACTGACGCCCTGGAGTTGCTGTGAGATAATTTGTATCAGTCATGTGAAGGGTGATGCTGGCAAAACTGAGCCAAGCTACCCAACACCAGTGCTTTTCTACCTCCCCCAAACTATCAGAACTATGTGATCATTTGATATTCCAGCAGCATGAGAAGAGATAAAAAAATCAGAAAACATTTGGTTAATGGGTTTATCATGTTTATTTGAATAAGGAAGATTGAAACTCCATTTATGCCTAGCATAAATGCTTTAGTGATCTTAATTATTGATGAAAAATCTGCTGTGCTTCTAAATTTAAAGACAGGACAATTTTATGGCAATTTTAATCACCTTCTGCATTAGGAATTTTCAAGATTTGGGCTTTATGGGGATGGCATGGATTTTAGCCTTCTAAAGAGAGTTGTCACTTCCCATGTCAGAGAACCTGGTGCTCGGCAGAGGCCGGGGCGGCCTCTCCAGCCGGGTTTCTGAAGGACTGTGGGATGTGATGTTTGCTCCGAGCAAATTGCAGCAAATGTAGGAGGGAAGCGTGGCCGGGAGGAAGCTCTGGAGGAGCCCTGGCCCTCTGGAGCCACCGAGGTGGATTTTAAATCCCCGGTATTTACGTTCGCTCGACCCATGTGCTCGGAGTTTGGTGCCTAAATTTGTTGCCAGGGTTGGATTTCAGGCTTGCATTTCCCTCTTGAGCATCACGGAACAACCTTTCCCCATCACATTTGGGGGTCAGTTTACAGTTTCCCATAGGAAGTGGAGTCGCTTGGGTAGTTGGGTTAAAAAAAAAAAAAGAATTATATCCAATATGCTTCACTAGATCCTTTTGTCCTTTGGATACATTTAGCAGCTTTTGACCAGATAAGGCATATTTGTCCTCAGGATATGAACCAATAATTCAATCCTGAATTGAGATCTATGGCCACCCATTTCTTCCAGCCCACACTAGGAGACTCCGTGATAGCTGGAATTGTTTATGCACTGGAATAAAAAACCCCCCAAAAACAGAAGTAAAAAAAACCCTTATTCACCTCAGGAGTAATAATTTATTAGCAGTGCTGATATTTTAAATAAACTTGTGTAATTCTATGTTTGAATCCTGCAGTGGGCTGGAAATGTAAAAGCCAAACCCGAGGCCTTGGAAGCGGTTTTTGGTGTCAGGAGCCTCCGCGACCTTTTAATTCACTGGGAATTTTTATTTACGTCGCCTGGATGTTTCTCACGGAGCATGGCTGAGCGGGGAGGCTTTTATTACTGTACACATTTAAGTATCTGCTGGCATTTCGGGGCTGTTCCTCCAGCACAGTAACTCACGTGTTAAAGAACAAACCCACCGTAAATTGCAGCGCAGTCAGTAAAAAGATGCCACAGAAAAAGTGTCCCTGGGAAATTAGATTGACCCAAAGAAAAGCAAATAAAAGAAAGGAAAAGGCCCATATTTTCTTTGCGGTGTTGCTGAAAAGGATGGGAGTATCATTTTCATAGTGGAATAATGTTTTCTGGGAAAACACAAAAGCAGATGTTCCTCATTAGGAACACCCATTGTCTACATATCACAACTATGAACAGATAAATCTCTCCTATTTCACCCATACATTCCAAGGGCTGTAAATGATTACAGGATGCCGCTGTAACTGCTAAACCAAAACCACACTCTGGGCTGGAATCATTCCTCCGTGCCACCAGCAGATATTTCATTAGGGAGGGATGGAAATTCCTGCTCGGAGCCAGCCCCTTGACTTTTCGCTGCCGTGCCGGGGGTGTCCCCGAGGGCCGGGGGTCCAACTGGTGTCGCTGGGCGCGGTGGCGGCCGGAGCCGGGGCCGGAGCGGGGCGGGAGCGGGGCCGGGCCGGGAGCGCTGGCGGAGCAGCGGCAGCGCCTGCTCGGCAGAGGGTTTCCAGATGGCACCAGCGCAGCCCTACTGCTCGCTGGCATCTCCGTGGGCAGTAAATGCCCCCCTCCCCAGTAAATCTGGCATTATTCTATAGAGTTTAGGAGACTTATCATTCCAAGTGTGTCCTACTTTCCTGTATGGAAGCCAGACATCTGCTTATCCCATTTCTTTCATACGGAGTTTGGAATAGCTTTAGTTTGGGGGAATAAAAAGTTTTGTCATATTTAACAGCTGTTACAAAATTTCAATCCCGTAGGCTCTTAAAATACCTTTTGCCTGACCTCAGATTTGGGAGATAATTGACATTGCTGGTAGCCACCCCCCTTAACCTTTCCCTGGCTGTAATTTCAGATTATTTTCCCTGAACGACTTGGCTGTTCACGCTGGGGTGGTTTTCTTTTTAAATTTTTTTATTTATTTTTTTTTTTTACTGCCGGCTGGCCGGTGCAGCGCTTTAATTCCTCCCTACTCCAAGTTTACACCTTCGGCGGGGTGGTGGCGGCTGGAGGGCGAGGGGTTTTTTTCGTCAGCAGCGTTTCCTTTCACTTCCCGTCACAAAGGTGAGAGCCGCTGACCTTTGCTGGCAGTCCCGGCCGCTGAATTATTCATGTGATTGACTTTTTGTCAGTGCACACAGTTGTGCTCTGGGACATTTTATTCATTTACCTCATTTAAAGCGCCTTTCTGCACCTGTTCAAGTATTAATATCATGTAATTTGGGCCTAATGCCGATTTTGCTGAACACTCATTATATTTTTTATTAGCTATATTTCCAAACGATTATGTATGATTATTACCAAGCCTTACAAACAGCAATGGGTTATTCCCTAGACCTTTACATCTTCTTGTCAGGTTGTTTTCAGAAGCAAGGAGGATAAACATTTGACCAGTCCCAATGTTTTTATTCCTACTCCATATCCAACCAGAGAACTTAAAGCTTTTTCCCTTATGGCTTTGCGAAAGCATGATTAAATCCAACTCTGCAGAAGCTGTACAAATGCCAGCATTTATAAGGTCAACGCTTTTGTTAAAAATGCTATGTAAATGAGGATCTGCAAAAAGGGACATTAAATAAAATTAAATTCATTGTCTTCTTTAATGTCATTTACATTTTGGCTAAGCCCTGGCCTGTCAAGGAGGATTTTTAAAATAATTTTAATTACACATCATTTAGGGATCCAAGGTTTTCTATTCAGTAGCATTTGGATAACCTGCAAAATGGTGACTGTTTATTAACTTCTTAAATGACAACTTGTCATTTCATCTGCATAATGCAATGAAAACAGAGCAGTTTGGTGTCATTTTTTAAAAAAAAATTCTTATTTTTCTTTAAGATGTGCACCAAACTGCTGGAAGAACAGTCCTTAAAATAGCTCAGCTGCTCTTTTGCTTTCAGCATCCTATTGGCACTACCAAGTTCAGAGTATATTAAAAAATTACGACTTTCCTGGGTAACCAGTTCTGGAAAAAATTGCCATCAGGAACCCGACATTGATTTTTTTTCCTCCTTAAGAAGGTGGTTTATTGTAGATTAATGGGTTTAGCTGCGAGGGATCTGCTTGCAGACAGGGGTAGCTGGATTGGGGTTTGAGGCGCGCAGGTACGAGCACCTCTCACCTGTTCAAACGAGGACACGGCACACGCCGGGGCTTCAAATACGCATAAAAACAGAGCAAAACATGGCAAGTCAAAGCAATCTCTGCAATTCAGCCTCTCCGAGCTCTCCCACACCTCAGAACCAGGACTTTGGACACGCTTCCTTCTCCCTTTTGCTTTCTTTCCCTCGGGTCATCTGAGTCACAGCTTTTACATCGCTCCCTGGTAATCCCTGCTCCTAACCGGAGCACAGCCCGCAGCCGAGGAAATTGTGGGAATACCTGGGATGCGCTGGGGGACGGCTCCCAGAGCATTGTTCCCAAGGAAATCCCAAACGTGCTGGGTGAGACTCCTGCACCGCTTTCCCCCCTGTCTAGTCGTTGATTATTTGAAGCCCAAAGCATTGCACGGCTCTAGGAGGAGGGAATAATAAAATCTCCTGCTTTTGTGAGAGAGGAAAAGGGGGGGAAGGGATTTAAGCAAAGCTGTCAAAAACTATACTCCAGGAGGGACCCTGATAAAAACCATCCCGGGCTTCTGCTGCAGCCTTATCAGGTGAAAAGCAAAGATACTGCCAGAGCCTGTAATTTTGTTAGGATGCCTTTGATGAATTGGATTAGGTTATGGAAAAATCTTTCAAACTCAGAGTTCTGGTACGTGAGCTTCCAGGAAGTAAATAATTACTCTCAGACAGCAGATAATTAAAAAAAACAACCTGTGAGACACAAAGTGGTAGAAATGGGTTTAATAAGGCTCCGTTGCTAACGCAGAGAGATTTCGGGGGGCCGGGGGTAGGAGCAGCCCCGGTGTTGGGTTACTCGCAGGGCTGAGGAGGGAGTGCTTTGCCGGGCTGGAGGAGGTGGAAATTCCAGGCTGGGAGGATGGAAATTGTCACCGGGGATGCCAGGGGGTGATTGACACGCGGGGCGAGGGGAAGGGGACGCGGGAGCTCAACCTGCGCTTGGCAGCCCCGGCGGAGCTCGGGAAAATGAGAGCCATTCAGGCGGGTCCCGCTGCCAGCCGAGCAGCTCCGCCGGGCTGTTTATCTTAACAGCAAACCTCGCAAAAACGGCTGTGGTCAAACCTCTAGAACACAACCTTAGACTGGCATTATTAATGCCCTGTTAAAATAAAGATGTAACTGAAAAAAAAAGCTGGAGCTGGGGAATTTTACAGGCTGAGGGGCACTCTGGGCTTTACGAGATGTGAGTTTGCTGTTAACTGTTTTGGTTCTTTAATGTTTTGAGCCGAGGAAAACTTGCTGGTTCCTTGGTGTATCAGCTCAGCTCTAACAAAACATAGCCGGCTCCTTTCTAGGTTTTATTTTGCTATTGAACAAACTATCCTTGTTTCTCCAAGATGGAAAATATCCTGAGTGTAAACAGCGTTTGCTCAGGAGAAAGGGAAGGTGTTTGTTCCACAGGGCTTGGAGATTCCCGTGTGGCAGGGCTGGAGGCAAATTAAAAAAAATAAATATATAATAATAATAATGATTAAAAAAATCTGTCATACTTTGAGCGAAATGAAAGTTTCACAGCCAGCAAAGTGACCCGGAGCCCAGGGTGGCGTGGCGGCCGTGCCAGGGGCGCGGGGAGCAAACTGCAGCATCCGCGCGCGGCCGCGGCGGCGGCGAGGACAGCGCCGTGTTTTCCCAATAATTCACTAGGAAATGAGTTTAACATGTGTGGAAAGGAAGGGGCTTACATTTGTGTTGTTGTAAGACATGTAGCATAGGCCCAGCTAGCGGAAGGAGTCGGCTCCAGCTTGTCTCTCGTGAAAGACGAAACACGGTTACACATCTGGTGAGAAAGAGCAGTTCATTTGCCCAGACAGCTCGCTCTGCAGCCGCTGAAAGGAGCTATTTTGACAGAAACAAAGCCATGGGGGCTGGGGCAAGCGATTAGCGGGATCCTGCTCGCTCAAAACTCCTTGGCCTTAATGATAAAGAAATAGAAAAGGAAATAAAGAAACCTGGCCTAAGCCTCCAGCAGTGTTTAAGGAGGCTTTGGGAAAGTAGCAATACAAACAAGGGCTCCCATGTCAAACTCCCGCTGCACTTGGTAAAAGTTTCTAAGAAAAAAAAAAAGATTGGAAGAATAGCAGAACAAAAATTAACCTGGAAGCTGAAGGAGTTATTAGAAAACAAAGGTCCAGCCTCACTTCTGGGATAAGCTCATTTTCCTGACACATGTGCAGGAGAAGAAGTTAATTTGACAGCATGGAGGCTGTGGTGCTCTCATTTAAAAGGTGAATTCACCACTGCAAATCTTCACCACACACTTGGTTTGCTCCCTGGCCCCGTGGCTGCACAGAACCTTCAGTTTAGTTATAAAGCAAACAACGAGCCCTATCAAAAACCCCAATCTGGACAAAAAAAATCCCAATCCTCTAGTTGAAGTGAGGTTATTAATGCACAAAGGAGAGATGTGAGTGCCCTTTCTTTTGAATAACAACCAATAAAATTGAATTGGTCTTGGTATTGTGTGGATTGTCAGGAATGCTCTTTACCAATCCAAATTTGATTAGGATTTCCTCTTTATGTTTGTGCAGTTCTTCTGTGCTTCACGAGATGCTGGTGGGCAGCGAGCTGCCTCTGCTAATCCAAACAGGCTTATTAAGCCATGTAGGGACCCATCAGGGGGACTGGAGTGGGGCTGTCCTGTTGGAAACAAACAATTCAGTAGCTGGAGGTGCAAAGAGATCCAGGGAGCGATCCCAGGGTTCTGCTTGCCAGCCTCCCACTGCTTCCCAGGGTGGTCACGACTGGATGTCTGAGGGTCACTGGGCTCCGCAGGGATGAAGGAAAGTCAGTGTCAGGAAAAAGCACCACCAAAACTTTGATTCTTTCCATTGGATGTTGATTTTAGACCTGGGAAAGTGTCCTGGCCTGGGTGGTGCCTGCTCTCTGTGAATGATGCCACCAATACTTCCAGAGATTACTTTCCTCTCTCTCGTTTTTTTATTCATTCTATAATCCTGAATAACTCAGGGTTTGGTGCGGGAGTTTCCTGCTTCCACTGCTTCCAGAAATCCAAGGACAATTTTACCATCTTTGATTTGTAGCTACCTTGAGTTTTTCTCTGGGTTTTGTTCTTATGTTCTCATCCTCTGTGTATCCAGGTGCTGGAACAGATCCATCTTTTCTTTAGCAGCATTAACTCCTGGAGTTTCCTTCAGCACCCTCCTTTTTAGTGACTGACTGCTGTAATTTTATCTGTGT
>VZRO01000246.1:23147-43147 GCA_013397915.1 Daphoenositta chrysoptera
GGACAGTGAGACAGTGGTGTTCCCACTGTTCTTATCCATTTTTTACAGCTGAGGATACAGAAACATGGCCATGTAAAGCACTGCACTTGGCCTGGGTTCAGAAAGAGTTAAGGTATTAAAGACATCTCACCTTTAATCACTTTTTTATCTCATTACCTGCTATTTTGCTTTTGTGTGTGCAAGTTTTCTGCTCTTCAGGAAGTGATCTAAGCGTGCCTTCCACCACTCCTGCTGGTGGAGCTCTAGAGGATGATTCAGCCCGTTGTGCTTGTGTGGGTTCCCCTGCTGTCCTTCCTGTGCAGATCAGCTCCCTGGCACCCAAACCACAGGAAAAGTAAAATACCTCGTGTACAATCTTTGAGACCTTTGGAGAGCCTCCTGCAGCTTTTCCAACACGAGGCCTTCACATGGTCGGGGGCAGCCCACGGCTCCTGCATCACTGTGGAATTTCATCTTCTCCTCAATCACTTCTAAGTGTTGGTTAGAGAATCACGGCAGAGTTTGTGTTGGAAGGGACCTTAAAAACCATCCAGTCTTCAGGCTGGTGGGACCCCGAGCATTTCCTGGGAGAGGAGAGCTGTGCCTGTGCTGTGGGTGCTGGAAGACCCCCGGGGGATGCCCTGGGGAAGGCGGTGGCAGTGCTGGGCTGGTCTGCCCTGGCAAGGTGGCCAGGTTGAGTGTCCCCAGCCGATGGGACCTGGGGACACCCACAGTGTGGGTTCCTACCTGTGCATGTCCACCATCAGACCCGCACCTGGTAGTCACAGAATCATGGAATGCTTTGGTTTGGAATGGACCTTAAAGACCACCCCCTTCCAGCCCTGGTGCTGTCACACGTGCCTCCACAGACACTCCACTGGATGAGCAGTAATGGAATTTTATTTGACATGAACACAGCCCTTGGAGGCACCGCCTGGGCTCTCCTCTGACGCTGTTGGTCCAGCTCGCTTGGGCCATGTCCACAACCCTGCTCTGAGAGGAGCTGTGTGTTTGGGACAGCCTGGGGAGCCCCAGCAGAGCCCCAGGGCGTTGTGTGTCCCACCAGCCCTCCCACCCCGGCTGGCCCAGGGCCACCCTGCATCCCCCTGGGACATGCACATCCCGCAGGGAATGTTGGCTTCCCTCCACACCAAACAGCCCCATAACCCCAAAAACCCTCCCGGTGCTCTAACGAAGGAGAGCTGTGGCTCCCCGTACTGGATTAGGCCCAAAGTCAGTAAAACTAAAATTACAAACATAAAATAACTACTTACTGGCACAGCATGGATGTTTTCACACATTCCCTCCTATTCCGCGAGCTTTTCTGAAGACAGTAATGTAACAGAATATGCTTGAACATATGGCAGAATTAACAATTGATCCGGCTTCTGAAGGTGATATAAAATTTTATTCCATGTGCTACATGTCTGTGTGGGTCATTCCATGTGTGCCTGGGTTGTGGAGTGCAGCCACTGAGAGGTTTTTCAATATCATTTCCACCAAGGGGTGTCTGTGCCCCACCAGCATCCCCACACCCCCTTTAGGTGTCCTTCAAACTCCAAAATAATGTTGATTTACAAACCATCTCTGTCTGTCGAGCCATGTTGCACCATTGGTTCAACCTTGGGGTTTTTATTGCCTTTTTCTGTGGCTTCAGGAGAGCTCCCAGTCAGCAAAAAGAGCTCTACCTTAATTTGCTCTGTTGTGATAAACAACCCTCCTGATTACCTATGATTCCTGCGGTATAATTTTCAGATTACTTGGCTCTCCTGGGTTCTGGTTGTGGGAAGATGCTTCTGGCTTGGCATGACATCATTTGAGCTCCCAAATAATCCCAGCCTTAATTACCTGCAGGTGTAAATTCGATGTGTTCCACTCTTTAAGACATGTCCCTGTGTACTCCTCTGGCTGACAGCCTGGCACTGAGGTGTGGAGAACCCAGTTCATACTTAAAAAGACAAAGGAGGAGATAGAAAAATAGATGAATAGATGTAAGAGCAAGTCCTGGTGTCTGTAGTTGCTCTAAGAGCAACCTTGAAGAAAGAGCAACCTTGGAAAAGTGCTGCTTTTTCTAACTTCTTTCCTGGCAGAAACTGTCCCCTCCAGAAGAAAATGGTGTTGAAATATGTATGTACACACACACACACACACATATATATATATATACACACACACATATTCCTGAGCTAAATTCTACCAGGAAGTAGTTAGCCAAGTTGATGTGTTTGTCCAAAATAAAAGTGCTGTTTAATAAATAACAAGAGCAGCTGGACTGACATTTGCTGCATAACAAGTGTCGCTTTTAACTTATGTTAAGTGCTTTAGCAGAGTGTTTCCTGGCTTCATTTATTTCTGCTTAGTCAGAGGGAGTTTAATCCTGAACAGTATATTTAAATCACTTTTGCCATTCCACTTCTTTCAGATCAAAAAATACCCCCGTTTAAAAATAATACACTGGATTGATGGAAATGTAATTGTTGGAGGCCTTGAAGAAATACACAAGTTGGCAACTCTTCCCCGAGCCCTTTGTTGTTTCAGAGTTTAGCAGTTAAGAACAACACAAATACATTTTGTTTGTAGTGGGTCACAGGTTCAAAGAGACTTTGAAAAAATAGACTGGGGATAATTGGGTTATCAGATGCAGACACTGCAGGGAATTGAGCATTATCTCTCCTCCGTGTTGGGACTCCTGGGTCACTTCCTTGGCTGCCCAGCTCCCCTCTGGCAGCCTGACACAGCCCAGACGGCTGCCACGGGCTCTTCCTGGTGGCCACCCCAAACTTCTCCCTTTCTCCACCCTTCAACAGGTTGATTTTACAAGCCATGGCCATACTGAAAAACGCCTTGCCTGCCTTTCCCCGCCCTGATTCCCCAGTCTGGGGCTGCTGCAGCACCAGGGGCCGGGATCCGAGCGATTCCCCGGCCTCCGCTGCTGCTCCTCATTTCTGTCAGACAACATCTAACCGAGCTATTGACTTGCACTTTGACACTGCTGCTGCTACTGCCTGCGATTGCGCTGTCAATCCGAAAAAAACTCTTCCAAACCAGCAGTAGAACCTGTAATTGTTTAACTTCGTTCTGCATAAGATTTCTGTCCAGCACTTGGTGGTGTAGCTCTGAGAGGACACTTTATATTATATTATATAGAGCCAGGGGAGAGTGCACAAATTAATTGTAATTAATTCACTATTTTTTGGAGATTTTAAGGATTTTAAGCATAAGCAGGTAATATATACTCATCTAAAAGTGCTCTCATTTAATGGTGGCAGGACAAGACATTGTTTTGTTCAGGAAGTTGGACATATTTTACAGTTGTCACTTCCTGCTGCATGGCTGGGGTTCCTTGGTGTGAGAACATTCACTGCTGGTGTTGTTTGAAGAAGAGAGCCCTGCCATTAGCATGTCTAGTCTCTAATTAATGCATTGTCAGTGCCCGGTGTTGGGGGTAGGTGTTGCTCCTGGAGAAACAGTTCAAGCCATGTAAGAAGAGGTGGTGGTCCCAGTGCATCTGCAGGAATTAAATCACAGAATCCCAGAATATCCTGAGCTGGAAGGGACCCCCAGGGATCATCCATTCCAGCTCCTGTCCCTGCCCAGACCCCCCAAAATCCCACCCTGTCCATCCCTGGCAGCGCTGCCCAAACGCTCCTGGAGCTCTGGCAGCCTCGGGGCCGTGCCCATTCCCTGGGGAGCCTGGGCAGTGCCAGCACCTCTGGGGGAGAACCTTTCCCAAAATCCAACCCAAACCTCAAGAGATAAAAATGCACCAATGCACTGAATTTATCTGTGCACTCAGAGCATAAACAGAGACACGCTCACAACTGAAGAAAATCGTATTTCAGAGAAGTTTTACTTCTCAAATTAAAACATCGGGAAATCCTGCTGTTTTGAATCTTTCACTGTTTATTTGAAGCAGTTCTTTGAATACTTCATTTTCATGTTTGGAATTGTGTTCAAACAGATGAAAACAGCACTTTAAATCGATTAATCTTCGGTATTTCAGCTCAATACTGAGAATTTAGTGGCATCTCCTTGCTTCCTCTCCATACTGGGTGTTTAATGCAAGCTTGCTTGTTATGCCTCCTCCGTAAATTAGCATTATCCACCCTATATCTGCTTGTTTCTGAAGAATTATTATACAAAGCCTCATTTTAAGGAGGTCAGACCCTTGCATGATGATTTGTTGTTCATGAATCTACTTTGTGCCAGTTTGTGTGTGCATGTGCAATCAGAAGTGACTTGGAGTGAGTGAGATAATAATCATCTGCTGCTGATATGAAGACTTCCTCTATTCGACTACCATGAATCAGGCTGATTCCAAGTGAATGAGATTTTAATCACCTGTCACTGCCGCCAGCACTTTCTCTATATTTATGATAATTTTTTTT
This sequence comes from Daphoenositta chrysoptera, assembly GCA_013397915.1. Taxonomy (NCBI): domain Eukaryota; kingdom Metazoa; phylum Chordata; class Aves; order Passeriformes; genus Daphoenositta; species Daphoenositta chrysoptera. The sequence continues at coordinate 27,515 of VZRO01000246.1, forward strand.
TGTCTTTTTATTGAAATCAGTGTTGACTGAATCGAGTAATCCTGATTAGCAATCTCACTGTATGCAGTCAAGAGTGAAATGCATCAGAGCATTATTGGTACACTGAACATGCTGAAATTGGAAAGAAAAGGACAGGCTAAGTGTGCTGGGGTGATGGCTTGGCTGGAGGTGAGGGCTGGAAGGTGTGAGATCTTTCTAATTGCTCCCCAAACTGGGAGGGTTTTTGGACTGGGGCTGGGGAAGTTGGACTAAAAACCCCTAAAAGCTCTGATTTTAGTTACACCTCTTGAGTCTCAACTGCAGGGATGGAGTGAAGTCATCAGGGTGGCATGCATGGAAATTAGGGCCATTTAGGGCAGCCTTCCCAGGAGGAGGGGTTTTATTTTTCTAAGTTTTGTGTGTAAAAAATAAATAAATAAATATATTTAAACAAGGGGAACAATGTAACATTCAAACCCCGTGATTTGCCCCACAGTTTTGCTGAGTGAGGCACAATTATTTAGAGTCAGAGAATGGTGAGCGTTAATTTATCTTTATTTAGGGTTATCTTTATATATTTAGGATTATTTCTCTTTCTACGAGTTCGTATTTTTTACATACCATGATTTTGCTACCGCGTGGTGTAGGAAACTTCAGGTCTTTAATGCTGTCAAAAATGCTGTGAAAGCCCTTTTTTATTCCTAAAAAGAGTTTAACTGATGGCTCCTTAAGCGGCAGTGTCAGATCTGCAGCAGCTCCTGTGTCCCCATCCTGCTGGGATGGGCAGGAGGGGACCCTGCTGGCGTTCAGTGCCAAAGGAAACAGGGTGGGAGTCCTTGGCAACCCCAAAAAGGGCTGTGAAACCCCTGTGTGGGGTGTTCTGAAGGAAAACAGGGATGGAAATATCCTGCTGGCTGTAATTCTCAGTCTAACTGCGCTGCAATTAGAAATCTCAATATTCAATCCAGCCCTCAAATCATATTTTGCTGCATTACAGAGCTATGTTCAGCCTAAGAAATTACATTTCTAATGGTATGATAAGTGCAGTAGTTTTGGACAGGAAAATAGTGCTCCCTAATGTCTGCCCAGGCCTCTGCCCTCAGTGGGGCTGGAGCCCAGGGTTCTCTGTTTATTTGTTCCTTACATTGGTTTCTTTCTGCTTCCTGCTGTTCTTTCCCTTCATTTTGTCCAACTGTCTTCTCTCTTTTCTTCTGCTCATTTCTTATTTTTGTAATGGACTTTTGAAAAGCTCTTCCAAAGCACCTGCCCACCCAGCAGCCTCTGCTCCACGTGTGACCCCCTCTGACCCCGGCTCTGTCCAGACTCCCTCATTCTCCAGTTCTACTTCTGCCCAGAATTCCTCTAATTCAGTATTTTCCCATCCATTCACTTCCTCAGCTCTGCATTTCGTTATCTTTGTTCCACTCTTAACATTTTAGCAGTTTTTTGACTTCCTATCACCTTGGTCATCCCACTTCTTTTCATTCTCTCCTGTTCAGTCACAGGCTCTTCCTAAGGATTTTTTCCTTCTTTGGGCCTTGGGATTTTGTCTGCTGTGCTGGGCTGACTCTTGCCCTTTTCTTCCTTGCTGTTCACCCAGCTTTGTGTGGGTTTGGTCCCCTTTTCTCCTTTCTGTGTGTGGTCTCCTTCACCCAAAGAGCCTCAGCTCTCAGCCTGCCCGGTGTGTTCCAGCTCCATCCCTGTCCCCTGCCTTGTTTTGCTCTGCAGACCAACCTCGGTCTCTCTTTGGACTCTTTCTTTCTGCAGCTTTGCACTGAAGTGAACTAAATGTGAGCAAAAGCCAACATCAGCTCCAGAAGTTCGTGCTGGGGCCGCTGGTGCCACACCTGGGCTCTGTCACTCGTGTCACAGTGCTGAGCTGCCTTGGAATGCACCACGTTCAAGCCACAGACAAATCCTTCTCCCTTAATCCCATCCTTATTTCTTTTCCTTCCAGTAAAGGGAAGAATTCTTACCCTGGGTGTCAGGCTTGCAGATCCTCCCCTCTTTCTCCCTCTCCCCGTTTTCCTCCCCTGCTCAAAGGCAGCGGGAACCTCGCTCCCCTCCTGCTCTGACCACAGGAGCCCCCCAGGCTCTGCCTTGTCCCTGCTGTGGAATACAGAAGTTTTCCCAGCCTTTGCAGCTTGCTCACCGTATTTACCCCTCCCAAGCGTTTGCCTTGCCTTTCCCTCTGCCTGTCAGCTGGGCACAGCACGGTGCAGACCAAGGGAAATCAGCCAAGGCCTCCTCATTTCTGCCGTGGTGTGAGAAAGAATAATTTGATCTGGAAGCAGAGTTGTGGATGCCTATCCTGGGATATGTTTTTGACTCTGGCACCTGGGAAGATAGAAGCTGGGAGGATTGGTGTTACATGGGCCTGCAGGGAGGGGAGGTCTTGCAGAGCTGCTTCTGCAGGGGAGGGGAATCTTAGAATAACAGATTGGTTTGGGGTGGAAGGGAGCTTAAAGCTCATCCAGTGCCACCCCTGCCATGGCAGGGACCCCTCCCACTGTTCCAGGCTGCTCCCAGCCCCAATGTCCAGCCTGGCCTTGGGCACTGCCAGGGATCCAGGGGCAGCCACAGCTGCTCTGGACAGCCTTGTTCCCAAAAAAATCCAAACCACCTGGAGCCCTGCTGGGCTTTCTGCCTGCTCTCTCCTGGCTTTTCCACTCCTTCTTTTCTACCTCCATGAACTGCTGGTGTTGCTCATTAACTGTTCACCTTAATTATATTTTTGTGTATTTTATGTCAGGGTCTGTTGTCATTAGAAGTTTTTGTCAGAACTCTCACTGTAAAACCCTTATCCTTACCAGCCCTTCTGGTTTTCCCATGAATACCTCACTGCTGATGGACACAGCTGCTGTCCCAGAATCCTGAAAATGGATCCCAGTGTTTATATCAACCTTTTCACCCAGTCAGAGACCCCTGGAACGGTCTGGGTTGGAAGGGACCGTGCAGACCATGCTGGTCCAGCTACGGGCTGGGACACCTTCCGCAGAGCAGGTCCTGTCCCTTGTCACCCTCCCCTGGCACACTCCAGCCCCGTGGCCCTGCCCAGCCACAGCCCCGTGCCCACCCTGGGCCTGTGAGGGCTTTAGGAGCTCGTCTCCTCTGTGGCTGCTCCCACCAGGACCTTGCAGGGACTGCAAAGCCGTGTAGATGTGGCACTTGGGGACATGGCTTAGTTGGGGCCCTGGCACCATCAGGTTTCTATTTGGACTTGTTGATCTTCAAGGTCTTTTCCGACCTCAGTGATTCCGTGAGTCTGTGATTTTCCTGTATATTTTTCTGTATTTCCCTCTCCCTTTCTCCATCTGCTGTAACTCGCTCTCACCTCACCATGAAACCACTGCTGCTTTGGCTTCCTTCAGATATTTCTTGCAGACCCCCCTCGTTTGTCACCAAGCCAACCCAACACCTGCTTTGCTGTTTGCATCCATCAGCAAGAATCAACTTTTTCACCTTTTGCTAATTTTCCTACCATCACCACACTTCATTATTTCTAAACCAGCCATTGGCTGCACGTCCAATTTACTAAATAATGCATATGGCATTCATGTCCATACTGGCCACTCACTATACATTACCTTTTAATAGCTGCTTATACCTAGATTTTTTACTAACTCCCACAAAAAGTTAAACTTCCTCATTTTTAAGGGTTGTTGTGACCCCAGAGAGAATTCCAGGCACTAATGAGCACTGATAAACCCTACTTCAAACCCAAACCACAAAATTTGGCTGACAAAACACACATAGAAATTAAAAAATAAATTACTTGATTTCTAAAGAGTTCACACCAGTGGCAGCAGAGCTCCTGCTTTGCTTTATGGATTTGTGCTGCTGGTGGAGTGCTGGTGACTGGCCCTGAAGGCTGTAACTGGGGCAGATCCCCAGTGTCAAATCAGTTCTAGTTATTTCTGAATTGTCATTAATCTTTTTCCTTTCCTCATTTACTAATGGGCCTAGTTTCTCTCGGCTGCTTCTCTTTAGCATACAAACAATTACAGGCAAAGAACACCCTTAAGGTTGCAAAGACAAGCATTTAGAGTTAAAGATGCTGTAATAAAGGTAACTCCTGCAAGCTTTGGTTGGACTCCCTGCGCTTATCCATGGGATGTTGGGTTCTGCTCCATAATCAGAAACAGGATTTCCCCCTCCCACAATCCCCACCTCATTCAGTTCTGTTCTGTATTTGTCCCTCATTGTTCAGTGTGTGGTCCTCATGCTTTAGTTATTGAGTATTATTCAAGTCTTGCCTCAAAAAACCAACCCCAAATTTCTCCCTGAGCCATCTCACAGAGCTCCTCACCCCTGTGGCTCTGCAGTGGTGTCCTTGTCACACAAACATCCCAGCCTTACAAGTGGGAAGTGGAACCACTGAGGAATTAAGAATTAAGCAGGGAAGTCTCTCTGTAGGTGCTGCACAGGGGAAGTCGAGGGCCTGACTTTCCACAGTCTGTGCAGCACATATGGACATTATATAGAATGCAAATATGTACAATATACATCTATTATGTACCTAAATGGGCTTTTTCTCTGTCCCAACCCCAGCTACCTTTGACTTCAGTTGTAGCAAAGTGCACAGATCCCAGTGTGGGGGAAAGCCAGGCCCTGAGAAACGAGCCGTGCAGAATTATCATCACCTCTCAGACGTGGGTGTGAGCAGACCTGGCCACAGGGGTTGGCTGAGGGACAGGGAAGGTGCCATGCAGACATTGCTGATTCCTGTAGCCTTTTCCTTTCCAACTCCTGACATCCTTTTCACAGTTTTAGCATTATCATCAAGTTCTGAGAGGGGTGATTACAAAAAATTGTGTAATTAAATATTCATTTCAGTTGTATGAGGAACGGGCTTGTAAAGAAAGTTGTTTTAGCTCCATAACCCCCGAATATACAAGAAAGTGTAAAATAAGGCACCTCGTGCAACTCTCTGCATCCTTAAGAAACCCTAGAAGTGATTTTCCTGTGCCCATGGGGCATCCGCATTTGAGACATTTAAAAGGCATTATCAAACTCAGCTGTGGCCTCCGCATACAGAAAAGATCCCTAAATTTTACCAGGTATTTCTTTGTTCGTGGCAGGGAAGTGATAAGGCTGGGGAACCTCCTGTCCTATCTGAAGCGTGGAGTGGGGGAGCCCAGTGGGAACACATTCCTCTGCTCTGACTCCCAGGGAAACGCTCCCAGCTAATTAATGAGTTCCTGCCTCGCTGAGGATCTGCTGGAGGTGCTCTGACACCTTGTTCTCCATTCTGAGTGCTCAGGAAGAGTAGGAAAGACAACACAAGGGGTGCCAGACATCCTTTAAGGGAGGATCAACGCTGGAAAATTGTTCTTTACACAAAGTTAGAAAAGGAGATGGAGAGAAACTGAGCCCGAGTTTGGGATAAGGACAATAAAAAAAAGCAGAAGGGAGATGAGGAGAAGCAGAGGGGAGAGGCAGCAAAGTTATAATGAATGAAAAGGCCAACAACTGCATGGAAAGAGAGCGAGAAATGGTGAATTGGAGGGGTTCCCATCCAAAAGGTCCTGGGCCATCTCTTCCCCCACTCTGCTCAGTGCCCTGCTCCAGGTGCAAGGTGACACCAATGTCACAGTGCCAGCAGCCAGAGGGGAGAACCAGAAAGAGCTGCAGAGGGTCTCAAATACTGGGAGCTAACCAGGAAACCATGAATTCTAAAATAGACGGAGAAAAAAATAAATGCAAGGAAGTTGCTGAAGTTATTAAAAGATAAGATTTATGGGCAAGTTCATTTCAGTTGGTTGGCTCTCCAATCAACTACCGTTGCTAATTGGATTAGTTGCCAAAATAAGCTAAGAATAGAACCTTCTCTTTCCTTATTGTTAAAGCTTTCCAGGGAAAAAGTCCTTGAGGACAAAAATTAAATCTTTATTTCTAGCAACATAAAATTCCCCTCTGTAAAAAGGAAGAACCTTAACACTGGGCTGTTCCTCCTCTCCTGCAGAGCCCCTGCAGTCCCAGAGTGCCAGCAGAGGGAACATTCTTGTTCCTCTCCAAATCAAGTGGCTTGTGGCAGATGCCGAGTATTGTTCCTCTTGGTTTTGTCAGTCTTTCTTGTCCTTTCTCGAGGAATTTCCTCGCTGCATTTTCCACAGCTGACTTACGGCTCTCTGGGAACGTAAATACTTCTGACAGAATGGAACAAGCCTAGAGAAAGCCTTAGGTAATTTCAGAGTGCCCCTTAACACGGAGGAGCCTCAGCATCCATCCCCCACCGCGGATTTTTTCCCCTAAAGCCAGCAGAGCTCTTTCCAAAACAGCTCTCTGAGAAGGGAGTCAGGTCCTCTTTCATTGCTGGATCAAAGTGCAGATAAATAATAACCTGCAAATAGGTTATGTGTATAATCCAGCCTTGTGTGCTCTGTGTGGGATCCTTCTGCCCTGGAAAAACAGCAGATCCACTGGAATTAGTAATATCATGATTTCTGGCATTTATTTTGTATTTTTTTATTATTATTGGTTTTGTATTAATGTATTAACTCAACCTATAGTAAGTATTTAGCCTGCTCTTTGTTGTAGCCCATGGGATATGAACTTTTATATAAGAAACTCAGCACAGCCCTTATTTTTCAGCTTAAATAAGCAGATTATGCCTTTCCTATGGAAACAGGCTGGGAGAGCTGGGGGGGCTCACCTGGAGAGGAGAAGCTCCAGGGAGAGCTCAGAGCCCCTTGCAGGGCCTAAAGGGGCTCCAGGAGAGCTGGAGAGGGACTGGGGACAAGGGATGGAGGGACAGGACACAGGGAATGGCTTCCACTGCCAGAGGGCAGGGATGGATGGGATTTTGGGAAGGAATTGTTCCCTGGGAGGGTGGGCAGGCCCTGGCACAGGGTGCCCAGAGCAGCTGTGGCTGCCCCTGGATCCCTGGCAGTGCCCAAGGCCAGGCTGGACATTGGGGCTGGAGCAGCCTGGGACAGTGGGAGGGGTCCCTGCCATGGCAGGGGTGGCACTGGAGGGGCTTTGGGGTCCCTTCCCACCCAAACCATTCTGGGATTCTCTGCTGATCTACTGAAATTATCACGTCTCATGTCTAAAGGCATGGTTAATTAATTGAGATTCTACATTCTGGTTTCAGCTTTTGATTTTTATTTTTATTCCAACAAGGAAAGACCCCTGTAACTTAGAGGTGGAAATGTTCTGATGTCCTTTACAAATCTTCACCACAGGTGAAGGGCAGAGGATGAGACCAAAGCATGTCCTGAAACCACAGCCTGGTGCTGTCTGTGGAGTTGGTGGCTTGAAAACTGAGATAATTTGTAGTCATTTCACAGTCTTGCATAAAGGACAACATTGATCAAATTCTTTTGTCCACTGGGGTGCAGAACCCTCTTCCACGACCGATGATTCCTGCTTTTGTTGGTGAGCGGTGGTAACACCGAGCTCTAGGCAAAAAGAAAAATGCCTACAGGTAGTGCGTACGTTCCATACATTTTCCATCTGTTTTTGTCAAAGGAAACCACATTTCCTAGAAATAGTGAGCAGGGAATTCACCTCAAAGTGTAAACAAATTAGAATAAAGCACCTTTCCAAAAAAAGCCTCCTTTAAAATAGGTCAAGGTTTGATTGTCTTTAATAAAAACATTGGATTTGGGTGATTATTTTGGTCCTCTTTCGAAGCCTGGTGTGGAAAGCCCATGAAAATCTCCCCGTGCAGCCCAGCAATGCCCACCTGGGAGTGCACCCGGCCCGGGTCAGAGCTCGGGGAGGTGGCAGGGATCCCACCCATCCCCATGGAAAGGGAGCTCGGAGAAGCTGAGGTTGCAAATGGTATCTCATGGCTGTCATCAAACCATTATCAGCTTCTTCACTGCTGAGTGCAGAGATACCGAGAGCCATTTATCTGTCCCAGAAATCCTGCCGCAGATTAGGTGCCAACATTTCCACCTGTTCCTCACCCATCTGCCGAATTTCCTCCTCCCTTAAACCCGGCCTTGTGGAGATGTTGGAGTGTTTTGAGTCTGGAAGTTTTCATCACTGGAGGTTTTCACTCACAGAACGTGAATGTTTCTGGGTGATGGCAAATTTCATATCTAACTAATCAAGAGAGGAAAACACCGTAAAGATAATTTATTTATTCGCATCCATTGAACAGAAGTATTTTAATTTTTTCAATGTATAGAATGTGCTGAGGTGGAAGGGACCCCTCAGGTTCATTGAGTCCAGCTCCTGGCCCTGCCCAGGACACCCCAACAATCCCTCCTTGTGCCTGAGAGCATTGTCCAAACACAAATTTGAAGTTATTCCAGGAAATCAGAGGCACTACAGTTCCTCTAGAGAGGTTCCTAGACCTTCCTGGAAAATCCTGAGAGGTTTGACTGTGTCTGACAGACAAAATTGCTCCTCATGCCCAACCCAAAACACCAAAGCCAAAGTTGTTGGTTGTTTGCAGGTACAGATCGAAGAGCTTGGATTAGTTATCCTCAGATAAAATATCCAGCTGTTTGATATATTTTGGATATGAAAGCTGCCTAATGGGGGGATCAACCATCAAATATTCCAGCTGTGGGGCCTGTGGGCACCCACCAGAGGTTTTTGGTGAAGGGGCCCCCTCTGCATCTGCTCAGAGACGACCCAAAAACCCCAGCTGAGACCCACTTGCAGCAAAACCCGATCCAGCTGTGTGGAACAATGCTTATTATTGGAAAAGTTTGGGGAGATACCCGGAATGTCATGCAGTTCTACTAATATTAGCTTTAGCAACTCACAATTATAATGACTAATTGGAGCCATCACTCATTGCTATTGAGTTCCCAGGTGAAAACTATGGACCAGAACCTCCATTAGCATAAATTAGCATTGGAAAGTCAATTAAGTTACACTGATTTTACACTAGTTTTACTGTCTTTCATAAGGCGGAGAAGAAAAAAAAAGCCCAATTTCTGACTTCAATTACCCATTTTTTTTTCCCTCCAAAGCAAATTTCGATCACATTTCTTCAGAAGTCTCCAAAACCAGACCTGTCTTCACCTGGAATGGAGCCCTGTGGCTTGGCTGGGCAGAGCAGGCTTGCTCAGCTATTTTCTTGTTCTCAAGGTGATTTGAGGGAGCTGGATTGTTGCTTTTCCTCAGTGCAAGATTCAGAGTGGATAAAAGAGCTTTTTCCATGAAATATCTCTTCCAGGGAGCTTGGTCCCATTCTCATCATGAGTGGAGAAGCTTTTTCTCCTCTCTCCTGGGGAAAAAGGGGAATTAAGAAAGGAAAGTGTAAAAATATGCAATGTGAAGATGTTCCCTGACTTAAAGAAAAAAACCATGACAATTTGCATTGTGTTTATAAATTAGTGTGTGAATACCTCAATACAGAGTTTGAAAGCAGAAATATTTCTCAGAAGCATAAATCTTAATGGAAATCTGGCAGCAAGGTACAGGAAAAAATACCTGCAGGTTGATGGTACGAATTGCAAGCACATGACTGGAAATGTTCTACCCTGGCTTGAAGTTACCAGAGATGTTCAAGAGCGTTCCTGAGGGGAGGGGAAGGATGTGCAGGACACCAGTGGTTTATCAAACCTCTCCTACAGAGCTGCAGAACTAAGGCCAGATGAACTACAGGACAGTGAAAACAAGAATTAGTGGCAAACAGAGGTTTGGGAATTTTTGAGCCGTACATAGGCACTGGTTTGTGTTTTCTTCTTAAAATTATAAAAATAATAATTGCAGAGGTGAAGCACTCAGGGCTTGGGGGCTTTTTGGTAAAATATTTACCTTCCATCTTCAGAGAAAAATCAGTGTCAGGCTGGCCCTGTGCCTCTTCAGGGACTGAACAAGAAGAGAACACCGAGGTCTGCCTCTGACATGGTGACAAATTCCCCACAGCATCATTTTTCATCAGCAGTGGCACCAAGGACCTGCCCTGGGCCACCAGGAAGCGCTCGTGCCAATACTCAGGCAGAAGACAGGAGCTAAATTAATTTTTTTTTACATCTGAACCGAGCTTTTATAGTTCAGGTGTTTCCCCAGATCCTGCAGCTGTGTCAGGAGGTTTCAGGTGGAGGGAGGAGAGGTCTCCATGGTGGCTGGACCGGGGCTGACATTGGGCACATTCCATTCTTGGGGACATTCCTGGGGAGGTCCTGCAGCTCTGTGACCACCCCTGTCCTCGTGGCTGCACTGCAGCATCCAGGACCAAGCACATCTCCAGGGTGTGCCCATCCACCCTCCCACTTTGTCTCAGAATTCCTCAAAACCCTTCGCTTTCTTACGAACTTTTTTGGACAGATTTCTTGCCTCCATCAATGTGAAGCAAGCAACACCTGGCTGCAGTGAAATATTCTGGATTAAAATATTTTCCTAGGTGTGACCTCTTGGCTGTCTCAGCAAACATTTTCCTTGATGTTAACGCTGCTCCTGTGGAGCATCCGTGTCCTCCAGGCACCCCTGGTCCCTGGGCTGATACCGGGTATCCCCTGGGGACAAATCTTTCTAATCAGATCCTCGCATTTGTTCCCTCTTGTGCTGTTTCACATTAGATACTGCTTTGATTGTTGCTGCCAGGAGTTTTGGAGGCACAGTGGGGTCTGTCATATGGTGGCATCACACATCTCCCATAACCAAGGAATTGGCATTTATTGAGCTGTTTGTAGAATCCCAGAATCCCAGCATGGTTTGGGTTGGAAGGACCTTGAAGCCCATCTCATTCCACCCCCTTCCGTGGGCAGGGGCACCTTCCACCATCCCAGGCTGCTCCAAGCCCCATCCAACCTGGCCTGTAAGAGAAATGTCTTTGCTAAGACAAATTTTCCAATACACATCAGCCAGGATTATTTCGTCGTGGAGAAGATGATTTTTGTGGGTGAAGCCATCAAGAAGAGACTCATAACTTGTTCTTCTGGCTGAGACAGGATGAACTGAGACCTTTCAACCGGTTTTGGCACACGAGAGCCTTCAGACAAAGAGTTCAAGGGAACATGAGGACAGCCCTGGGACTGTTTGGGAGCTTTGATAAGCAAATTATCACAATTATTTGCTGATATCCATTAGCTGGCAAGTGGAGCTCGTGGGCAGGCACAGAGGGCTCTGGCATGAGGATCACGCTGCTGCTTCCATTGGGAGCCCTTGGAGGATGTTGGGAAGTGTGGAGGAGCCCCTGAGCTCCCGGGGTGAGGGCAGGGGGTGAGGATGGAGCCCCAGACGCCGCGTGCTGCCAGGGCTGGGTGCAAGATGAGCTGCGGGGAATTTCAGAGTGTGAGCATTAAAATAATAATAAAAAAAAAAAAAAAAAAAGAAAAAAAAAAGGCCCCAAATAGAGCCCATAGATGGTAATGACAATGTTTTGTTATCTTTATGTTGTTTTCTTTGCATGCTTGTTAAAAAGTGGAGTCAGAGTGTCTGAGACGGAGCCCTAACAAGTTCCTTCTAATCAGCCCCGGAATGCTTCTGTCAGGCACAAGAAAAATGCTCAGCTTGAACAAAGCTGCATTTTTCCCCCAAGAAACACATTTGTTTAAAGATTGGCCTGTCAATTTGTGAATCAACATTTCGGCTTTTTGCTCAGACATCATGCTTTTGCTTTTTTTTTCCCCAAGAAGGGGAAATAATACAAAGCTGCTATTTGTTGTTTGAAGGAAGTAAACTTCATCAGGTCGACTTAGATGTGTGCTTCAAATGTCACTCAGTACAGCTTTCTTGTAATGAAACGCTGCATACAGATTTCTTCCTTTAGGCTCAAGGGGATTAGACCCAGTAAAAGAAAAATTCAGTCTTCCTTGCTGTGGTGCATCAGAGTGAGAAGTTTAAAATCCACAATTTATTCAAATATTGATATTTCTACTTGTCAGAAGAGAGGTGCCTTGAAATTTCCACTGAGCACTGTTGTCAGAAGAATTGCAAGAAATGTGTCAGATAATTCATAAACGGAGTTCACTACTGTGAAATCAGTTGGGAACAGCAAAAAAAAAAAATATTCTTGTTGATGTAGAATAGGGGCAATATAACAGAAAATAGCACTCACTTTTCCATCATGTCAAGCAAATGCTCAATTTGGGCCAGGTATTTTTTTAAACAGCTTGCTGCTTCTGGAGGAGCCCACAATGCATGAAAAATGTGTTGAGTTGTGCTTTGTAGACAAGAGATCTGTTTGTTGGTTTTCCCCTCCCCGCCCGTTCCCATCCCACCCAGCCCAGGCTGCCGGGGAGGGCCCGGTTCTGCATGTGGTTTGCATTAGAGCCTTAAAAAGCTGTGAACGACTGGGGTAATGATGTAAAGCGCGAGTGTAAATTCCAAACTGTTGATAGCAGCGAGGGAAGCTGAAGAAATTTTTCTTAGTATTTTTTAACCCCCGCCATGTGTTGAAGTCATCTCGCCCTTCCCTCTGCGCTGGGGGGAGCGGGGCGCTCCGGGCTCGCCGCACTCCCAACGCCTTCTAATTAACAAAAAAGGGCCTCCTGCTAATAGCAGGACGCTGTTGTGCCGTGATTTGGGGCAGATTTGGGCTCCGAAACGAGTGACGTCAGGCAGCGGTGCCGCGCAGCTGCTTTGTGGCAGGAGCGGGGCTCGCTGCAGCCGCGGCGCTGACAGGGAGAGCCAACAGCTCCAACCGGGCAGAGAGCGAAATATTCCCGGGAAAACACTTCCCGCATGGCCCTCCCAGCCCGGAGTTCACGGGGCTGCGGGCACGAGGCGTCCCGGTGCCCCTCGCATCCCAGCGGGACTGTGGCACCTCACCCCAGGAGGCTGAGCCCCAGCAGCCTTGAGAGCACGGGTTTTGTCATGGGCAGCTCCTGCAAATATCGCCTGGTTTCCGTGGAACACATTGAAAATGCGATTTTAGTACACTTTCAGTATAAAACCTTTGGAAAATTGATAGCTTAGTTAAAGCTTCTGTGAATATCTTAGAAATACCCTTAAATAATGGAAGCCTTTTATTAATATAAACACAGATAACTGTAGCATCTTTTCTACAGTGATCACTTTCCTTTTTCTTTATCTCTTTTTTTTTTTTTTTTTTGTTTAAATTCAGTACATCCACACTATTCCTCTGGCACTATACCTCTGTAGCGGAAGTTGAGCTAAATATGGCAAAATTCACTTCTCTCATTGCCTAGTCAAACTCCCAGAATTAAGCGGGTTAATTCGACCTACAGCCTAAATTTCTGGAACACATTTTTCCATGTGATTTTTTTTTTTTTTTTTTTAATTGCAGCTGCTTGAACAACCCTCCCTAAGAACCCCACTGCTAGAAAACCCACCGGTATTTCCCCCCAGTATTTCCAAACTGGTTTATTTCTATTTGTGAAGTGGAAACCCTTCCCTAATCCCCCTTTCATTAGCTCCCTGTATTCTTCGCTTGCTCCAGAGTGGACACTACAAGAGGCTGACATCTTTGGCTCGTTAGAGCATAGATGCCTGCAGAAGCTGACGTTTTCCACGCCTGCTTGCAGCCTATTTTTCCTTTACATCCATTGCTTACTGTCTGCTCGGTGTCTGGGCGAATCTGTCATCTGTGCCAGAGCACAGCCCGCTGCACCACTGACAGTAAGAAGGTAAACGCTTGCTGCCTGAATCCCCCATTAACTTTGTGAAGCGTATTGATTTCTTGTAAAAATAATGATATTGACAGGCTTTCCAGGAGTAATTGTTTCCAGAGCACAAAGGTCAGCGCTGAGAGTGAAGGGTTTTGGAGCCCGGGTACTCCACAGACATTTGTGCAAAGTGCTGGGGGATGGAGGGAAACAAATAGCAACAGTTTGAGACTTTAGAAATTTAAGTACGTTGACAAGACACCTCGTAGGGGGCTGGCAGCATTATTGTGCTCATGAGTCATTAATAGCAAACAGCTCGCCTTGGACAACGCCGGGCTTTGGCACGGGGAGATTTGTAGACAAACAATAGCAATAAAAGTCGCTCCAGCCTCCGCTGCTCCGCCTCGCCGGGAAGGGCTCCTGCTCCCAACCCTCAGGAACCAGGCTGGGAGCTCCTCTGCTTCCCAAGCGGCAGCCAGAAAACCCCTCGGAGCAGCTGGGGCAAATCCTTCTGGTTTTCACGTGTTCATTAACTCGGGGAAGGAATTGTGCGTTGAGGAGAGGAAAAGCAAACCCGCGGAGTTGCCATTGGCCTGAATTAATCAGGCTGCCAGAGCTAATCAGGCTGCTGGGATCCAGGATCCTCGGGTGTTAATGCAGACTGAGCCCCGAGCCCTCCCTGCCTCACGTGTCCACACAGGGAGGTGGTTCTGGGCACAGGGAGGTGATTTTTGGGCACAGGGAAGTGGTTCTGGGCACAGGGAGGTGGCTTTGGGCACAGGGAGGTGGTTCTGGGCACAGGGAGGTGATTTTTGGGCACAGAGAAGTGGTTCTGAGCACAGGGAGGTGGCTTTGGGCACAGGGAGGTGGTTCTGGGCACAGGGAGGTGGCTTTGGGCACAGGGAGGTGGTTCTGGGCACAGGGAGGTGATTTTTGGGCACAGAGAGGTGATTCTGGGTACAAGGAGGTTGTCCTGGGAATAAGGAGCTGGTCCTGGGCTCAGGGAGGTGAACTTGGGCACAGGGAGGTTGTCATGGGCCCAAAAAAGGTGGTCTTGGGTATGGGAAGGTGCTCCTGGGCACAGAAAAGTGATCTTGGGTGCAGAGAGGTGGTCCTGGGCATGGGGAGGTGGTTCTGGCCTTGGGGACACGGCCCTGGGCTTGAGGAGATGAATTCGAGAAGAGGAAATGGCCCCTCCAGGGCACAGGAAGATGCTCCTGGGCATGGCAAGGGGATTCTGGGGGCAAGGAGGTGGTTCTGGGCATGGGAAGGTGGTCCTGGGCTCAGGAAGGGGGACCTGGGTGCAAGGAGGTGTTCCTGGGCACAGATGCTCAGAACTGGGGATCTCCCCGGCCTCGGTGGCGTGTGGAGAGCAGGAACTCACCCCGCTGTTGGACAAACAGGCGTTGGTTGGTCGATAGTGGGGATGCAAACTAATTGAGTTTGAAAAATGAACTGCGGTGGCAAATTGCTTGGAGTTTGATATGCAGCAGGGCAGTGCTCATCAGGCCAAACGTCCATCTGCTTGTCTGTCCGTCCAGGATTTTCCTCCTCAGAGAACAGCATGAAAAAAATGGGGAAATGTCCTTTTGCTGTGCTTCAGCATCCTTGTGCTTGGGACAATTGCAGGCAGGAATGGGGCCAGCTCCAAGCCACCTTTGCCACTCTTGAGTTAAAATTACAATCCAGGCTATTTCTTGGATACAATGTGTTCCAAAACTGGGAAGCAAGGCCCAAGCAGGCATTTTTGTTACTATTGTCTATTTCTAAGCAACTGTTACAAGTGGCAGCTGAAAAAACAGTGATTTAATTTCACTCTATTAAACGTAGGTATTTAAGCATTTTTATTGCTTTTCCCTTTCTACTGCATAGTTGCTCATGTTTAAACCTTTGTTGCTATTTTTAGACGGTAAAAAAGTTCCTGGATTAGGCAGGCGCTCATTAAAGCGGGATGGTAGGGAAGCGTGCTGCCTTTGTGCCGGGGGCTGTGCCAAGGGAAGGGATCGGACCCGGATCACCTTTCGGAGCGAGCAAGGCTGGAACGGGAAATGCACACAGGATAGCCCTGCTGGCAGTCTGGGAAGCAGAGGGGTGATTATCAGCGTGACAGGACAGGTTTAATGTCACCGCTGGTGTTGGTGCTCCGGGTGCGACATCCCCGGATCCCCCAGCT
>VZRO01000246.1:45647-53147 GCA_013397915.1 Daphoenositta chrysoptera
ATCTTGTTCTTAATATTATTGAAAGAGAGCTGTTCTTGGCAGTAATAAATTTAACACAAAAATCAAATACAAAACAAATTTATTCTTCCAGAGCTGATACCCCAGTCATTTCTTTCTTGTCTTGCATTAAGCTTTAAAATCAACTGTCACTCCCTATCGATTGCATCTGAATTGTTATCTATATTTCTCAAAAGTACTCTTGACAGTTAATACAGTGTAAATTATAATCTGGGGAAATGCTGCTTGTATTTGGCAGCAAATTGCTTAGATTCTGACTAAAGCTGCTTTTATTTTCCATCCTTTTCTTGAGGCCATCCATTCTAGTAAGGATCACTCAGTCCAAATTATTTTAAATTTACACTCAGCTCCTATGTAAATCATATTGTGGAAATCAGTGTAGGAATCAATCCCGAATTCCGCACCGTAGCTGAGCGCAGAGGTATTAAATTAATAAAGAAGTGGCCCCACAAAGCCCAGGAGCAGGGATAGTTCGGGCTCTGCTTTGCATCCAGCTCGTTTGCAAAGCGGGTGGGGCATCCACAGGTTCCTTTTGCGCGGGACAGAATTGGAAAGAGCCGGAGCCGGGCAGGGGCAGGGGCAGGGCCGGGGAGGATGAACGGGTGGATGAAGCAGGGCTGAGGAGGAGCAGGCAGAGCCGTCCCTGCAGCCCAGCACTCCCGAGAAAGTAGGCCAGGCTTTAAAAAAACACATCGCTGGAGCTGAGCTGTTCTTCAGGAAGAAAAGAAGCAGGCAGTGAGGAAGAGTGGGAAATCAGTAAAACCTCCTGGCTGGACCCAGCTCAGCAGGACTTCCACCTCCCCTTTCCCACTGCCCCAAGCCCCCCTCCAGGAGCCCTTCTCTCAGCAAGCACATGGTTCTGGCGCTGGGATTTCAGATCGATTTCTGCCCTGGATTAGCATCCGTTCGGAAATAGGAGAGGAACAACGCCAAAAACACAGATAAAATGAGATTGTTTGGTGGGCTCACCTTGGTCAGCCAACTTCAGTGAAAGGTTTTGTGTGGTGGTCGGTGCTGTTCTCTTAGAGAACAAGATTTGTGTTGATGCTGGTGTGTAAAAAAAAGTGTTTTCAATGCATTTCAAGAAATACAAATGAAGAATGGATGTCAATGTGACAGTGAGCAACTCCTCTTGAAGGAGAGCTTCCCCTGTGGAGCTTTGCTTTGAGGCACTGGATGCACTCTCCTTTTCTTTAATGACTCCCAGCAATGGTGTGAGCAACACACACAATAATAATTGAATTATTTTCTCATTTATTTGCCCTGCTGTAATGTCTGTGGTCAGGGTGTAAGGAGCTGGGCGTGCAAAGACTCCAGGCAGCTCTGTGGATGGATGGACTGACATCAGCTTCTTTCATGTGCACAAAGTAGGCTTCTCCTAAATAGTTCTCACAAATTAGTGTCACATGTCATCAGTTGTCTAGAAATTAAAAAAAACAGCTCCGAAATCCCAAAAACCTCTGGTGAAGCACCACATCTGATGGCAAATGATAACTGTCTGATAGTCCCCCAGTATCTCTTTTTATCAGTGCCCAGCACCTCGTTTTATTAGAGATTATGAGTCAGCAAAGTCAGTACTTGTGTTTTCAAGGCCTTCATTTAAATTTCTCCACTTTAACATCAAAAAGACTCCATTCTTACAAAGGATAGGGATAGTCAAAGGTGGAGAAGACTAAATCAGTCAGGCTAAATATCCTCTGGAACTGGAGCTCTACCAACAGGATTAGCATCAAATAACAAAAGTGGATGTTTTATACTCTGGGTAATTCATGGTGGGAGAAAAGCCAATAATGAATTTAAATGCTAGAATGGGATTTTTTTTTTCCTGGTGGCTGTTCCTGACTCGCAGGTACTGGGCTGGAGGGCAGGGCAGTGCCCTCTCTTCAGAGCTGTCCTGCTGGGGGCCAGGCAATCTCCCTCCTGCCCTGGCCTCCCACCAGCAGCAGCGTGGAGCTGGGGATCGTGGAGCAAGGAGTCACGGGCAATGAGAGAGAAACACGTCAGGCTGAGCAGGAGCAAGGCTGTTTTTCTAACGCAGAGCTCCTGCATTAGGGACACATTGTGCTGCTTTCTGGAACCGAAATCACAATTTCTTGATATTTAATTTTCTTTGGCTTTTAGCAGATAGTTGTGGAAAGCCCTGACGCTGCGAGTCTCTTATGGCTAAATTATGTGTTCAGAGTTAGCTGGAGTATAGATTTAGTCCTGCTGCTGTTGCTCAGAGTCCATTGTAAGATAATTTGTCCCACTCAATTAGACTAAGTTGTCATGTGAGAAGTGCTGAGCTCGGAGCCCGGCGGCACCAAAGTTCCCTCGCTCAGAGCTCCCAGCTCGGAGGGCTGGAGCCTCGGGGCCCGCAGCTGCAGCTGGGCTGGAGATCCTTGGGCTGCTGGGTGGGACCTCTGCTCTCCCGACGTTCCAGAGAGGAGGCTGGGTGCTTGCAGCCAACGACATCTCTGTCTTCTGGTTTTAGGAACAGGAAATCCCATGGAGAGGTTGTGGGCTCAATCCCTGCATGGGCCATTTGCATCCAGAGCTGGATGATCCTTGTGGGTCCTTCCCATCTCGGAATAATCTGTGAATCTGGGAAATCTATGAAGGAACATGAGGTGGAAAGTCAAACACCGACTGTTTCATGTTTGGCAGTATTAAGGTTGTCTGTTGTAACCTGAATTTTATCCCCTTTATGGACACAAGTCTTTATCTGGGTGATGATTTCTGGTGTCCAGGAGCCTTTCTGCAGTTGATGCCCACCACGGGTATTTTTCAAGGAATTGGGATTGTTTAGTGAAGGAGACCTATCTGCACCTCCTTCTGTTCATTTATTGCTGAAGTTAGGGAATATTTAGTGTCTGAGGGAGGAGGAAGGAAGGAGCCAGCCCTCCAGTTGGGTCCTGCTGATTAGTCTCAAACAGAATTTCTGTGTCTATTCCTGTCACATATTTTCTGTGTCATATTGGACGTGTCACAGCCAGTTTTCCAGCGTGGCAGAATCCTTCCCTGCCTAGTTCCATGTGCAAGAGCCACCCGGAGTTTTAATTGTGGGAGTGCTGAGTGCTCACCTGGAGGCTGCTGTGGGCAGGCCCACGCTATGAAACGTTCCTGTTTGTGCAGGGGGGCTGGGAGGGGGACAGAGGAAAACCTCGGAAAATACAGAGTATAACCTGGAAATGACTTGAGGGATATTCAGCTGGAGCACAGCAGGTCACGAGTGGGTCAGCTGAGCTGCTGGTGGAGGGGTGCAGCCCTGGCCCAGAGGGCTCCATGCTGGGGGGGGTCAGTCCCAAATCCCAGCGGGGGGGTCAGAAGGACCCCCAGCCCAGCAGGGCTGGTTTCAGTCTCTTTGTGCTTCACCCCGGCTGAAACCCAGCGCTGATTTCACCTCCTGGAAGGGCAGCGCTGTTAATTCTGAAATGCTTAAATGTGATGGGCAAAGTGTCTATGAGGAGGCTGATAAGACATTGACTTAATAAATTGCAAGGTTAGGGAGATGTGCCCTGTGGAAGTCACGGCGCTCCATATTTTTCAGGGAATATAAATGTGTGAGGTAATGTTAATCATCATTCTCCGTCCTGGGCACGGAGCGGGACAGCTCTTCTACATATGAGAAAGTGATAAAATAGAATCATATCATTTAATACTTATAAATCAATACTCTGTGGAGCTTCTGCAAGCATTTGTTACCTTGTGGGCAGTCGACAGCGAGAATTTCTTTAATGTAAAGTCTTTAATTTGCAGATATACGTTATTGGAAGGAGCAATGAAAAACTTGTATTTATTTTGGGACATTTACAAATTGATGTGCAATTCCATTTCGAACGAGAGCACAGATCAATGATTTTATCCTCCAACCGCTATAATCATAATTTGCCAGTTGTTTAGTTGGAGGGAGTTTTTAAATTAAAAAAAAAAAAAAAAGATAATCATTACACCACCACCAAGACTGATTAATTAATTAGGCCTCGCTGAGATATTTAGATGTACCAACTTTCAAAGTGTCCAGGATGAAGCTAAATTACTTGGCTGTTGTTCTGGCGTGGCATTTATGGTAATTTGTCAAGCCTATATGCAGTAATGGATTGACTCATATAACGAAGGCTATAATTGCAGCTGTTAGGTAGGGCCTTCTTTATCTCAGCCTGTCTCAGTCCCCATTCCTGCATGATTTCTTGCTGTGCCAAAGCCATGTGTGTCTTGTTTTGTTTTAATACATTACTGACCCAGGGTCTCGGGTTACTGGGGTTCCTGTCATACATTTAGTTCCACTCTCATAAAGCATTGCACAAAAAATGCTGGAACAAGGTAACAATCATTGCTCAATATACTAAGTATAAGTGTCAGAGTGTAAAACTTGACTGCAGGAGAAGGGTGGAGGGGGAGATAATAATTGAAAATGGGACACCGAGCTCTAACAGCGAGGCTGTGAGTTATAAGGGCCACTATGGCACATGCAATACGTCTGCTATGCCTTGTTTATCATTAAAAGCTTGATATCAACCATCTGTTTATTCCATATATTACGCTCTGTCACCGTGTTTTGTTCCTCTGGCTAAAAACGCCCTTGCAGACGTTACCAGGTTTTGTTGTCAGCCATAAAGCACCTCCCCACTGTGGTACAGGAGTACAAAATTTAGGAGAACAAAGCATTTGTTTAGTTCTTTAGTACTTTTAAAGTGTCTTCTTCTTCTGTGATTCTTTCTGTACCCTGACAGGCCACTTATTCACTTTGAAAAGTGTCTAAGTGTGACAACAGATGTTTCACAAACTTATCTTTTAATAACTTACATAATTGAAGAAGTTAACAGGTTGTTCATTTAATAGGGATCATTTATACAGGATTTTTTTAATAACTTGCTGGAAGGGGGAAAAAACCACTCTTGGCTAATATGAAGCATATTTTGCATTTATTATGGGAAAAAAATTTCAGGTAGGAGGTGAGGAGACAATTTGGGAATTTTCGTTAGCTGAAAAACTGCATATTAAACATGAATTGTGATTTTCCATCTGGCCCTACTGGTTAGGAAGCTGCAGTTGGGCATGATCTTCACTGTCAATCAAGAGTCCCCAACTGCGAGATGCAAACCTCATGACGAAGCCCACCCCAACTCATTAAACCAAAGCAAACTGTATGAAGTGCGCCGCTGTGTGATTTTAATATTTGGTGCATGTGACAGGATCATTTTAGTGATTTGCAGGATTTATCTCCTCTTAAAAGTACTGCCTAAGGCTACTCTAATTGGTAGGAAAGCAAATTCCCCCTTCTCCTCCTGTCACTCTTTGTTTTATTTACTGAGAACTGCCGAAACCTATTTACACAATAATGAGGATAAATCACCGTGATGCTTTCAACACAAAGAGAAATGTTGCGTGAGTTGAAAGCTGTACAATTAAAACTAAATTCAAAATATTTCTGAAGTAGTGTCTACAGTTAGTGGTAGTGAAATAAAATTAAGACAAACGATAGGAGCAGACGCTGCCGATAGACGGCTGAAACAGAAATTCTCGAGGCATCTTTTATGACGGACAATTTCATTCAAGATTGCAATTAAGTAAATGCGTGTAAGATGCCGACAATAGCCCAGATGTTCCTCCTCAGTACGTGCACGGCTCTTCCGTGTTTCTCATGGATGTGGAGCTCAGCTGCTTCCACCACCGATGTCTTCTCCACGAGGCCCCCACCAGGCACCGCCTCATGGTGGTGGTGCTCCAGCTGGGAGGACACTCCTCTGTGTGGCTGCCAGGTTGCCCCTCATCCACTCTTGGATCCTGGAGAAGTTACCTGGGAGGAGACAGAATCTCCGAGCTGAGAACAGCCCAGGCCAGCACCGAGGTGAGTGCTGAGAATGCAACGCCTGAAGCTGGTGGCCACCGCGCTGCCGAGGGTCTCAGCACGGCCCAGGGCTGACCGGGGGATCCCAGGTGAAGATTTCCCCTGACTGGATTTCATGGAGGAGAACAAACTGCTGGGGTTGTTCCAGTGGGGCAGACTATGAACCCTGATTCCGTGCTGCTTGCTCGAAGGCTCCCCCTGGAAAAACTGGATCTGTGGACGCCACCTCATGCTGGGCTGCTCAGACCCTGCTGCATTTTACAGAGAAACAGGACAGTCCTGAAGTGCTTACCAAGCTCACTTTGGGGGTTGGAACCAGATGATCTTCAGAGCCCCCTTCCAACCCAAGCCATTCGACAATTTTATATATCACTACAATGATAAAATTTATACTTTTTTTTATAAATAACAATTAAAAATTAAATTCAGATATGCACATGGAGAAGATCTTTACACGCTTTTGATTTTTAGTCCGTACTGTAACAACCGGATCTCAAAGCAAAATCAACTTGTATTTATGAAGGCAAGTGACAGGAACGAAACCCCTTTTTACAGCGTACGCTCCGTCTGCTCTTTAATTTGCCCTGCCCAAGCCCCCGGGCCTCAAATTAAACCATATCATTGAAACCAAGAAAACACCATATGCACCATGAAGGGAAAATCACAGCTTTTGAGGACAGCCTGGCTGTTTTTATAGGACGCACGGGCAGGTTGCTGCTGCCCAGTGGTACTGGGAGATGTGGCAAAGCAACAGGACGATGCCAAACGGTTGTGCCAAAATGGCACCAGGAATTTGCTGGTGTTGGCACCACTCCGGTTGTGCCCACGGCTGCTGCCGAGCTCCAGCAGAGAACAGAGATCTGCCTTGCTGTTAAGTGCAGTGTAAGATACCAATAAGTGTAATAATGAATAATTAAAGATGTATCTCTTATTAGAACACAGGTTTCATGTTATCTGTAAACGGACCTTCATTCTCTCCGAGATGAATAGGAAATAAATTCTTTCCACAGAAGACTCACAAGGCATTTTTCACCAGTGCTGCAATAAAATACTTAAATAACCCGACAAAATTATGACATCAAAGTAAAAACTTATAAAATATTAAGGTCTAAAATGACCTTTTGCAAAAGCATGTGCAAATCCATCGATACCAGTGGAGTTACTTCTATTTGTGTTGTCAGGTGTTCGTTGCATCTGTGTAAAATTTGAATAATTGGCTCTTGGGTTTAGATCCCACAATATGTGATACCAGAGGCAAAAATTCCATGGACGCTGATGGTGGAGGATCAGACCTTTCTGCAGCTCAGGGCACAGAGCTCGGCCAAGTTATATTGAGTGTGGAGAAACGCGGGGATGTGGTCAGAGCTGTGCTGATCCACAGGGCCTGAGAGCAACCACCAGCCCCGGGGGCAACCACCAACCCTGGGAGCTGCTGCCACGGGGAACTGGGTGGTTGGATCCATGGCCACAGGGAACTGGGTAGTTGGATCGATGGCCACAGGGAACTGGGTGGTTGGATCCATTTCCACAGGGAACTGGGTGGTTGCACCCATTTCCACAGGGAACTGGATGGTTGGATCCATTTCCGCAGGGAACTGGGTGGTTGGATCCATTCCCACAGGGAACTGGATGGTTGGATCCATTTCCACAGA
>VZRO01000246.1:75647-83147 GCA_013397915.1 Daphoenositta chrysoptera
TCTTATTGGATAAAGGGGTGGAAGCTGCCTGTCACCGCAGGGTTCCACTGCCTTCCTTATGACCTCACCTATCACCGGTGCAGAGTTTGGTTCGGGGTGTTGTCACCAGGACACTCAGACTCCGCATCTGAAATAAAAAGAATGAAGCATTTACTTCCTGCTGAGGTCTGTTTGCATGAATGACGCTTCTGCTTGTGGTCTGGTGGAAATCCATTTCATTAATGGTGTTTCTGGGGTGTAATAGGTGGTTTTCTGCCACAAATATTCCTTTAGCCAAGCAGTATTTGAATTGGACCAAACTGAAGCCACTGCTCGTGCTTATAACACCGAGGATTTTCTTGCCTAGTGTTGAAATTCAAGTACAAAAGTCTTTCTGGTCTATTTGCTACAACACCTCCTCTCACAGAGGTTAAGAAGAGGTGAACAGGATGAAAAGGCACTTGCAGGGTTTAAAAAATCTTCTACGGAAAAAAACCATCTTTCATTTCACAAAAAAAAAGTCTCCTGTAGGTTGTTATGTGCATAAGGTGGAGGCTTAAGAGCAGCCACATTTGCAGATGAACTGCTTTTCCTCGCTTCTCCGAGACATGACATTTGTTCAGAAGATTAGCCAGGTTGTAATGTGTAGCATAATTGCACTGTGCGGATGTCCCAGAAGTGAAAACCTAATTGCTTGACAGGCCTATAACTTTGTGGTACTGCTCTCACCTTGTTAGGTCCTTTTCTGATGCGGTTCAAATGCAGGCTGGCCGCAGGTGTGCCTAATTTACCTCGCAACAGAACGTGTTGAGTTTAATTGCACAGTGGTTGTTAGGAAAAATTGGTGGGTGGAATATCAAGTGACTCACTGTATGTGGATGGCAGATGGGCGGCGAGAGGCATCAGAGCTAAGTGTATAGGTGAGGTGAGTTAATAAAAGATGTAAATTTTAGCTTAAAATAGTGGAGTCTCGTGGAAGGTAATACATTTTAATTAAGAGGGTAGCAGGCCCCATTCTAGCAGTGGGAAAAAATCAGAGCAAGGGGACATGGCAAAGACTGCATTTTTCTCCCTATCAGTATTAGCCTGTTTGGGAAGGCTGTTCTGCAAGGCTGTATTTATTAAAAAAGGCTAAAATTTCTGCACACGATACAAAACGTAGCAGGGAGCGCCAAACCTAGAAAGGCTTGAATTCTCATTTGTGTCTGAAAGTTTGAGATGAGACCAAGCAGAGCTCTGCTCCAGGTCCTTGCTTCTTGCTCTGCCACAGAGACCTTGTGGTTGGGATGGGAGGGATGGGTTTGTGGGTGGTTTGGTCCTCGGTGGTCAGCTGAGAGCCACCACCACGCCAACCATCTCCTCCTGGCACGGAGGAACACCCTGCCTGGGAATGCGGCTTTTAACTTCTGTTGCCTTCCTCTGAAAATCTTGTCCTGATGCCACCTGTGCTCCACGAACTTGAAAGCACAGAGTAAAGAGTGAAATAAAATATCTCAGCACCAAGGAATGTAGTGGAGCTGAAATGCGAGTGCTGCTTGTGTTCACTCCAGCCTGGCGTCAATATTTAGCCCGGTGCTCAGAGCCATCCTAATAAACTTGATGATGTCTAATTTCACCAAGAGTGGGTCCTTTTCACCAAATAATTGAACAAATACCGGTTCCAGTTGATGTTTAGTGAAAGGGTGCTTAATGGCCCTTTTTCTTTGACAGGATGTGAGCTCTCTGTATAGAAACAATTCATCATGAATGCTTCACGCTAAAAACAATCCACGAGGAGCAATACTTAGCATTCCTAGTGCACAATTCATTGGAGAATTTCCGAGCAATTTACAAACATTAGCTCAATAAGCCTCACAACACCCATTTGAGATCAGAAAAAAAAAAGGAAAAGATAAGATACTGCTCTTCAGCCTGGATGTGGCACTAAGGAGCCGTAAAGCTGGAGGCTGGTCCCAGCTCCCGGCTCCCCAGCACCGGGTGCCTCTGTGTGGAGCTGGGCATCAGCTGCTCCTTGCACAGACTCACAGTCCGGGTGGTGGAAGCAAAACCAAGCAGAGGTCTGACAGCGAGGATGTCATGTTTAGAATAATAGAATCGTGGAGTGGTTTGGGTTGGAAGGGACCTCAAAGATCATCCAGCTCCAACCCCTCTGCAGTGGGCAGGGAACCTGGCCTATCCTCATTTGATCTGGAGAGAATAAGTATCTCAAATACCAACAACAGCAACAAAAAACCAAACTCAAAACACGGCAGATAAATTAGGGGGAACTTGTGGATAACATAGAGGCTGTTTCATGGAGTTGCTGATACTATCCCTGCAACAGCATCCAGAAAACCTGAGCATCTGAGCTAGGAGATCATGTCACCCACCACAGAAATCCAGATCTCTTTGAGACCAACAGCTGAGACCCCTTTGCAGGTTTTGGTGTAGGAAGTTTTAAAGAAATGTGCACTCAGCTGAACTGACAGCATCGATTTATTTATGCAGTTTCAGTGAAGCTGGTGGTTTCCCTGCTTGCCTCTCTGATATGAGAGATTGCTCCTTCAGCATTCGTGTCCTGGGGTAACACCAGGGTGCTGCTCAAGGTTTAATGGAGAAGGAAGGGCTGGGACTAAAATACCAGTTTTTGGTTTGGGGATGCTCCCATAAAGCTCCTGTGTGACTCTCAAAGTTTCTCAGGAGCGAGTGTGATGTGGTGCAGCCACTGCTGTTCTTTTATTGGTCATGGCTGGGCCTTGCTGGGTGCAAGAGGAGGAAAGATGGTCCTGTCTTGCATCCTGCTGGGAATTCTGTTGGCACAAGAAACTTGTGTGCAGCAATAATAGTCCCAGTCACTTATGAAGACTGACATGAGTGAATAAATAAAAGTTGCTCATATTTTGAATGTGAAAGCTCTGGCTGACCTCGCTGTCCAGCACATACAGAGTTGGGCAGCAAGAGCTGCTGGACTGGAGCATCTGAGGAACTCTGGGTGAGGAGAAAGTCCTGCGCTTTGCTCGTCATTAGTGGTCAGTCATTAGCAAGAAAACCTAATTAAAGCATAGTTTTATAATGAAAGATGAAAACACGGGTGCATAAACGAAAAAGGTGACTCAGGCTGGGAATGTGCTCCTGAGGATGCCCCAGTTTGCTTCACCTGCGGGGTGGAGACTTCCCAGATCAGCTCGTCCCTGCGGTGCAGGAGGGCAGCAAAAAGGAGTTTCCATCTTCCCAAGCTTCCCCCTTCCCTCTAAGTGCTTGCTGTGCTCCCCTGAGGCAGCGCTGCTGCAAAAACGGTTTATGGGGAGATGCCTGGATGATAAGGGTTAGTCCTAAATAATTGCTGGTTGCCGCTCAGCAGAAATAAGCTGGATTTCGATCCCTGGGTAGAGCGACTCCTCACAGCTAAAGGCTGGCAAAGGTTGAAGAGGTCGTAAGACAGGGCCTAATTTGCCATGTTCCTTCCCTTTCAAAAACAATGAGGGAACTGGGGCCTTGCCGGTGGGCAGATCCTGCCTGGATCTCCCTGGAGTCAGCAGGAGCTGGATCGAGTCCCTTTGAATAGCGAGAGTTTCCAAACCGGAGGCAAAGCCAAGTGTTTTTCAGAAGATTGATCATTACCTTTGGAATTTTTCGATGTAGAGGTCATTACTGCTAATATAAGTTGTGAAAAAATGGAAAGTATTAAAAAAATAGAGACAAATTCTCATCTGGTGTAAGTCATTGCCTTTGAAGTCAATGAGTCATTGAAATCAACTTTCCCACACCGAGCTAAGGATATGGCCTGGAGTCAATACATTTGTAGTTGTTGAAAAATTAAAAATATAAATTTGCCTTTCCTTGGCAATAATGTTCTGTTTATGACAGAGATCTTATGCTTTAAAATAAGTTCATTAACGAATAGGAAAGTAATATTTCACTACCAGTATTCTTTTGGGTATAACTATTTATGATTAAATTTTATTAAACTTTTTTAAAATTGGATTTACATTTTGATGAATCTAATAGATTTCAATTTTGTATTTTTATAGATTCTTTCTAAAGTTTTTCCTCAAGTGCAATCAGAACTGTTTGAAGAATGCAGGCAACCCACGAGACATGCGAAGATTCCAGGTACAGATCCCTCTAAAAGCATAAGTGATGTATAAAAGACTTGATCACATCTTCATCTTATGAAAAAACAGAGTCAGTGCTTCCACTCAGTGTAGTTCCAGTGCTTAAAAAACCTGCTGTCAGTATTTTATGTTTCCCCCAATAATTTAAGTGCTGGTTCTTGGGATGAGCTGAGCTTTGCAGTGGGCTGCAATAGATCGATGTCGGAGCAAGTGGATCTTTCCTTAGGAATTATTTGCCTAGATTTCCTTCCTACTATCACCTTGTATTGCAGTGTGCGGTTTGCTCAGACCTGCAGAGGTTTTACGTAGACTGAGTAATTTGATTTTGCTATAAGAACACAACTGTGGAGTGCAGGGAAATATGGAACTCACCCTCCTCTGGTTCACAACTTGTACATCTAGCAGTGGTGGCCCAACACATGAATTTTTGTTTCAACTGTGTTAGAAAATGTTTAATACTTCACTTTCTCCTTACAGCTTTTGAGGTATCCTGTGGTGAATCATAGCACTACAGAGAGGCAGCTGGCGGGATGGACAAACGATTGCCTCTGTATCTGGGGTCATTGGAAAGGCTCGTTAGGAAATACCTGCCTTTTATTTCAAAACATTTCACAATGATTCATATTTGATTCCAGCAATAAAGTAGTATTGAGATGTTCAGGACTTTCTCAGTTTGGAGAAGAATTACTTGTGGTTAAACTTGATAGCAAAACATGTGACATCTGTTTTCATGCACAGCCAACCAACCGGGGAAGCCAGCACCCTCGAGCCAGCCAACAGAAAAGATCTGTAGCTGGAAAAAAATATATATTCCTTCAAAACAATCGAGCCAAGCTTCCATTTTTCATGCATCTCAGCTTCACGTGGCATCGGTGATATTGATCCATCTGAACAGAACAGAAGGTCAAACCTGGAATGAGTGGAAATGTCCTCTTTGTCTCACTGATGACTAAATGAAGCATCAGTCACGAGTGATCTTGTGGTCGGCGATGGAGCCAGTAGGCACTAGAAAGACTTTCCTGGGTCTCTTTAACTAATCTCCCTGCCTCTCAGAAGGTTTAACTGGACTTAACAGGATGTCAGATCTTGAACAGTATTTTTACCTGGTTTCCCTGTCTCAGCACCTTTGTGGAGGTGCACTGCAGGAGCGAGGCGATATAACAAAGCGTAGCACGTCGACTTTCTTTTGCTGAACTACAGTATTTTCCCTTGGTGGCTGACCTATATATACATGACAGAACAAAAATAGTTGTCATTTTCATATACACCTTGCTCTGTCTCTTTAATACACCGTGTTCTAGGAACCAAACCCAGAAATCCTGGCTGGAAATCACGCTCGCATGTTTTGCAGTATTTCTGAAAGTGTGGGAATCTCATTAAGGGTGAAAGAGAATAGCCCAGTGGCCTGGCAGCAGCTCTGCGGCCGAGCTGAGCGTGCAACCTCAGCACTCTCCGAAGTGGATGTTGACAAGAGGGAGAGTGTCCACTTCTGGGAGGAGAGAGCTGGGGAAGCAGAACAGCCTGGCGGAGAGCTGCCCTCGGGCTGTTCTAAAGGGTACCGCAGATGGCTGTCTCCAAGGAGGCAGGATACACAGAAAAGGTGCTGTGATAGCTGAGAGCTAATTATGGCTTGTGAATAAGAAACAGGATCAGAGGTGATCCAAAACATAGAAGCAGACAAGAATTTTCTTCTGACGCCTTGGACCATCTCTGTGCAAAGGAGGCTCTCTGCTCCCCTTCCATTTGTGTTTGTTACACGTTTGGGTTTAGAAGCTGGTGGAAGGACCCTGCAGTCATCTCTGTTTAAACCAAAATTTAAATAAATGGAAGGTGAACACCAAAACTTGTCCTACCTTTGGCCACGCCCACCAGCTGGGTGGGTGAGGTCTGACTTAGCCGGTGACTTTGTGGACTCTGCTCACCCCGAGGGAAACGCGGCAGTGGCCGCTTCCTTTGGAAAACCTGGAACCACCGCTCAGGGCCCGCGCTGGAGAATTTAAATGAGCTGTGAGTGTCAGCGTGGGATAACGGGACCCGCCTCCGAAGCCGTGCTCCACACAAACCCCGGCTCCACACAAACCTCGCCGTTCCCCCCCGGGGGCTCCCGCGATGTCGCATCCGGAAGGAGTCCCCGCTCCTTTGTGGAGGTGTTTGTATCGGGAAGGGTGCGCCTTTTGCAAACGCTCCTTTGCCGTTTTCCACCGAGAAGCAGCTGGAAGCCAAAGGAGGCCCTATCCATCATCTCTTCTATGGCCGGACTCTGAACCTGGACACAAGAATAGGAGCCTTTCACTCAAAAATAAAGGAGGAAATTCCATTGACATACCAGGGTCAATCACCATCCAAATGAACTTGAGAAGGGATACTTTTCATGGATTGAAAACACTTTCACTATTCATATTCAACTCGGCCTTTTCAGATGCAAAAAAGTTCATTATCAGACATTAAATGTAATTGTAAAACTGACCTGGAGATCATTTACTGAAGAAAAAACGGGGAGTTACGAAGGTTCCTGATTTATTAAGCTTTTTTTATTTGGAATCCTCACAACCCTTCATTTGAAGACAGTCTCAAGTGAACAAATTTTAATTAGATAAACTATCTAATCAATATATCAACAGATCAATCAAAACAGCAGCTTTTAAAATGAGTGGCTAGAGGGGTGTTTCTGAAACTAATGGCTAGAAGAATATTTCCCTGAATTGAATTCATTTGTTAGCATAATAGGAGATTAAACTCTAATTAGTGTAGCAGGTTCTGAAGAGAAACAATTGTGAGTTAAAAATCACCAGTGGTCTCCACGTAAACAAAGATGTATTCAGAGATGTCATTCACTCGGTTTAAATAGAAACAGAGAAGTAACAGGATGTTGTTTTGTCTTACGAGACCTGATTTGTGGAAAATCTGCAGGATTTTTGAAATGTGGGGTTTTGTTTTCTTTTCCAGGTTGTTGTATCAACAACAGTCAATGTGGATGGCCACGTGCTGGCTGTCTCAGACAACATGTTTGTACACAACAATTCCAAACACGGGAGGCGGGCTCGCCGCCTTGACCCCTCAGAAGGTACGGCCCCTTCTTATCTGGAAAATGGTAGGCACACATTTACNCACCATACTTTATGTTGAGACACCACTACATTTACTTTTACATCATTTCTTCTCTCATCCATCAAAGCACCCATTAAAAAAAGTCCATTAGTATTTCTCAGCCCTTGTCAGCTAGAACACGGATGCTTCTGAATTTGCTTCTGACTTCTTTCTTTATTTAATACCTACAGTTTTGCAGTCACAACCAATTTTTCATCTTTTCCTATTTTGTTTCTTTTTTTTTTTTTTTTTTTTTTTTTTTTTTTTTTTTTTTTTTTTTATTTCAGTCTTGTTTTGCTTGCAGCTTTTTCTTGCTCTTTAATTTGACTTGATTTTATTT
>VZRO01000246.1:90647-93147 GCA_013397915.1 Daphoenositta chrysoptera
GCAGATGATGTGCAGATGATGTGCATTTTGATGAATATTTTCCCACTAGACTGCAACTGTTTCTATCTATTAATTTAGATCTAATGGGAAAAGTGTGTTCCTGGGTAGTTTTAAGTGAGGACTTTTGAAACTGTTAACACATTGTGGATATGCTTTTGTGTCTGCCTAAGGTCTGTTGTTAATATGAACTTTTAAGTGATGGTAGCGCCTGAGATTCCTATATTCTCTCTGTTCCCAAAGAAATCTAAACCTGAGCAAAAACACTGGCATCCAAACCTGGGTGCTTCACTTCTGGCTGGTGAGAGGGAGAATATTTACATTTATTGATCTCTAGGACTGGGTTTTACCAGAGCTTCCAAATGGCATGGTGGTGACTGTGGGGCTTTTGTGGCAGATGATTTATCCTGAAAGCCAGAGTTGTTTTGCTGCAAAGGTGGCGAGCACAGGTGGGGCTGTTGCTGTTGTGGGCTTAAAAATGCTCTTATGAACGATATTTTATATATATACAGACACACAGATACGTACACACATACGTATGCATATATATACACAGTTCATGCAAAGCTACAACTGGCTATCCTGGGAGTATGACGAGCTGAAAGAAGTGTCCAACAAAATAAAAAATGAATGAATTAAAAGCCTCAGCCCAAGTTCCAGATATTTGAGCTGTTGGGAGCTGGTGCAGTTCCACGGCGCTCAGGGAAGCGCCGCAGATTTGAACCAGATGACGGTCTGGCTCTCAGGGCAGAGCCTGGAATTCTGACTTGCTTTAGAGTCATGTCTTTAACTGATTTCTGAGGTGCAGATTCTGCAAATTTGGCTAATTTTGCTGTTTTGAACTTCTTTCTGATGTGTAAGTGCACATGTGTATGGAACTGGGAGAACAAACCAATCATTTCTTCTTTCCTGAGGTTGTCTTTTGTCTTTATAGATAAGTAAAGATGTTCAAAAGGATCATGAGAATGTCATGAGCTTCTCCCACTGGACTAAAATTGTAATAAAGTTACGTAACTAACAACACTTTAACAGGAATAGATATTTAAAGCACCTTTGGAGGGAAACAAAAGCCTATAGCCCAGCAATAAGATAATAAAGAGAGAAAGCCAGAGCCTGCCTGACCGAGAAACTTCTGCTTTGCTTTATCCCAGAGTGATAGGGTGGCTGAGATAGTCTTTGGAAATTACAGCTGCCATTGAGAGGGAAGCCAAGCCTCGCTGTATTGCAGAAAATGAAAATGCTGTAGCCTGGCGGAGGGAGGGGCCGGGTCCCCAGGGCATCTGTTTCCCATCAGTGTCCCACCATGCTTGCAGCCTGGCTTGGCACTCTAACATTTAACCTTCCCAGCAGGAGGTGGACCATAGGGCAACAAGGCTGCCGAATAATGAAACAAGAGTGTAGTGTGGTGCACAAAGGCTTTGTGAGCGCAGAAGTTGAGACATTAAACCACCAGGGCAGGGAGATGCGAAAGTTCCAGATTTTTCTCCAAAGCCCCCCTTCGCCCGGCGCAGGAGCAGGAGCGCGCCGGCTCCCAGCAGGCAGAGGCAAGGCCTTTCCCCATCCATCCATGCCTTTTTGCCCGCTGCTTTCAACTATTATAAAGATACAATTACCTTGGGAGATTGTGGCAGTTCAGTTGATTAGCACGGTGAATTAAAAGAATGAGTCACAAATGACATGTCCGGCTCTTCTCTACTAGTCCTTTGTATTCCCAGTGTACCTCACCCCTGTTGTAAGAAGGTCAAAAATTAGAGAGAGATAACAATTTTCAAGCAGCTAGCACTTAGGAGCAGAATTAACAATCATTCTGTATGTAATTGCCAGTTAATAGTAAATTGCCTTCTAGACTGTAAAATGCAATATAAACTGGTGGGCACCTAAAATTAAATTAATGAGGTATTTGCTGCATTTAAAAGTGAATAGTGCAAATTAATAACTGGGTACAATACTTGTTTTAATACATACCGAGCGGTGCAGCATTTGCTTGTTTAATACTAATTTTAAAAGTGCTACCTGAAAAATTTGCTGTCTGTGGGTAAATCGAGTGGTCGGTGCAGGTTGTAGCCATAATTTTGCTGGTACAGTCTTCCAGGTTTCTAAATTAAATATCAGAGATTATTTTTTAATTAGAATATAAGCACTGCAGCCTTATTTGATTATGGCAAATTGTGATTTGTATGCTTCGAAATGAAATTATGTTACAGATAAAATTGCACCTTTACACACATATTTCAGTCTCTGCAGATTCTGTTGGTTTGCTCTCAGCTGAGCAGCAGGGTTGTGTTTACAGTGTGTTTGTGCCACTGCCTTCCTGTTTTCTCCGAGTCTGTGTTTGTGTAGCTTCCCAAGCAAGCAAAGGGTGCATAGTCTGATCTAGACCATATCCAAACAGTTTCAAAGAACGATTTGTGGCACTTGGAACTTTTCACGCTGGCTGCTTCCACCCCGAGGTTTTTGCTGGACGTCCCTATTTTGCCAGCTCCTTTGGCTCGGTTGAGGCCAT
>VZRO01000246.1:105647-108147 GCA_013397915.1 Daphoenositta chrysoptera
CATTCCTATGTGGACCTTTGTCTCCGGGATGCATGATGGAATGTCAAATCATATTGCAGTCTTCAACTTTCTGTCGTGTTATTGAGTGCATGCGTGTGAGCCTCCCCGCATTGATCACGGGGTGTGCCGCCCGTGTTTACACAAATAATGGCAGCACTTGATAATAATGCTGGCCAATTATTTCGGGTGGCGTTCCCCGGCGCCCCCCTCCCCGAGTAAGTTGTAGCCTTTGTGTCGGCCCGCGCCCGGCGAACCTGCTGAGTTGTACGGTGTTAATCATCAAATTACATGCTGACTAATGAGTGATGGCCTAAATTGCGGGCTGAGTAATGAATAGATGGAGGCAGTTCTTATTAGTCTCAGAAAACCCATTGATTTATGTAGCGCCATGCACCATGGAGTTAGTCTGCTGAAAACGATATCTACATCAAGGAGTAATATACTCTAATAAGTATTTTCATCTTAACTCTAGTCGCTGGGCCTCCAGGCTCAGTTTTTGTTTGAGTCAGGCAGAGCTATAATAAAGCCCTATGACTCCTTATAAAGCTTGTTAAACACAATGTGTGCAGTCTAACTGAGTCAGGATCATGATTCATGCACTGTACACAGCAGCATGTGCTGCTGATTTATGACCAAGCACAGTTCATAGTCAAAATTACAATTTGAGGGATAAAAAGATTAATTACTATTTGTGGCCTGCAATTTCATGAGGCTAGTGGATTGCAGCTGTAGAATGATAGTGCTCTACATCAGTTTGTAGTCAGCCATTCACAGATTATTAAAGCTTTGCAAGATTAAGTGCTCCTCCTGCCTGGTTTGTGCTCAGGCAATATGCTAGACAAAAAAGGACCACAGGGATAAATCTGAAGCTAGCAATAGCTGGACATATGTCATAATTGCCAGTTTCCCATAAATCCACAGCCAGTATAGAAAGCAGCCCGTGATGCAGACATCATATCATGACTGTAGTGATTGCTATATATGGCCTCAAGACCTGTAACTTTGTTACTGCGCTATCATTTTTGCAATATATTGGATAACCCTTTGACTATTTTCCAGCCTAATTATAAGTAGAAGTAATCATTGCTTTGTGAAGGGGGAAAAAAATAAAAATCTCTTCCTCAGGACAGGTTGTAAAATGAGGTTTGTGGCCGGGATAAGGTCTGAGAGGAAAATTGCACATGGGGTGGGAATTAGTGCTGAGGAGCAGTTGTTGGGATGTGTATCTTTATAAAACCCCTCTGCTTAAATCGCCTCATCTGTTTATGTTCCAGCGCTTAACGAACCCACCATAGATTACGGCTTCCAGAGGTTGCAGAAAGTTATTCCACGACATCCAGGTGATCCCGAAAGGTTACCAAAGGTTAGTGAAGAGTCAAAAAGCGTCTGTTTATTTTTTCTAATTAAATACGTGTTGCTAAGCGATGCCTTAGGCTGCTTATCACCTGTAAAATAACGCCGTGCACAAACTCCGGCTGAGCAACTTCTTGGGTAGGTACATCAAGCTGCAAAAAAGCAACCTGCACTCTTAAATTTGACCCCTTTTCCACATTAATTCTTTGCCATTAAGTTAATCGACAGTTTTTAAGATCACACCTGATACTTGCAGGAGAGTATTTTAAAGAAGGAGAATGGATTTTCTGATACAAATATTTTGGATTCTACAAGAGGGACATAAACTTCCTGCGTAATGAAATAGTTCAATTAAACATTTTCCACTCCAGTAGCTTGTAGTGATTTCAATCTAAGCAGCCCCACTCTGATCTGTGATTATTTGACTCTTGTTTTCCTTTCATTTTCTAAAGCTCGATTCAGTTTAATCTTTTGTTTACAAAGCTTTTGTTATAAGTCCCTGACTTAGCAGGCTAACAAATGAAGTCCACATATTAATATCTAGAGGGACTTTTCATTTAAATTCAACAAAGACAAAAGCTGCCTGTGTTGTTTATGCACATGACACGTATCACAGAAATTTCATTTTGATGTAAAACATTAAAGATAAGTCATGCTTATAATTTTCCCTTTTTCTTTGATATAATATTGTCTTTTTTCCTTCAGCGCAATCTCTGATTTTCAAGGCAAACTTGAAAACACAAATGAAAAATGAAGTCGTAACATTATGACTGATTATTTTGTATTCTGTTCCTGTGTGCATCAAGTCTTGACCACCTCTGAGTTTTATTAACACAATAAAACCTTTTAGACATTACCTTTTAATGCTCAGCATGAACATAAGCAATATCATTAGGTCTCTCTTTTAATTTGTGAGCATGCCAGCAACTCATATCAGATATTCACTGTCACAAGCATTGGAGGCAGAAGGGAAGATTTTTAAAGTGTGTTTCACTGAGGGGGTTTTTGCTCCTGAGGGCTGAGCTCCAGCAAGAACAAGTTTGTTCCTCCAGAAGGACTGGAGCCATCCATATCATCACCCATAGGGCTCTTGCTGCCAGCATTGCAGCCTTTGGGTTGATATAGGTATTAATGATATCACTTTCCA
>VZRO01000246.1:118147-127685 GCA_013397915.1 Daphoenositta chrysoptera
AATAATTAATTAAATAAAAATTGACGATTTTCCTCTGTCAGCTGAACCTGAATTGTTTTGTGTTGTGCAGAACGACCCAGAGAAGCAGGCAGAATGTCCTTCTGGTCTGGTAATTAGAGCAGCAATTTCCAGGGTTGTGGCAAAAAAAATTGCATAATTTATGCAAGGTGGGCGGCACCACGAGGTGATGCTCAGTATTGTGGGAGTGAGGGAACTGACATGGAATCACAGGATCCTGGAATGGTTTGGGTTGCAATGGACCTTAAAGACCATCTAGTTCCAACTGAGGGCAGGGACATCTTCCACTGTCCCAGGCTGCTCCCAGCCCTGTCCAGCCTGGCCTTGGGCACTGCCAGGGATCCAGGGGCAGCCACAGCTTTCCCTGTGCCAGGGCCTCAGCACCACCTCAGCCCCTCACCCAGGAGCCCTCTGAGAGTTCCTTCAGCGTCCCAGCTGGGGCACCATCCCTTTCTCCACCCAAAACCTCGAGTCAGTTCAGACTGAGCTCACAAACGGCCTCAGACTGACAGTGCTTCACCCAGGGGTGCTCACAGATCTCAGCCCCTGCCTTGCCCTGAGCTGCAGCCAGAGCTGGGGCAGGACAGGGATGAGTTTGGCAGCTCCTTCCTCCATGGGACGTCATCAAAAAAAGCCACCAACACTCCTGCGTTGGTACTTATTTACACTGCATTTGATACATAGAGTTCATTAGGGAGTTTCTGCTTCTTCCTTCTTATTTTCTCAGTCATCTGTTGACATGGAACTCTTTTTAAAGTTTAATTAGTTGCTTTCTGGACTCTGTACAATCACCTCGAGAGTTTTCTGATCAGCACATTTTCTACATTAAATTAAAATACAGAGTTCAAGAGCTGCAGTCCAATGCAGGTGAAGTTTTTTTGGTGATCTTCAAGTAGAGAGCCTCATTATAGGGCAGGATGTGAAGGAGCTGAGCCACAGCTGAGGGGCTGGCACTGTTAGGAATGGTCACATTCAGTCAAGCCAAGAGGGCAGTGAGAGCTCGTGGTCACTGGTGGTGCATCACAGGCCAATCCTGCAGTTTATGGATAAGGAGGGTCTTGGATAAGAAGGGATAAGGATTCAGACAAGGGTGGTCCTTTCAAAGGGATTTGGGGGTTAATTGCCCCATCCCTGCTGGGTGAACCACTGTAGGGTGTCTCTGTCTGGGAAATTGCTGCTTGTGGCACATCTAAGATGGTGAGAGCAGCAGAACTAAGCAGCTCCAGCTGGACCTCGGGTGGATTGTTTTGTCTCCTAACAAAGAATTAAACAGAAGTTGAGCTGTCCTAACTTCTGGCTTGTGCTGATGTCACCCTGAGCATCAGGACCACCCGAGCCCACCACACCAGAAGGAAGATGTTGCTGCCTGTAAGCACAACCCCAAAACCCTCTCTGTGCTGTAGGACCTATGGCCCAAGAGTGAAGATGGAGAGGTCTGCAGGTCACAATTTTCTTGTAAAGAGATCCGAGACACCTTCCAGTGGAAGGTGTCCCTGCTTTTGGCAGGGGGTTGGAAATAGATGGTCCTTAAGGCCCCTTCCAACCCAAACCATTCTGCCATTTGATGATTCAGTGATGAAGACAGAGGTTAAGAGCAAAACAGACAGCCTGGGAGGTCCCAGGGAGGTCGGGGTGGGGGCAATGCCAGCCAGGGCTGATGTTTATGCCTCCCCCTCGCTGCAGCCCTGCCAGCTCCACGTCCATCTCCGGCCAGCCGGAGCCCGAGGGGGGTCAGCACCCAGGAGCTGCGGCTCCTGCAGGACTCACCTCTCTCTCTGCTGTCCCCAGGGCCTGACTCGCTCCTGTCAGTAAGCCTGCAAAAAAGGGCTTTGGGCCGTATCCAAAAAGCCGCAATCTTGTTGACTCTGCGTGACCTCCATAGTCTATGACCAGAAAGTCAAGTACTCACATGATTTTTTTAAGAGCAGGATCCTACCGTGTGTGTTCCTCAGGGCAGAGAGCCTTTTCCTGTTTAAAACAATGAACATTAAAGGTAGAAAAGAAAATTTTTAGTGAGAGACTACTGGCTCGCTGCAAAGTTGGAAGTACAATATGTGCTCAAAATTTGGTTTTCAATTGTAATTTACTTTCTATAGATTGTGAAAGATATTGCTCTCTGGTTATAGGACTGTAATGCAGAGCAAAAGGCTCTCTATATTCTTTTAAAATTGCATCCTGCTTAATTTTCTGGTCTTCCTCCAGATGAAAGTATTAAAATTATTATTAAAAAACTCACCAGCTCATTTTTCTTTAAGAAGGCGTTTGGTATCAATTTGCACAGCAGGAAGCTCAGTGCAGAAATTCACAATTGTCAAAGACTGCTACTAAAATAAATTGTGAAATACACGTCTGGAGCATCAACCTTGCCCCCCCCCCCCGACTGTGCTACAAAGAAAGTGCAATAAAAATGGTTAAATTAAAGAACTGAGATATTTCCTCTTTTCCCCAGAAAAATATGGCAGCAGATAATCTAAATTTTCACACAGCAGAATCATAGCATGGTTTGGGTTGGAAGGGACCTCAAAGCCCATCCCATTCCATCCAGTGCCATGGCAGGGACACCTTCCACTGTCCCAGGGTGCTCCAAGCCCCAGTGTCCAGCCTGGCCTGGGACATTTCCAGGGACGCAGGGGCAGCTGGCACTTGAACTGCAGCATGAGGCACTTCAGGCCATGGCTTCGTGGTGAACCACGGCAGTGCTGGCTGATGCTGGCCTTGATGACCTGAAAGGTCTTTCCCAAACGAATGATTCTGTGATTCCATGATAGCTGTTCCTTGGAATGACCTCCTGCACCCCCCAGGTCAGGTGCACCCCAGACAGCCAGAGTGGCACGGGGACAGATTTGCTGCTGGCTGGGTGCCACGGGAGAAGCCAAGCTGAGAGCAGGGGTTTGGCAGGTCCAAGCACAGGGAAGAGGTCATCTGCTGGCCTGGGCTGATGAGGTGTGGAGCAGAGATTTGGTGAAAGGTGGTTTTTAAGGGTTTTGAGGGTGCTCAGGCCTTGGCAGGGGCTGCCCAGGGAGGTTTGGAGTGCCCATCCCCGGAGGTGTCCCAGGAATTCCTGGAGGTGGCACTCAGTGCTCTGGGCTGGGGACAAGGTGGGGATGGGCACAGCTCAGACTGGTGACCTTGGAGATCTTTTCCAACCTAAATGATTTCGTGATTTTCTGAAAACATGACAAGGAAACTTGAATATTTTGGGCAGAAAGGCTCTCTGCCAATATAGCCACTATTCTCCGGGTAAATTTTGTAACTTTGTGGCTGATCCACTTTAAATCATTCATTGTTATAAATGTTGCAAAATCGTAACTTCAGTTTCGATTTTGACATATTTGACACCTTTAACTGGGGAGAAAAGTGGCAGAGTTGGAAGACTTGATCCTGTTTCAAGAGCACCACCTGAGCTGTGTTTTAGAGAGTCTCAACCCCATCCAGATCCACAGGAGGCTCTGCCAGGACCAGGGGCTGCTCGGGATGCAGGCCCTGGAGCAGTGCTGGTCGTGGTTGTGTTACCCATGAAATGTGTACAGACCCAGCTCTTCCAAACCGTAAAGCTGCAACAGCGAATCTGAAATAAATTAATATTGTTGAAATTAATGAACTGAGAAATTGAAGTTCACATCGCTACACGAACAAATTTATTAATATCTGTTGTACATAAATTAATGAGAAATATCATTATGGCAAAAATTAAACAACACTAAAATTAAAGACTGTCTAAATTATGCTTCTACCAAAGAGTTAACCAGGAAAAAAAGCAGTGGTAGTTGGCATTTCAGTCTTTATCTGTTAAAACACCCCAGGATATGGCTGGTCAGGGGTATTAATATCATGTCTTTTTATGGTGTTTGATCTATCCGGTTGGGAGAAGGTTTAGAGTTCTTGGTTTTGGTCTTGGAGAGTCCTTGGTTTGCTCAGTCCTGCTTTTATCATGAAATAGAACAGCGGAAAAGGAGGTTTTCTGCCCAGGGCAGGAGTGGCGACGGGTGGGGATGTCCCGGGGATGCTGATCCGGCCGGAGGAGTTGTCAGGAGCCCGGAGGGAGCCCGGGCCGGGGAAATGGGGATGTTCTGCCCGCAGAGCTCCTTTCCCGCGGAGTTTGGGGTGCGTTTGGCTGGGAGAAGCGTCCGTGGTCCTCGTTGGGGGATGCTGGAGGAGCCCAGCCCGGCATCCCCCGCCCCGCCCCGTCCGCGCTGGCCCTGAGCCCAGCCCAGCCTGCCAATAACAGCTCCTTCTCTTCTCTTTTTCCTTTTAGCCATGTCCGGGCTTGTAGTCCCGCCAATGTAAAGTCACTTTTGTTTACCTACCGTAGCACCAAGCTGCAGAGGATGGGCTTAGGGGACAAGTTTAGTATATTAAGACATGCTGATGGAAGCAGTATCTTCACGCAGAATCAGCAACAAATCGAAATGCTACAGGAAAAAAAAAATCCACAAAAAAAACCACCCCACAAAAAAAGAAAAAAAAAAAAGACTTTGTTTAAAGATTTTATTTAAACTATTAAGAATCTACATGCAAACAACCTACTTCTTCATGAACAATTCCATTTTATTGACTGAATTTTTCTCATATTTTCACATTTCTCAGTCCTGGAGAATAAGGAAAAAGCGACGCCTATTTTGTATAAAGTTTCTGATTACGTCTTGGCTATGTCTAGTACTTGCTATGTGTTGGGAGAAACTTTGTGGATGCACCATTTTGATTATCATGAAACACTGATGAAAAATGCCTCCGAACATTTTTCTGTACTCATAACTAGATTCACAATGGTTGTGTATCTCTATAATGTGAAATATTTTTTTGTGGTGGAAAAAAAAATGGGGGCCAAGGAGGTTATGAGCCATCAAACTGGAAAAAAAAAAGAATAAAAAAAAAAAAGGATGAATATATGATTAGAAAAAAAAACCACACAAAAAACCGGGGCGTGGGGGCGGGCGCGGGGGGGTTTATCGTTGCTTAACTTCATCTTAATGAAATGGAACTTTGTAACTTATTGTAGTTAGAAATTGTAACTTTGATATTGAATTCTCTTGCCTTCAACAAGCACACTGACAGAGAAAAAAAAAAAAGAAATTGCTACTGTCTGTTGGTTTAAAAAAATGAAAAAAATATACTTCCACTGCTAGAGCTTCCTGTTAAGCAAGTGTGATCTGCAACATTTTTTCAACTTTTGCTAGCACTGTATACTATTGCATTTTAGGCTACTGTGAAGTCTATGTTTCTTGTACCAGAAAATTGTCCTTTTGACTTCTAGATCCTTCTTCCCTAATGTGTTTTGTATGTGGTTATAAAATTGTAGACTTTTGTGATTTTGCCAAAGTTGTAGCTAAATATTTATACACTTGTCTTGAATTTTTTTCAGATCCACTTAAATATTTAGACAAAAAAAAAGCAGATTTTATTCCTTATGAAGGCTATAAGGAATAAAATAGTCTTGTCCATTGCAACACTTTCTTTCACATAAACACTTGCAGTCACTAAGGGAATTTATTTTGTAACATATCAACTATAAATATTGTATTTATCTTTGAAATTTTGTATATTGCTTTTCATCTTTTTTTTTTTTTTTTTTTTTTTTTTTTTTTTTTTTTATGTTCTTGTATGTATTCGTTTTTGTCCTGGCCTGGTATCGTGATGCTGAAAATAGCATTAAGCCAAGAACTGTTGCCTTCATGTTTTTATTTTAAATAAATCAGTGTCCGTGCATTTCATTTGTACTTCATAAGGTTGCTATTGTTTAGCCTTTCCATCCTTCTTGTTTTAATTTTTTTTTCAAAAGTTCAAATTCATTGTTTATTTTTATATTATTTTTAAGTTATCAGAACAAATAATTTTGAAAGAAAAAGTCGTTTGTTGTATAGTCAAATCAAAATTGTGCCACATGGCTGTAATGAATACTAGTAGAATATGTGCATGTGATACAGCCACAAAAAAGATGAATCTATTTTGTGGTTGCATTTTTTATTTCCTTTTTTTCTGTTTGTTTGTTTTCCTTTTTTTTAATTTTATTTTTAATTTTTTTTTTTTTTAAAGATTGTAAAAAGTCATTTTTAGCTGCCACCCATGACTTTGCCACATAGCTGAACTGTGTTTACTGGAAAAATTCAGAGGCCTAAAGTTTAAAAATAAATTCACTTCTGATGTTTTAATTAAAATGTTTGCCACATGAACTTCTCTGATGCCTTAAAAGTGAACTTCTTTGAAGAACTTTTGTGCTGTTTTATCACAGGCTTACACCACAATTGTTAATCACGACTTCATTTGGATGATTTCTGGTGTAAAAAATAAGGGGAAAAAAAGCACAATCCTGGTGTACAATTCTGCCACTCCTTTATGTGTCGATTTTCTGCTGCACTCTGCATTCTCCCAAACCCTGCACTGCTCCAAACCGGGAAAGGTTTCACGGGAAATCAGGATCACACCGAATTTTTAATGTCTGGGAGTTGTTTATTTAGGTTTCTTGGGGTTTTTTTTAGGGAACTTTTTGTAATCGACCCGTAGCCGACTGTACTTTTTAAACTGGAATGACCTCCGTCGTATTCCGTGGCTCTCAGTGCCAAATCCAGCGAGGAAACGTGGAGTTGTTTTTATTTTTACTTTGCACTAAATCCTTTGCCAGCGCAGCACTGCAAAGCACGTTGCAAACTGCAGCAGAATTCACCTTTTAACCAAAAAAAGGAGGGATCATTTTAAAAATTATTATTATAATTAATTTTAAAAATTATTTTTAATTTTTTTTTTCTTTCTGGGTATTAAAAAAATGCACATTTTAGTCCATTTTTTCTGAAAGGGTTTAGAAGAACGGTTCAGCGTAGCACAGCTCTGTGAGCACGGCCAAGGCTTGGCTGGGTGGGAAAGCCTGAGAAGTCACTTTGGAACTGAATTGCCTCCGTTATATTTTGTCTAAGTAAGGT
Source organism: Daphoenositta chrysoptera (assembly GCA_013397915.1). Classification (NCBI taxonomy): domain Eukaryota; kingdom Metazoa; phylum Chordata; class Aves; order Passeriformes; genus Daphoenositta; species Daphoenositta chrysoptera. Next base: position 125,080 of record VZRO01000246.1, read on the forward strand.
TTTGCTCTAAAAAAAATAAAAAAAGAGGTCACGTGTACATGTTAAGAAAGTCTGCAAGTTCCTTCATAAATGCAATCTGTTTGTGTTTTAGATTAATTAGTCAATGCACTCATTGCTTCATTGTCTCCAGACGGAAAGCTTCACTAAATGGTAGATTTTACTGTTAAAGACCCTACAATAAGATTGTTTTATCTGTACATTTTTTCATATATTTAACTGTATAAAAAATGTTCATTTTACACAATATTTAATTAAAGTATTTCTTGTCTGTGAATTTCATTTTTAGTAATTTTATCTGGTTTGATTATTAAAAAAAGTGACTAAACACAAAATGAAAAAATGCAACACTGGGGGTTTCATTTCTAAATACCAGAAGTTTTATTCCTTTGTTATGAAAAAGCCCAAATCCTTGACGTGGTCTTTCCAGTTCCCTGGGAGGAGGATGGGGAAGGAGATCTCTGCTCTGCAGTGGCAATCACTTGTTGCTCAGCCTTGGTGAGGTATTTATCCAAAACTGCTCACTTTTTGTGAAGATAACAGCAGAATATCTCTTTTTCTTATTCAACCAAAACTGCACTTCAGACACCCTTTTTGTAAAGTAAAGGTAACAATAGTTTTTTGGGTTTTTTTTTTTTTNTGCTTCTTCCCAAGTCTGTTTTAGTGTTTTGTTTTGTTTTTTTTTTTTTTACTATTTTAATATCATATTGTAAAGGTCTGTAAACAGGAAAAGTTGTTTTAAACAAAGCACAACCCAAATTTTCCGTGTGGTGGTTTGACACTGAAGGTCGACGTGCTCGTCTCTGAACTGCTGATAAGGAAGCAAATGCTTTGGTTAATTATAATACTGAGCACAAATATTTCATCCTCTGGGCCATAACATGAGCAATGCACATATAATGGGTACAAAAATCCATTTATAACGAGGTGGGCACAACTCCGCCTCCGAATCCGAGGGAGTTGCAGAGCTTTGTGTGATGTGCAGGTCTGAGTTCCTCACCCCAGACCCCAAATGTGCTCCTGGATCCTTGTGTGTGACCAGCACCACCAAAAATAAAGGGCATTTCCAGGAATGGGGGTCTGGCAGAGGAATGTGGTGGTAAAACAGGGAGTTTGTTATGGAGTTTGATCTGATCATTAATCAGAGGGCTGCTGACAGCTTGGAGAGGGCACTGAGACACTCGGGAGGTCCAAAGTGAAAGGACGTGGTGGTGGATGTGGGTGTGGGTGTGGGTGCAGTGCTTAGGCACGCCTGTCTGTCCCAGCCCTGCCGAAGGGATGGAGCGAGGGGAAGGTGAAACCCACTGTGGTCACCGCCTACAAAGGAGCAAAACCAGGATTTTTAACCATGTTTCCTTTCTTCTCCGGTATTTCCATGGTTTTCATGTCTGATGAAAACACGTTTGATGAAAACAGGTGTTAAAGCTGCAGAGCACTTTGGATTATTATTATTATTATTATTATTATTATTATTATTATGCATTGAAAACTGTTCCACTCTGAGTGTGTGTCTGTGTATTGTGTTTAAACAGCGGCATAATCAGATGCATCCCAATAAAAAATAAGCTGGTTTTTAGGGATGAAAGTCTGCACGATGCCTACTGGCGCTTTTCCTTTTAGTTTTGTTTCAAAGGTTTGAATAATGAGCATCTAAATGGTTCCTCTAACTTTCAATGCAAGGAAAATACAAAAGGAGAAAACCCACATATGATAATTCCTAGAGCAATCCACCACCTACGACACATCTGGGTAAGAGCCCTGCTGAGGAAATATGTTTTGTCAGCCCACAGTGAGTTTAGACATAGGAAGATGATAAAAATTCCTTAATCAAAACGAAGGAATAAGAGTCTCTAAAAGTACACGCCAATTATTGCAGAGCAGCTTTTAAAAGTCTTTCAAGCTTTTAAAGATTATTCAAAGCACTTGAAATAGGCTTCAATCTAATGCCTCATTTCATTGCATTAAACAGCCTAGTTAATAAAGAATCAATATATTCAAAGGGCAAGGTTATCTTTTGTCTATAAGGGGTGGTGTCATTCTGAACCTTTTATAGTTCAAATGCTGAAAAAGACCTCATGAAATCCATACTCATCAAGTGGGTCAACTAGAGCAATAAAGAGGCCTCTGAAAGAATGGCTGCACTCCTTTAAAACAACTATAAGTCTTATCTCCCCGCATAGTCCTCGCCAGGCTCCGCCAGAAAATGTCAATTTCTCATCAAGACAAGAGGCCCGGCGATAATTTTTTTCCGGAGAATACACACAATTAGGAGAATGCAGAAAGGCCCCGGCAGTGATTTGTAGCTTATTCTGCCACGGGCAGGCTGCGGTCCGCGGCGAGCAGGAGATAAGGGCTGCGATAAGCGGGTGTCGATGGGGCCCGGAGCGGTGTCTCAATCGAGCCCTTGTGCCGCCCCGCCCCGCGATTAATGCCCTGGATAAACCGCACAAAAGGGCGCCCGTTCTTTATCCTCCCTGAGACAATTCCCTGCTCTACCCTTCAAGGAGCTCTTTTATGTGCGAATAAGGTTGCTTTTAATGAAATTGGAACTCATCAGAGGAAATCAAAACCCTCAAATCAGATTACGAATTGATTTTTTTTTTTTTTTT
>VZRO01000246.1:127709-147906 GCA_013397915.1 Daphoenositta chrysoptera
TTTTTTTGGCCACTCGTCGTTGTTCACTGTGGTGCCCTAAGTTTTAGAGGAAAGGGAAGAGAAAGCACCGGGTCTGGAGTCAGGGCATGCAAACAACCTCTAAACTAAAGCATACAAAGGGGGAACGTTCCTAAAGTCCCACAAGTCATAAAAAAGTTTTAAAAAGTTGCTGGTATCATTCCAAACTCTATCTACACCCAGATACTTCAGAACATACTAAAGTTGTAATTAAACGAACTGTCCTAGAACTTAAAATTGTAGAGATCAGATAATGAAATCCAAGCCATTTCCCTTTTTCATATGCAATGCTAAATTTGGTTGTTAGATAAAAAGATCAAATATGATTTCTCAGTGCTCAGGTCAAAATTAACTGGTGGAGGAGTTGAGACCTCCTGGTCTGGGGCCCCACTTCAGCTGGTGACACCACTGGAGCGCTTTGGCCAGTTGGGATATGACAGGGACAGAGGTGATTCAGTTGTGATTGTTTTTTATTTCCCAAACATTTTATTTCTTAAACATTTAAACAAGGCAACAGTTGCAATTTATAGTTTTGTTTTCTCTTTGTTGACTTCATGCTATTACTGAAAGGACATAATTAATTAAAGGATGAAGTTAATTAGTCACAAAATAGTACATTTTTGGTGCCCACAAAGCTTTTAGAGGATTTTGGTGATGTGACTCTTTGTTTGCATTTATCTTGAAATAAACGAAGCTGTTTGAGAAATGACTTTGTAACAAAAGACAGCAACTTCCCCCAGAACAGACCCACCAGGGGTGGTGAGGGTGCAAGCAAATTATCTGAAAGCTGCTTTGCTTCAACCAGACAAGTCACAGATTTCCTACTGTGTAAAATGTAAAATAGAAAAATCAAGTGAAAAGAAAGGAAACCGAGGCTGGATTTGGTGTGGGTAACACAGCCAGGCAAGAGTTGCCCTGTATCTCCGAGGAAGCACGGGATGGAAACTCCAAGGGGAAGATGGAGAGAAGAAAGGAGGAAGATGTGAAAACAAAATTGTACAATGAAACCCAATAAAGTTGTATTTAATGCTTGCCATCCTTGTGCTGTGGAATTCTGTTGTGGGAGCAAGTGCTTGGGGTGTCTCTGGATTTGTTTGGGATGGAGGGACCCCAAATCCCACCCAGTGCCACCCCTGCCATGGCAGGGACCCCTCCCACTGTCCCAGGATGCTCCAGCCCCAATGTCCAGCCTGGCCTTGGGCACCTCCTGGGGGTGAGGTTGGCGTTTCACCCCCGGCTGGGATCAGTGCAGAGGCTGCCATGGGAAGGAGCCCGGGGACAAGAATAACTTTGATAAATAATTCAGATTAAATGCAAACCAGTTTTATGCAGGTGGAAGTTCCCGAGGTCAGCTCGAGGTGGTTCAGGTGACGGGGCTGGCAGGACCCAGCTCAGCACCTGGAGGCAGAGCTCTTGCAGTGACAAAATTGGTGACAGAGATTTCAGCAGTGGCGGAGTTGGGTTGGGTTTTTCTCTTCATTTCAGTGTGTTCATCTGGTTCAGGTCAATGACTAATTCACTCAGAACGGAAAACATGATTGGGAGTTGGAAGAGCAGAAAATGTGTCTTCCTCTCCCTATCTATGAATAAAAAATAAATTTGAAAGGATAAGATCTGCTGGGTTTTAGTATCTTAAGGCTGTGGTGATCACAAACCGCCTATTAGGTTTTTTTTTACTGTAGATAATAATATCTCCTTTGCATATTAACTTTATCAGTGAAATTAATTAATGAAATTTATCATTCAGGTGCAGAATATGCTCCTTGATTTTGCACCCAGCACTATTTTGGTAGGTCTGGTTAACTGATGGAATTAATGCTGTTCTCACCACAGTGGTACTGAACTCTCATTTCCATCCAAAAAGAAGTTGACAACTCATATAATAAAAAAGAAATGCACCATTCTGCATTCTCATCCCTACAAAGATATAAACCACATAATCAGATTACGAAATATAATTGCATACATGAATGTAAATAAATTAAATAATAGGGAGAGCTCCGTGATCAGTCAAAGGAAGTGCAAATTCAGTAACGCTCTTAGATTTGAACAAAAACAGTTAAATTTGTTGATAATGGGAATAATCTCCCTTTCAGAGAATGAGCTGACATTCTTAGGGAAAAATTAATAAAAGATAGATCAGACAGTACATCTTCCCCCATTTTCAGTGAAAATCATATTTGAAAACCATCTTGAATGGTGATAAGATTGAATTTTCTATAAATTTTGAGGGAAACAGACTTGTGGTTTTCCCAAAAAAAAATTTTTGTCCTTCTACTCAAGCTTTGGGTTCTTTTTTTCCCCCCTCTTTCTTTTCTCCTTCTTTTTTTTCCCTCGCTATCCCCCTGAAGTGGGTGCTTGGGGCAGGGTGATGAGCAGCTGGATGCTGGGGGAGCAATGGGAGACACAGGAGGCTTCAAACCCAAATGTATCCCTAAATAAAGTTATCCTGTGAGCCTCAGCTTTTTCACTTTTCCTCTCACAGAAATCCACGATTCTTTTTCCTTCCCTTGACCCACATCTTCCTGAATCGGGATTTAGCAATTACGCTCCTTATGCTGCTTATTAAAACCTCCTCAGTTTCCCAGCAGAGCCCTCCTGTCACCGGCCCCGTTGTTTGATCTGGCACTGGATATGGAAACAGTAAAATCTGGGATCAACAGAGTCCCTTCCAGCAGCCCAGCGGGGGCTCTCCCAAAGCTGCTGTGGGGAAAAGCCCTGATGTCCAGTCTGTCCTGAGTGGGGGCAGCTCTTTGGTCATGTTTTTCCAGTACCAGGCGATGGAAAGGAGATGCAATATCACGGAATCATGGAATGGTTTGGGTTGGAAGGAACCTTAAAGCTCAGCCAGTTCCAACTCCTTTCAGGGATACCCTGCACCAGACCAGGCTGCTCCAACACATCTCTCACGTGTGCGGGCATGTGTGTGCTGCAGCCTGCAGTAACTTAGATCTAACACTAGTTTTCTTTCAAATCATTCAATTTTTTAAAAAATCCCGCCTCCCTGGAGGTCACGTTATGATACAGCAGGTCAGAGGTGTTTGCTGACGCTGCTGGAGGGTGCAGCTCCAGCCCGTGATGGAGCAGCTCTGACACCACTCCAGCTGACCCGAAATTGTTCTCTTTAGGCTGCACTTTGCTGCCTCTCTAAAGCCAAGCTGCACCTACCCCAGGCTGGCCTTTGTCCAGCAGGAGGCTGAGCCTGAGCTCTCTCCTGGCCAGCCCTGGGGGTTTTTGGAGCTGGTGCTGCCCAGGGATGGCGGATAATGTTGGATGTTTGATGTTTCCAGCAAGGCAAATCCGCTCACCTTTCACCACCCCTGCCCACAGCCCGCACTCAGTGGCTCATCCCGGGCTCACAGTGGGGATAACCCATCCCAGCCCGGGCTCAGCTCCTTGGAATACACGATGTGGATCCTGGGAAGCCGCCTTGGATCTGCCCCAGAGAGGTACAGGCACAGCAATTAGTAAAATCAAGGTGTATTTCCTGCATCATGCAGCTGGGGGCATTTCGCAACTCATTTCGCCAGAGAAAAACTTCTTATTTAATTGCCTTGGCTGCTGCTGGATCAGATTCAAAATGAGTGGGAATATCAGGTCCTGCCAGATATATTCAATCATATTCCTGCTTTTTTTCCCTGACTGGATCCGACGTGCCAGTAAGCAGTGAAGCAGTTAAATATGGACATGTGAATTCCAGCAATGCTGAGATTTCAAACTTAACACCCCACCAGGATGAACGAGGAAAATGAGCATCTCCCTCCACTCCCTCCCTGTCCCTGTGGCGAGTTTAAGGGGAAAAGAATTCACAACGGTTTGGCCAAATTCTGGAAGCCAGATATTTCCTATTCACCCTGATAAACCAATAATAACATCGTGTGCAGCCCCCAAATAAATAAATAATAATACAAAAAAGACTGCTAGAATTCAGAATTACGGGTGAGGCCAGAGCTGGTGGGCGTGGGGGAGATGGGGTACAGTGTCACTGTCCCCCTGGTTGGGCTGGGGCTTTTCCCACCACCACAACCCAGTGCCCAAGCGAAACTGGGTGGAGAAGGGGAAAAAAGATACGTCTAAATGAGTCCAATACTGATTATTAAGTTCCTAAGAGGCAATCTAATTTAGCTATATAAAATCATGAAAGGGGAAGAATTAATTGATACTAATGAGTTATACGAGATAGCATCATAATTAATTCCTAAATAGAAAGAGGACATAGGCTGGAGCGAGGGGGGATCAGACTGGCCTATATATCATAATAGATTAGAGAGGCTACTTGAGATGAGAAACAAATGCCAAAGTCAGAGTGGCACCGAGTTAGGAAGTCTTTGCCAGTGCAAAGGAAAGTCTTTCCAGCAAATCCTGGAAGCTGGGAAGTTCAAGGACCACTTTGCCACGTCCCTGCTGGTGTCCCCGGGGCATTTTCACCAGGGACACCCTGGCGCGGTCTGCCCGTCAGGGAGCACAAACACAGCCCCTGCTGGTGGTTGCTGAGGTAACTACAGAGATTTAATTTGGTTTTTCCCCCCTAAATCATGTGGTGAGTAAATCAGTGCGTAGTCCCCTGGCCACTTCACGGCGTGTTACAAATTCTGATATTGTTGCACCAACTTGGACAAATAATTTGGGTGTGATATTTGGAGCCAAGTTGCCTTTTGTCTGCTCCATTTTGGATCTAATTACTCCTTTGGGGGACAAACCACAGGTGCCCACTCATACATTGGAAGACAAAAACCCGTGATGAATCACAGAAACAAAATTATATAAGGACAGGGCGTTGTTTCTGTCAATTCCATAAAATCGTCATCGCATCCTGACTCCGTGTTCACCAGTACAAGTCAGAGACCTCTGCAGTCCTCCTGAAAACCAACATTAGAAGTTGTGTTTGGGTTTTGTTCTCCATCTTAGGTTTAGTTTGCACAAAAATTCAGCTGCTGCTGCAGGGTAGAGATCCAAGTATGTTCATTTTATCAGTGCTGGGCGCTTTTTTAGAGGGGAAATCATGTAAAACTATTTTGATTTTCATAGCTGTGTTCACTATGAGAAAAAAATCAGAAGAGAGCTGGAGAGGGATTTTGGACAAGGGCCTGGAGTGCCAGGACAAGGGGGAATGGCTTCCCACTGCCAGAGGGCAGGATTAGATGGGATATTGGGAAGAAATTAAATATTATCATATATTCCAAACCAGGAGTGGGATGGAGCCACGCAGAGAAATGGAAACAGGGTAGAAAATCAGTAATTTAGATGTGAGGTGCTGATGCTCACCAGCCTTAATTTACTGCTGATGGCTTCTCCTAACATTTAAATTCATTCTTAAAATACTGCCCATACTGGAATTTTCAAAATCAATGCTCACCTGATAATATCTCCCCAGTACAAATAAATTACACATTAAATGGAAACAAGATGTGGATTTCCAGCCTTGGGTTTGCTGCCCACTTTAGTGCTGCCCCTGGTGCTTCTTCATCACGACAAATTCACAGTGATGAATCTACCAAACAGGCCACAGTGTTTCTAAAAATTACACCTAAATTTGATGGAGACCCGAGGCAGTACACTACAAAAGTGTTTGAGCAAGAGAAATATTTGAAGGAAGATGAAGGAAATGGTAAAAAACAGGATGAGGCTGAAGAAAATGATGAAAATTAACAAAGTGATGAAAAAAATGATTGAGAGAGTGATTAAATAAATGATGAAGATGAAGAAAAAAATGATGAAAATTAAGAAAATGTAAACAATGGTGAAGAAAATGAAATAAATAGTGAAGATGAAAATTACGAAAAAGAAATGAAGATGAGGAAAACGATGAAAAAATGATGAAATTACTAAAGTTAAGAATATTATGAATAAAATATGAAGAAAATGTTGAAATAAATGATGGAGACAAAGAGGAAGGAAGGATGAGGAGGAAGAAAAGCTTTCACATTTCCCCACCAGAGCCACCCCAACAGGCTCCCCGCAGCCGGATCCCGCTCGCAGGTGGAAAAGCCGCTCGGACGCCGGCACAGAGCTGCTGATAAATCTAATCCTGAAGGATTGGAAATGAGGTAAAAGAAATTCTGATGAAAATTATGTACATGTACTTTGACAAGCTCATAAACACTGCAGCCATGATAAGTTTTCTTATTTTTTTTTTAAGACCCGACACAACTGTATAAGCCCAAACTCTAATTTTTACAGCCCTGGGTTTGGAGATCTGTCATTGGGAGATATAATGGAAAGAATAATTGCTTGGTGGCTGCACAAACAGGAGATGTGTTGTCAGGCTGCAGTTTGGAGCCTACATCTGGCTTCGGAAATGATTGATGCTGTCTCTGTGTGTGATTCAGGAAACCATTTTTTCTCCTTTCTTTTTTTTTTCCTCTCCCCCCGCTAACACAACCACCACGCCGAACCTTCAATTAAATCAGTATTAAAGAAAACTTTTGATTTATTCCTCCTGCACCGCGGCGCTGCGGCCGGGCAGCGCGCGGCCCTCGCGGCCGTGGCGGGCACGTGATCCCAATTTGAAATTAAAAAGTCATGTCTGAATAACACAACAGCATTCTCATTTCCTAATACTCTGCTTTTTACTACTTTGCATTCAACTGTGAAAAGTCTTTTAAAACTCTGAACAGCAGTAAAACTTGAATGAATTTTTGACCCATTATTGCATAGCGGGTGCGCTTTCCAAGTTGGAGAGACTGCCAAGTTCTCCCCACCTAATATTTCCACTTTAATTGTGCCACTTGAGAAATTTACGTGCCTCAAAATATGGCATGAATCTTACGCTTATTGCAGTATCATTAGCAGCAACATTTAAGCAACATCTGTGTGCTATAGAACTAATTGAAGTAGCAGAAGTGGCAGCTGTAAATCCACAGGAAGATGGCAGTTTGCACCCAGCACTGCTGAGTTAGCGGGTAACTGTCAGCCTGTTCCTGCAATCTGCTCTCGAGGACGACGGCACAGGCACACAATGTCCAAAAAAATACTGCGAGGAGGCTAATGATCCTATTAACCACTTTGCTGCACCAATTTGGCTGTTTTTCCAGTTTCCTTGTTGGATTTCATTATATATTTCACCGTTCCAGTAAAAAAGTCCAGTATGAGACGTGCTCGCTTACTTAAAGGGGGGGAAGCTCCTGCTCGGTCGAATCAACACACAAACGCCTCTTTTTTCCTCTAAAATTCCATGTATTTCACCCTCTTTTCCATTGTTTAATTTTTCTTCATCACGCACGCCTGGGTGAAAAAGAACTTTTCCCAACTGTTAATGCTGGTATTTAAAGCAATGACATTTTCCTCCCCGGGATGTAACATTTTCAATAATCAATAAAGCTGGAGGCAGAGAAGGGGAGGAGGAAGTCTCTTTTCGGTGCGAGGGTGGAAGCACATCTTCATCGGGGCCGGGCGTGCCACGCGTGGCCGGCAGCACGCCAGCCCGGCCCTGATTGCACTAATTGGGGGTCGCAGAGGGAGGAAGGTGTTTCATGTCCTGGTATTAGTGATTAATCCAGCGCGGGGTTCAGAGCCGCTCTCTCCATCTTCATCCGCCTCCTGGGTGGGGAGGAGCAGGTTCAGCAACCCGGCAGCGCCTCGGGGACACAGGGGATGGAATTAACGGGAAGCTGGGGTGGCTTGGGGTGAGGGCAGCGGGGTTTGGGGTCACCTCAGGGCTCGGCCCCCCAGTGCCACCAACCACCCCCATCCCAGCCGTGGCACGGCCCCGGAGGCGCCGGCGGAGCCCCCTTGCCATGGTCTGTGTGCCAGGAGCCCAAGGCCATTAGAGGCCCGGCACGTCCGGGGCGCCGTGGGACAGGCCGGGAGCCGCCGGTGTTTGTTGTCTTCATGCACAGGAACTCGGGGACCGGGCTGATAAGGAAAAAACTGCTCGGAATCTGCTGCTCTACACGCTCAGGGTGGCACGGGCCCGCGCGATATTGAAAATCAATAGTCACGTGGCGGTTTAAAGGTTAGAGGTCCCCTGAATTAACTTTCTAGTACTAAATTACCAGATCTATTTATTTATTTATTTACCTATCCGCCAGTTTATTTATTTATTTCCCCTTTTGCAGGGAGTGGGGGGATGCGCTGGCTTTAAAGAGGCACGGCTTGCACCCGGAGCCAGGAAACAGCAAAACCCTTTAATACTTGGTGTGAGGATTTAAATGTGAGGGCTTTAATCATGAGCAAATTTAGAAGACACAGAGCAGTGTCCAAAATGGCAATGGAGCCACGAGCATTGGTAGCGGCCTGAAAATGAAAATGCTGCTTCAATCTTTTAACTCACATCTGTACAATGCCTGCACTTTTGTGCCGTGTAGTATTTAAATTAATCCATGTTTTATTATCAGCACTGTTTAGAAAATGTAAAGGAACGGTATTATTTACAATATTTATTCATTAGGAGTGAACAAATCATATTGTCACAAATAAATTGGATGGTTAGAGTCAAATCTTGTGAAGACTTAAACATTGCTTTTCAGCCCTGAGCACAGTGCACTCCCAAGGACTGCTCCAGTGTGTAGCTACTCACACCTGGAAGCACATTCATGACAGGTCTTTAGCTCCTCTGCTTGCAGGTACTGCAAACCCCATATTATGCTTTTTTTCACTGAATAGATTTCTCATTTAATTTATTCAAATGTTTCCCTTCCCCTTGTTTTCATTCCCCTGGTACACCGGCAGCTGGAATTTCGATATCATAGAATCACAGAATATCCTGAGTTGGAAGGGACCCACAAGAATCAGCAAAGTCCAACTCCTTGAATATTGGAACTCCTTGAATATTGGAATATTGAATATTTGCAGCCTGGGTTAGTGTTCCTCAGAGGGCCGACAGGGATCTGGGTCCTGCTGCCCACGGGACACAGCACTGTGGCTGTGGGAGCTTTGGGATTTGGCAAAGCCCTGAGGGACACCTTGTGGGCTGGGCATGAAGCACCTTGGCAGATCCCGGGATGGGCTGGGCTGGAGGGACCCCAAAGCCCCTCCAGTGCCACCAGGGACACCTCCCACTGCCCCAGGGTGCCCCCAGCCCCGGTGTCCAGCCTGGCCTGGCAGAGGCAGCAGTTCTGGGGGCTCTGGTGGGGCTCCCCAGGATGCCCCCAGCCCCTTCCCACGGGAACATCCCGGTGGCAGGGGCAGCCCCGGGTCTGTCCCCTCTGTGCCCCTCGGGGTCACCGCAGGGAGGGAAGATCTGAGCAGCCACCAAGGCTTTGAAGCAGCGGAAGAGGCAGGAAAAAAACACTTGCAGGAATTTCAGACACCGCAAAAGATTTTTCTTTCTGGGTCAGAGACACTTCTCCAAAGCCTTTTTTCTAGAAATAGTCGGCTGTTTTAAGATTTATTGATTGCTACAGCTTAAATCTAATTTTCTCTTATCACAGTGTGTCCGTATCCCTGTGTGCTGTCCCTGCCAGGAAGGGACACCTGGGTGCTGCCACCAACAGGGCACTGGAGCTGGGCCAGGGGCACAAATAAAGTCCAAAATAAGGGGAAAAGATGCAGGATAACCACTCAGGTCTCATCGCTGGACTAAACGAAGCACCTCTAAAAAAATTCCAAACTACACATTGTAGGATTTTTCCAGAGAAATGCCAAGTGTCTCCTTTCAAAATTAAAAGGTTACTTTTTATATTTTAAATTTATACTTATGTGATTAGTTATTGTATAATATCACCATATTATTATATACAATGTCTCATACTATCTAATAATTACATATTATATAAGAATATAATATAATACAACACAATATAATACAATATTATATAATACAATACAATATAATATAATATAATATAATACAATGCAATACAATATAAAATAAATATTATAAATGAAATTTTAAATTAAACTTAAAATAATTAAAAAATTAAAATTAAACCTAACATTCTCAGCTCTAGAATTTTCAGAGGCTTGCTCGTCAGTGTCAGACCCATCCCTACCTCGGCCACTTCCAATTTCTGTGCATTTCCAGGTGCCTTCCACCTTCACACAGAGGCTTTGAGCACAAATTCCCAAAAATTCAACCTAAATCTCAGATTGCATTTTGTTAAATAAACAGCCAGAAGGATGAAGACCAGGTTGGAACTAATAAAATAAACCCCTGGTGCCCATACTGAGCCCATACACAATTTCACCTGTGAGAAGAGCCCATGTCACGTAACACAGGGTCCATGTACCCACAAATTCCCACGTAAATGGAATTACACCAGAGTAGAAAACAGAAAAATCTTCCTCTGCTCATCTGAGATCTCTGCTACCATAACGTTTTGATTAAACAGCGGATCTGCTGTGGCTGCCCCTGGATCCCTGGCAGTGCCCAAGGCCAGGCTGGACATTGGGGCTGGGAGCAGCCTGGGACAGTGGGAGGTGTCCCTGCCATGGCAGGGGTGGCACTGGGTGGGATTTGGGGTCCCTCCCAACCCAAACCATCTGTGTTTCTCTATTAAAGATAAAAGTTTCCGTTGCAGTTTTTCCTCAGTTCCTCTGTTGATATAAATCTAGGGGTTACTGACACGTTGCCTGGGCATGGGAGGAACTGTTGCTGTTATTGGTGACTTTTTTTGGTGAATAAAAGAGCTGGAATTTTAAAAACATCATTTGAAAGCATCACGTGAACCGAGACTTCCTGGTTTGCCCATACACAAAACAGCCCTATAGAAACAATAAGATTTATTTTTTATAACTGTCATTCTCAACTAGCACACAACTCCCCTAATGTTTATTTCTACCAGCAATCTTATTAATTCCCATACTACTTCTGGACCATGCTTGCACTACAGAAATAATTTTAATTGAACATTTATTGAAATAAATGCTTTGTCAGGATATCCCCACTCCATCTGGCTGCACTGGGCAGGCATTATTTCCTGGATGTGTCTGCTTTATACAACGGCTTCTCCCACAGCTCTCGCTGACGACCAGAGCTGATGATTAGATTGGGGTGGCTCTTGCCCAGCAGAGCTTTGTGCCCCAGCCCTCTCTGTCTCGTGGACATGAGCTCACATCCCTGCTCTCCCCAGGACCCTTCCTCTTCTGCTGCACAGAACGGGGTTTATTTGGGAGCGACATCCACAGCCCACCAAGCTGACAAAAGGCAGAGATCTGCTATAAATAACCCTCCCTGCCAGGCTGCACGGGCTGTGTTTGGTGGTTTTGTTTTTATTTTTTGCTGGTTTGGTTTCTTGGTTGTTTTTTTTTTTTTTTTTTTTTTTTTTTTTTTTTTTTTTTGTGTGTGGTTTGTTTTAGTGGTGTTGGTGCAAACTCAGTTAGAGAGGTAGGAGTTTTGATAAGAAATAAAATATGAATTATGTTCCCAGTGTTAAATTTCCGCCCTTGAAAATAAATGAAGCCGAGCTTTCCCCCTTCTCCCTCCCCACCACACTCACCTGCTGGCAAACAGATTCTGGGCACCAAAAAGCCCTTTTTTAGCACTTTTAGCAGCCAAACATTATTTTTATTGCTGGCACCATGAACAAACAGCAAACAAACAGGAGACACAGTGAATTCACAGCATTGTGCAGTTAATCCTCCATTCAGCAGCGTATCAAAGCACTTTTGTGCTACTTTTGCTGTGCTTCATCTTCATGAAAGCCACGATTTTTATGGAATATCTCCTTCACCCCAAACCTGGAGCTCTGGCTCCGCCTTTGGCCAGACCACGGGAGATTTGTCCCGTCCCACAATGAGGGAAGTGGTGTTTTCTGAAACTTCAGAAGGCAGCTGGATATTCACTAAACTGGTTGGGTTTAATTTATTCCTCATCCAAAGCCTGTAAACGAAATGGTCTCTATAGCAGAAATTGCCAATGCGGCAGCACCCCCAAATTTGAAATTTATTTTCTGTGCTCCAGTAGTTTTCTGCTCTTGGGCAGCTTTAAGCATCTGCCTGTTCAGTAATTTTGGGGAGGTTCTTATGTGTTTTAGCATTTCTGCTCTGTAGAAGTGCCTCGAGACAGTCAGGAGCTCCCTGGTCATGCAGGCTGTGCCCACCTCGAACCCTGTGTCCAGTTCAGGGCCCCTCAGGACGAGAGGGACACTGAGGGGCTGGAGAGTGTCCAGGGAGGGAACAGAGCTGGGGAAGGGTCTGGAGCCCCAGGAGCACTGAGGGAGCTGGGAAAGGGGCTCAGCCTGCAAATTCCATGGTTTTGGTCAATCTGTCTCAACAGATTTTCAAAAATTTTCATTTTTGCCTTTAAAAATGAAATAAACCCAACAGCGCTCTGTAAACGAGGGTGAAGCTGTGGCTGTTCCATCCCTGGCAGTGCCCAAGGCCAGGCTGGACACTGGGGCTGGGAGCAGCCTGGGACAGTGGGAGGTGTCCCTGACATGGCAGGGGTGGCACTGGGTGATATTTAAAAGTCTCTTTCAATCCAAACCATTTTTGATTTTATGAGCTTCGAGGCAAGATCAAAGCATAACCTTGAGTAATGGGACATTCCAGGATCCCAGATTTCCAAAACAACTGACCCTGAGTGTGTTGGTTATACATCATTTTGCAGAGCATTAGAGACGCAATATTTCTATGAAAAATCTAATTTGAAAGGGAGGGAATAATCTCGGTTTAGCAGGATGTCTTCCCTCACGTTTGGCACACGGTGTCGAACCAACCCTCGATGTATTTGGTTTATTGACTTCTGTTGTCAGGCAGGGAGGGCTGTGACTCACAGACACTCAGCACACACCGGAGTTTTTATTCTTCTTCTGAAGGCTTTGCTGCAAAATACTGTTACAGTCACTCCCTGTCCAAGGAGGTGACGATTCCCTAGGAAAAGCTGGCATTAATTATTCTCCTGACTGTGACAACAATAATGAAGCCTATTTTTTATTAAAGAAGTGTAGATCAACATCAGTTTACAATTACATTTTCCTTGATAACTGGTCTGTGTATTTGCTGGCTATCATTCACAAACACGAGTTTTGAGGGAAGGTGTCCAGGCTGAGGTCCAGACGTGGGTGGTTTCTGAGCTCAGGGATGCTCAGATCTGTGCCTGGGGCTTCTGCCACGGCTGCCTGGAATTCCCAACATCCATGTCCTGCAGGGCAGAACAAGGGCCCAGGGCCTGACCCCAACATGGTATGACCTCTCCCAGCCCCGTGGGGCCACACCAGCTGGATGGGCCCTGGCATTTTCTTCTGAGTGGTACAAAGAACCCACCTCAAATTCTGCTGCCCTGCTCATCGGTGGCAGTGGTTTGACAAAGATCAGGAATATCTAAGGCACAGACAGGCAATCCACTGCCAAATGCTTTGGCTCCAGCACCAAAGGATGGAGCCAAAACCAGTTTGGTGATAGCTGGGCAGAGTACAATGAACCAAAGGGGGTTTATGGTGATGCAATGCAAAAGTAAAGTTGGGAAAAAACTGCCCACAGTTGCAGCCTGTGTGCGGCAAACACCTCGAATCACAAAATCTGCTGCCTTATTTCATGAACAGAAAAGGCTTCCTGCTTAAAAGGTTAGACAGAAATTTAAAAGGCAACTCGCAAAGAAAGCCAAGTTGAGAAAAAGAGAAAAAGAATCCAAGAGGCATCCCTGAGGAGAGGAGAGAGCACAGCAACGTGGCCATCAGCTACTCATGTGTCAAGAACAGATGATCTGCCCATCATAATTAAAGAGAGAGACTTGAAAAAACCCTCAAGGAAGCAGGAGGTGCCAGGAAAACTTCAGTGGAGCGGGAGCTGCTGGCTGAGACGACGGGAAAGCAGGAGATGAGGAGCGGAGCTCGGCAGCTCCCAGCAGGGACAGCCACCCTGAGCTGACACCAGCGCCCGGCTCTGCCTCGCCCCGTGATTAATGGCACCGACACACAGAGCACCGCCTGCGACCGGGAGCCATCCTCCTAATGCATGTCACAAACTTCAGAATTCCACTTGGAACGAGACAACAGCAAGTTAAATTCCTGGATCACTGTCACCGTGTCACTTACAGAAGGAGTTGCACCGGGGAGCAGTTGGCTATTGGAGTAATTTGAATGGAAATGTCAGTTTTCACAACCTGTGATTTGAGGTGAGTGCCCTGCTATTATACAGCAGCTCTGTCAGGCTGAGTGCTCGCTGCCACCTCCCCTCGCACCCCAGCCTCCTCCTGCCGCCCCCCGCCACCAAAAAATCCACATTTCCTCCTCTGCGATCCCGCCAGAGAACAGCTCATGTGGGTGAACATTCCCTGTGCCTTCCCCGTCCTGGCTGGATTTTAATCCTGATTTTTTATTCTGGCAAAGGTATGTGCATTAAAACCTCCCCAAAAGAGTGAGCTGTTGTGAATAAATTGATTAATCGAGACTCACACTGACCTCTGGGTTTTGTCTGAGTAAGGACTTCTGAATATAGTCAATATGTCTTACTGCTAAATACTTGCAGGAGTTGCTACAGTGAGGTTGCACACATCTTATACACCTCTGTGACAGGTTCAGTCAATTCCTGGCACTGTGAGGGGAAAAAAATACTGTGCAGAAGTACCTGTCCTTCAGCAGCACCTTTATTTATGTTATATACACATTTATCCAGATGTTGTGGTGCTTGAAAGGCCACACATCCACTGCACAACTTGGGCACTGCTCTGTCTCAACTGGTTCAGGAGGAAATGGAGTTAAATCAGCATGGCTGGCAAGCAGGAGCTCTCCAGAGTTTAACTTCAATCACTTAACATCAGTTTATAAGGATTTATAAGGATACAAACAGTATTCCCACAATTTTACTAAACTGCAGCCTTTGTGAAACCACCAGAAATGCACAGAATCACAAAATCCTGGATGGGGCAGCCACAGCTGCTCTGGGCACCCTGTGCCAATAATGGAGCAGAGAAACCTCCTGGATGAGGTCCCTGAACTCGGGGAGCTGTGCTTGGCCGAGCGCTGATGCTGGGCAGCAGCAATGGGCTGAGTTCTTTCGTGGGTTTCTTCTCCTTGGATGAGCAGGATGCTCTGTTTTACAAAAAATTAGAAGGGCTGTTGTTCAAACGCAGAGAAGTGACAGCAGAATATTTGGGCTTTGCCATCCTCCATGGGCAGGAGACAATAAAGAAACTATTTTGCTGTTTATACATTGCCCACGGTGCCACTGACGTTGGGGTATCTCCAGGCAAAGTGAAGCCCAATTACCACTATTATTTTTCCTTTGAAAGGAGTGGTTTCCTGAGTCAGTAAATCCAGGGTTTTTTCATTCTTTCATGCCAAACACAAATACATCGGGAGAAAACCAAGTCTACAAAACGCGCAGCGAAAGAAATGGAAAACAAGCCAAATTTAGATTTTTGCCTGCAGGACAATTGACAAACCACGACGCTTTCCTGGCTTCAAAACAGCTCCTTAGATCACAGGTGGTTGGATTTTAAAGGGTAGAAAGCAAAGCTGTCTCTTTCCAGTGTCTCCTCCACAGACATCCCTGCTCCTCCGGTTTTTCTGTGTGCCCGGGCAGGGGAGCCTGGATCCTGTTGCAACACTCTGTTGGACTATAAACCAATGATATTTGCTTTACCTGTGCACTATCTTCCATGCAACAAAACAACATTTACATCTGGGATCAATTTGCTTGAAATTAAAGTGCAGCTGCTATATCTCTTCTGCATCAAAAGTGTGGTGTTAGGGCTATAACATACAGACAGTTACACATTACTCGGCATTGTAATATTTAGATTTGTGTCATTTTCCATCTGAGGTAAAAAGCATCTTTAAATAAATGAGTGATCTTAGACTACATATTTTATGGGCTGTGTACTCGGCGAGATATATCCACATTTGCACCGTGCATGTTCTGAGCTCCAATTGCCAACTGCGTGTTTAGGCCTTGAATTTTAATGCTTAAACGAAAACGCGGCGTCGGAATAATTGGGGCTGTGCTCTCAGAAAAGTTCTGCTGTGCTTGTGCAAGAGGGCTGGGGGAGTTCCGTGGGTGTTCTCAGGTAAAAGGTACATGCAGATATTCTTCCCCTCCTTAAAAGGCTTTGGGGTGACCTAATTGCAGCCTCCCAGTACCTAAAGGGAGCTACAAGAAAGATGGAGAGGGACGATTTACAAGAGCCTGGAGTGCCAGGACGAGGGGAATGGCTCCACTCTGAGAGTAGGTTTAGATTAGATACTATGAACTACAGGTTTCGATGGGATTTTGGGCAGGAATTGTTCCCTGGAGGGTGGGCAGGCCCTGGCACAGGGTGCCCAGAGCAGCTGGGGCTGCCCCTGGATCCCTGGCAGTGCCCAAGGCCAGGCTGGACATTGGGGCTGGGAGCAGCCTGGGACAGTGGGAAGTGTCCCTGCCATGGCAGGGGTGGCACTGGGGGGGATTTAAGGTCCCTTCCAACCCAAACCATTCCATGACTCTACAATTCTATTAACTACAACACACCATTTCCTGATGTCTGGGGACAACTTGGCTCCGAAGTTTCCAGCCAGTTTTACCCAACACTGCTCCCTCTTAGCTCTGTATTTTAATTCCTCCCCAGATCACCAAATTCAGCCTGATATTCTCATATTGTTTTACTGCCACGGGCAAGAAACAATTCAAAAGCCCTAAAAACTCTGTCCAGGATAAAAGCAGAGAGCAGGGCAGTTTAGTGAAATCAAGCTCAGTGGTTATGTAGGTCATTTCAAACACAGAATATTCTACCTGAAAGCACAGTGTATTGGTTAAAACAAGCAAACAAACAAACAAACAAAAAAGTCGAAGTGCAGCATTTCCAAGCCATCACTTCCTCCTGGCAGCTGCAATATTTTGTGTTTCAGTGAAGATGAATCAGGCTTTTTTTGGTAACAGTCAGAGAGGCTGCAGCCTCTGCTGGGCACTGCTCAACCCAGCAGATGAGAGGCTGTAGGATCTCTGCATCTTCTGCTCCAGCTTTGGCAAAAAAGGACTTTTCCAGAGCAATCCCGCAGTGGTTGACATGACATAAAGCTGTAAAAGACAGGATGCTGCTCATCCAAAAGAGTCAGATGATGTACCTGGACTTCATCCGCCGCCCGGAGAAGAGAGACAACCAATTAGTCCAACACAGCTTCTTTGCCATACCCAGGCTGGAAAACAGATTGAAGGGGTCAAAAACATTCAGAAGGCTCCACATGATCTGACATTTGCCTTGTCACAATTTTCCTGACAACCAGAAGGTTGGAGACAGTTTGCTGGTCATCGGCAGCGGCGGAGCGGGAAGACTGATTGCCGGGGACGAGGAGCTGCTCAATTAACAGCCTGCTCCTCCTCAAAGCAGCCACTTCTCCAGCAGCTCAGCCCGGGCTTAGGCTGCTCATTTCCGAGGATAAACAGGCTGTAAACAGCTGTGGGAGTGAACAAACATGCCTGGAGTTTCCAGCCCCCCGATATTGCCCTGCAGAGACAGAGGCGATCTCCAGGCCAATCGACACTCGGAGGTTCACACCTCGTTCCAGTCCCATCCTCTTCTGCACTCGGTTGTATTTGCACAATAATCTGCTGCAGAATGCAGTTTAAAGGCTGCAAAGTGCAGACTTCCATGGCCATTATACCCCTTTCACTTCAATTTATGCTTTTATTTTACAGGTTGATTTTGGCCTCATTTAAATAGAACGTTCTGCAGAATTAATCCTTTGTGGGGGGGGGTTCTCAGCCTGGGACATGAGAGTGGGCACTCACCTCATATCTATGTAGATAATATAGATATGGATCTATCTATCTATTTCACAGATAAAAGTCAGGATAGTTTTCTATTTCCCCATTTCTGTTCTGTGATGAAATCCCATCCCTCCCGCCACCCATCTGTCACGGCCACTGAGAAGCTCTGGGGTCCATCCTCCTCACTTTTTACACAGAAAGTAAAAAGGACAATAGCCCTGAGATCAGGAATTGTGTGTCCTGTCAAAAATAGGACATTTTGATAGGCAGAGATTGAGATTCTCTCTCCTAACCCACTTCTTCTGATCCTGCTCCAAACTGCAGGCATGGAGCTCCTGAAGAGGCTCAATCTCTGTTCACCAGTGGTGGTCAATCTTCTGATCCACTGAGAGTGTGCTTAGGATGGTAATTTTTGGATAAAGGTTGGAAAAAACCCAAATAAACCGTTCCAGCAGTGGAAATCCAGCCTTGGTTGGATGTTTGGTCACAGCTTCTGAAAAAGAGGTGTCCCCACCACACACGGTGTTCTCCGTCCAAATTAATTTATACATTATATATTATTATACAGTCAGACACTATCTAGTACAAATTTTATTTATTTTATATATTTATATATTTTTAGACACTATATATTATATACTTTAAAATTTATTTATGTGAAGAAGGCTACGTTTCAGGAAGCCTTTTAAAAACAGCAAAAGCCACAACGGCTCAGCCCGAGGGGCTGCGTTAAGGCCAAACTTCTGCAGGTTCTCGATAAAATAAAAGGCATTTTCTGTGTGTCCTCAGCAGAGCCCTGACCCCGCCGGGCCCTTTGGCAGCTCGGGGAGCCTCTGCTGGTGTCCCCCGGCTGCCGAGGCGAGGCTGGGCCGTGGTCCCCGCTGGCTCCCTGCGAATTACGGCGCTGGCCGGGGTCACCTCCTCTGCCGCCGGGGCTGCTCCTCGTTCCGGGGCTGGGGCAGCCGGGGGGGACCGGGCCCAGGAGCTGCTTTCCAGCCATCCCAGCTGATTACTGAGGCACCGCCCGTGTTCCAGCTGGGGAACACCGAGCTCCTTGTGGCTCCGTCCGTAAATGATGCTCTGGCGCAGCAGCTCACGCTGCGGTGTCCCTTCACCCCTGCAAACCCTCCGGAGGGCTCTGCCTGCACAGCTCCGGGCCGCCTGCGCTCGGCGTGAGGTGCTGAGCCGGGCCCCTCACGGGAAAGTTTTCTCCAAATAAAAATTAAAATGGTTTTGTGATCAAATCTTGCTCGCAAGCATTTTGCTCAGGCAGGACAAAGGGATTTTTTTCTGGGCACTATGAAGAAGTAATTTCCTCCCACCAGTTACTTTGTTATTTAATTACTGAAAGGCTGCTGTGTGCCCACTGCCCCCCAAAATTCAACCTGCACTTACCATGCTGATGGATGGGAGTTTCCAAAGCACGTAAAATGTGTTGGGTTCATGAAGCAGAAATAAGGACCACGTTTGAGGCTTATGCTTTTCAAAATCACGGGCCATAATCAACACTGAACCTCCTGGAGAGGCTCAGCCGTGAGAACAAAGTTGTAGAACCACAGAATCCTGGAATGGTTTGGGTTGGAGGGACCCCAAAGCCCCTCCAGTGCCACCCCTGCCATGGCAGGGACCCCTCCCACTGTCCCAGGCTGCTCCCAGCCCCAATGTCCAGCCTGGCCTTGGGCACTGCCAGGGATCCAGGGGCAGCCACAGCTGCTCTGGGCAACCAACAAAACCAGTTTTCCAAACCATCCCAGGCTGCACCAATGGAAATACAATGGGGTTTCCTTTTGCTCACCGTAGTTTTAAAGATTTGAGTCAAATCTGGATCCGAACCCACTCGGGATTCCCGCTCCCGGTGTGCTCCAGCCCTGGATCTGAGCAGGGCTGGGAGGGGCTGAGCGGAGCCGAATTCCAGATCGACCGAAATGCCCTACTTTGAAGTGAGAGAGACAAGATTCCGTGTGGAATTAGGTCATCCCGGCGCTCATCGGAAATGAAAATTACATCATCGCGCGGTGGCTCGTCCTCAGATAAAAGGGTTGCAGCTGTTTTCCTCATCAGCTCCCAGCAGCTCTGCACTCGGGGTCATGCTGAGGGTTATTTTAATTAAACACAACCTCTCCCAGCCATTCTGACCTCGGCTGGTGCCTAAGTTGGGTTGAGCCCCATCCTGGGGCTGGGCAGAGCCCCCGCGCCGGGCTCGACCCTCACCTTCCTCCCTGTTCCTCCCAGGCCAACCCAAAGCTCCTCTTTCATCTCCCCTGCTGCCCTCTGCAGCGGGAATTTCAGCTAAGGAAAAGCAATTCCACCTCAAATAACACCCCCAGCACTGGACCAGCTGGATGGGCGGCCCTGGCACCTCGCAGCATCCACGGGAAGCAGGGAGGGATGGAGCAGCACCCCCTTTCCTGGGGCTTGGATGATGATTGATCCCGGAGAAGAGCCCGGGAGGAGCCCCCCACGCTCCCATCTCCGCCAGGAAAACTCGCGGCAACAAATAAAAAGCCCTGTTTAAAATAACTAAATAAGGCACTTAAAGAGGTTTTAAAAATTGATAACTCCGCGCACGGGATCGATCTTAATTACTGCCCAGGTGGAATTTTTTTTTTTTTTT
>VZRO01000246.1:151202-163702 GCA_013397915.1 Daphoenositta chrysoptera
CCCTGTCCCTGCCCCTGTCCCTGCCCATCCCTGTCCACCTCCACCCGTCCCTCTCCATCCCTGACTGTCCCTGTCCCCGTCCCTGTTCCTTTCCCTGTCCATCCCTTCTTGTCCCTGTCCTATCCCTTTCTAGCCCTGCCCTGTCCATCCCTGCCCAGCCCTGTCCTGTCCCCCTGTCCATCCCCACCTTGTCCATCCCTGCCTGTCCCTGCCCACCCTGAATCTCTGACCCAGAACACGATTTCACTCCCAAAGTTGGTTTTTTCCCTGGGAAAGGCGTTACCCACCCCAAACCCAGCGCTCCCTGTCCCTGTCCCCACAAAAACAAAGTCATGTCCCTGAAAAAGCCCAAATACCTGAAAAAAAACCCCATCGAGGGATGCAAATGTGGGAAAGGTTAAAGTTGACGTTTGCTGCTGCCTGCTTTTGGTGGCAGCATGTATTAGAGATATAAAAAAATAATAAAATACACCCAAACTGTACATATTATAAGGCCATATTTTTATCTCGGGGTTCTGGTGACACGTACAAACCACTTGAGCTTTGCTTCTGTGGTTTATATCGCCACGAGAAACCCTTGATAAAAATACAGCTTTATATTGTACAGTGGGGTATAGTTTATTTTCCCCATATATCACACCCTGTGTTTTATTTATAAACAGACCCAAAGACACTTGCACATGCAAAGCAGTTTTTTTATTGAAGTAATTCCGAGGTATCAATAATCCTGGATTAACTAACGCATTGCCACACAATAATTTTTGGGGGTAGCAATGGCCTTTCTAAAGAGACATCCATGAAAATATGATAAAACACATAAAAAAATCAGTATTTCCATGTTACAATTTACGATTCCCATACTGGAAATTTCAGCTTCTGGTGGCTCGTACTCGCAGAGAACCCTGCTAAAACCACCTCAAAATTTAGCTTTAATGTCTCTTGAATCCTTCCTATGGAGAGGCTACAGGAAATAAAGCTTTGGATAACAGAGAAACGTGGAAATCTGAAGGAAAACTCCAATGATAAAGGAATGTGCTGTTGATAAGGAAGCAACTACAATGAGCTTTTCAATATTTTGCCTAATTTAGCTAATTAAACTGCTTATCAAAAATATACAATTTATCAGCAACATCTCTTTCCCTGCTCTACGCAAAAAAAAAAAAAAAAATTCCCATTTCCCAGTCCAAAAAAAAAAGGAAGGAATAAGGAATTCAATAGCAGCCTGCTCCTGCACAGATCTCACCGTGCTCCCTTAACTCCTGTTTAGGTAAAACACCATTTTATGCCCCAAAGTGGGGAGGGGGAGCTGGGCAGGGCCCGGCGTGCCAGGCTGGGCCGCCCCCGCCGCCAGCCAGACGCCTCCTCAGGGGGAAGCTTCCACCTCACATTTGCCACGTCCCTCCCACTCCCTTATCCCTGCTTTAATGGACATTAAAAATAGAACAAAACAGGACTGGAGATGGGAACAGAATCCATGCACAACAGGCCTGGATCGCTGTAGTCATTCTGCTGTAAAATGTAAAAACAAGAAAGGGCAGCCGAGCTGCCTCCCCCAGGACGCATCCCGCTTTTTTAATATAGTGGTGCCACCACACATTTCACTTTGGATGCTGTGTTGTATTTCTATGCCACTCAAATATTTACCATTTTCCCGAGTCCTGCCGGGTGCTCGGAGCGCTCGTTCCCAGCCCAGGAGCCGTGGCTGTGTCCTGGCTGGGCAGCGCCGTCAGCGCGCCTTCTCCTTCTCCTTCTCCTTCTCCTTCTCCTTCTCCTTCTCCTTCTCCTTCTCCTTCTCCTTCTCCTTCTCCTTCTCCTTCTCCTTCTCCTTCTCCTTCTCCTTCTCCTTCTGCAGCTTCTCGTGGGACAGCAGCCACTCCTTCAGCAGCTGTCCCCCGCCGTAGCTGCCGGTGTCCCCGCTGCTGCGGATCACCCGGTGGCACGGGATGATGATGGGGATCTGCAAAACACCCAAAAATCCGGGAGGAGCAAAGGGTGAGGCGAAGGGGAGCGCACGGGGAAGGCGTCGGGAGCAACGGGACGTGGCCCGCAGCGCCCTGGTGGGGATCTGGGCTCGATGGGCTTGGGCTCTTCCAGCCTGAATGAGGCTGTGGTTCCGTGAGGCTGTAAATCTAAAATCTAAAATCCACCCTAAAATCCAGGAGCTGGGTGGCACTGGGCTTGCAGGGACAAGGAGCAGCCACATCAGGGCCACGCTGCCGGCGGAGCACAAACGGAGCTGGTCACCACCCCTGGGGGCCACCCCAGTTCTTAGGGAAAAATAGGCATGGACAGGAATTTTAATGCATAAAAATGATGTAAAGTCTTTAAAAAGATAAACCTGAGATATTAAATGCCATATATAAAATCTCCCCTGCAGCAGCAGGTTCTGCTGAGCCCTCAGTGCCCAGGGTGGGGGATGATGCCTCACAGACCCAAAATGTGCATGAGGAACTGTTCAGATGGGATTTTGGGAAGGAATTGTTCCCTGGAAGTGTGGGCAGGCCCTGGCACAGGGTGCCCAGAGCAGCTGTGGCTGCCCCTGGATCCCTGGCAGTGCCCAAGGCCAGGCTGGACATGGGGGCTGGGAGCAGCCTGGGACAGTGGGAGGTGTCCCTGCCGTGGCTGGGGTGGCACTGGAGGGGATTGAATGGGCTTTAACCCTTCCAACCCAAACCATTCTGGGATTCCACGATCATCCCAGGATCGGAGTATTTCTAGGAAAAACCAGACCACTGAGAAGAGGTCCCAGTGCCCCGGGTCCCTGCCAGATCCTCCTCTCCCTGTGGCACCTCCCCCCGCACCCCTGGGAAATTCCCAGGAAGACCAAGCACTATTTATTATTTAGCAGCAAGTCAATCCAAATTGGGTTGTGAATTTTTAAAACATCCAACAGGAGAAGTTTCACTCTGACCTAACCAATATTAAGAACTCTTTTTTTCCCCCTCTCTGCCTTCTACTCCCCATCATTTATAAACCACACGACACAGACTCTGCAAAGTCAATGCCAGAAGTTACATAATGGACTGATAATGCAGAGAAGAACATAAATGTGGGGCTTTTTTTTTTATTTTTTATTACAGGTGATTATCATAGCTGAAGTACACACCATAAAAACTGCAATACATCATCTCTAATCACGGGTGTGTTTTGGTAACTGCATAGTAATGGCACTGCAACACTGGAGCTGGGACAACAACTCACCCAAAAGGGCAGTTCTCACAAATTTGGATCTTTTAAGTCAAAAATTGTAATTTATTTCTATGCTGACACACAGACAAATGACACACTTTACCCTCACTTATTTTAATCCCATTTAATCATTACAGTTGAAGCACTGTGGTATATTTGAACCTGGGATACACAAACCCCAAAGCAGCTGAACAGCTACTGGCCAGACCATAAATTGAGAGGGAATTTTTGGGGGGTGTTCTTCCAGTCTTCCTAACTAATTTCAATGCCTGAAATTGAAAATCTTAACCTCAGCCCACATTAAATGGGAATACACACAGGTGCTTATTGTTGATCAAGGTTCAAATAAAAAAATGCTTCCAATATCTGCTTTATTTGGAGGTGGCAATGCCACAAGTGATTCAGGCATCTGTGACAACTCCAGTGAGTACCAATAAAAGCTCTGCTCCATGCCAGACCATCCCACAGTTGCTTTATGACTTCTTCAAAGAAATTGGGGTTTTTTTGCAAGTGTTTTTCTGGTTTGGGGTTTCTCTGCCTTTACGCTCCCCGCAGTTACTGCAGGAGGCTTGGCTTGAGTGACAAAGCCATAATAATACACTGTAAAACATCTCTGAGGTTCATCTGAAATTCTTTAAAAATACACAGACTAAAGCAGCAGATTTTGGTGGTAAGGCTATAAATATTGGTGGAGAAAAAAAAAAAAAGGACTTTATTTTCAGGTGTAGGGTCTTGGATGATCCCTGGGTAGGTGCAGGACCCGTTCACAGCACAGAGAATCGGGGCTGAGCCTCTCACCACCGAGCAAATAGAGGAGGCTGAAATAAATGCCACTTTTTCCATGTCCAAACCAAAGAATCCCATGCTGAGATTGTCCCAACACAAGCACTCATCCATCACCCTCCACAGTTCTGGATGCAGAAGTGGTACAAAGACCATACCAGCACTGCAATTTAAAAATATTGAATATTGCTTCAGTTTGGCTTAATTGTGGTGACAATGTTCAGCCTACTAAAATAATTAAACCTGCTAAAATTTATTAGGGCCCTAAGGACATTTTAGAGGGAGAACTACCCTAGTCTGGAGCTTTAATGCCTCAGCTACATTTAATGTAATTTTTATCAATAACCAAGCAGCTCATAATATTATAGCACTGCTGAAATCTTCATGCTGTGAAATCTAATTCCTCTACTCCACGAATCCATCACACACACAGCCCCTACCTCAAACGCTATAAAACTTCCAAACCCACAGATTTGTCTCCAACAAAAAAATAACATGAAGGAGCCCTCGGATCGATGCCGGAGTCCCTCTGATTCGGGCACCAGCTGAATATTTTCTCCAACTTCGCTTTTGTTCTTCTGGGTAGAGGCCCACAAGGGAAAGAGCTTGTTTTCACTCGCAGCCTCATCAATACCTAAATCCTGGTGAACAAGTGACACTGAGAAGCTGTAATCAATAGCTCCCTGTGCGTTTTTTCTTCTGGTCAAACGGTTCAGCACTACTGACAGCCCTGACACTGGGAACATGATGCTAAATCTTTATCAACAGCCATCTGGGTGAGTGGCAGAACAAGGCTGGGCCGGTCATTAACGCTCGTGGCGATCTGTGAATAAACCAACTCCTCCAGAACGCGTTTGCTTAGGGAAAAAAGGTGGGGGAGAAACTCCCTGCCCGTGGGATCGATCGCTCTGAACTGCATTTAGCAAATTCCGGCGCTCTGGTCGTTCCCAGTGTTCAGTTTGAGGTGAGGGAACTGTCCCATGGCACGGCTGAAGGGCTGGAGAGCTCCAAATCCTCCTGGAGCAGCCAGGCCACCATGCAAACAGCTGAGGTGTCGTGTTGAGGCACACTCAGCAAAAAGAGTCTGGTGGTTTGCTCGTGTCACAGAATCCCAGGCGGGCTTGGGCTGGAAGGGATCGTAAAGATTACCCAGTTCCAGCCCCTGCTTTTCCTCCCCCTCCTCCCCAGCAGAAACAAACCCCGTGATGTGACCCAAGGTGGGTCCCAGGTTATCACCAGCCACCAAAGGAAGCAAAGGTTTTAGGAATGGAAATACCAGGAGAAGGTTCTTCCCCCAGAGGTGCTGGCACTGCCCGGGCTCCCCAGGGAACGGGCATGGCCCCGAGGCTGCCAGAGCTCCAGGAGCGTTTGGACAGCGCTGCCAGGGATGGACAGGGTGGGATTTTGGGGGGTCTGTGCAGGGACAGGAGCTGGATCCATGAGCCCTGTGGGTCCCTTCCCACTCAGGATTCTCCATGATTCTCTGAATGAACACACAGGTGGTTTTATGTGTCCACAGCATTTCAGATCCACCCTTCACAATCTTCTCATAAATACTCAACTGCCTCTCCAGTGTTCAAAACCTTTTCCCTGAATACCCACGGTTTAGCTCAATATTATAGCTGTGATTCAGGCTGGATTGATGCAGTACCTCGATTTAGGACAGACTGATACCAGCACCAGGCTGTGCCCCTGGCAGGGGTGAGCCAAGGACCAGCACAGCTGGAGAGGGCACAGACCCAGCGCAGGCAGCTCCCAGTGCCATGATCAGACTGTTAGAGACGTCTTATTTAAGGCACAGAACTCTCATTCAGGATGGCCTTGGACTAATCAGCCCAACATTCTCCATTCCCCATGAGCCTCTGTGATTTCTTTTTGATCCTCCTCTACCAGTCTAATGAGATTTTTAATTGAACTTTATGGGTTCCCTTTGAGGACCACAGACCTTGCAATCAATGAGAACCACAGCAAACTCTGGGAAGTCTCTCCTGCAAAAGGTGAGCCATCCCCACCCTGTCCTGGGCATAAACTGAGGCAGCTGCTGCTGGCACCTCTTCCACCTTCTCCTAAAGCTGAAGGTCATCCTGTGAGTTGTGTGAAGCATCCCAACTGCAAGGGGAAACTGTGAAATGCACACTACTCAAATTAAAGACCAAGCCTTGATTTGTAGGAGGGAGAAACGTGCTGGTATTTGGTGGAGAAAGGTGAGATTTGTGATTTTATCCAAGTGTTTGAGGGACAATGTGTGATTCCTAGCTCAGGGTTATTTCAAAGGGTCCTTTTTCCTGGTGCTACCACCCTCAGTAAATCAGATTTATCACAAATCCATCTAGCACCTCATCAGGTTGCTCCAAGCCCCATCCAGCCCCACCTTGAGCACTTCCAGGGATGGGTTTGTGGTTTGGACTGAGGGTTTAGACCTTGGGTGGTTACTGAGGAATCTCTGACCTCCTGTGTTGTTTTCACATTGGTCCTCTCAGTATTTCCTTTAATAAGGTTTGTATGAGGCTGCAACGTGGACTTGCAAATTGGGTCAGAAAATCTGTTTTCGCAAGAGTTTATGGCTTTATATATAGAAATAACAAAGGTGAGGGGGTTTTCTGCAGTGCCACATTTTATCTTTGTATTTCACCTCATGCATAAAATCCACGTGTATTACGCACAGTCAACCTGCACAGGATGGCTCACAGGTGAAGGACCATGGAGACATTTCTGGGGGAAATATGAGGAGCAGTGAACAGTTGCTCCCACTGAAGTGCAAAAGGATGATGTGTGTGTGTGTGTTTGCATGTGGAATATGGATGGAATTTCAGATTACCTCCAGGAGATGAGCACTGGCAAAATTGTGGTTTGCGATGGGCAGGACTCTCATTACAGTACTGATTTTTTTTTTTTTAATCATCAGCTTTCTATGATGAAATATTGAGGTGGTATTATATTAATACAGCTCTTTTTCCCTACAGCTATACATTATTATCTATAACTATAGCTTAAAATTTTTCTGCTGGGGACAGAAACCACTGCAGCCACGGTATGGGCTGGGAAATGGCAATAATAACTAGCACCCCATTTAAAAAAATTGCAGTGGCTTTGCTGTATATTTTCAGAACTATTTTCATCCTTCCTCACAGGGGAAAAAGCAGGAATTTTCACACCACAACCTGCTGTTACCGCTACTTTGGATGCTGCTGCTCCACTGCAGCCTGAGGGCAAAGCTGGGTACATTTCTAGGCGATAGCAATTACATCTCCTTTTGCACAACACTGGATTGTTATTCTTTGAGAACTGCTTCCTGTAGGTTTGCATTGGATTGCCTCATCTTAATGTACACCAGATTATATTGGAAAGCATTCCATCATATTAAAATAGTTTGTATTGTCAAGTACAATGCAGGGTATTGACAAAACACCGCTTTATGCTGCTTATAGGAACTGCTTCATAGGGAAATCTGATGGATGCTGGAATTATCAGGGTGAGCTTAAAGCTTAACCCCCCGAGGAACTGTGTGGGTCTCCCTGGCTGGGTGCAATCTGTAGGGAATTGTGGAATGAGATGGGCTTTAAGGTCCCTTCCAACCCCAACTGCTCTGGGGTTCCGTGACTCTGGGGGTTTAGGGAGGTGAACCACTCCTCAGACAGTGCAGGTCCATCCACCTGAGCCCCCAAACCCTCCCAGGCAGGACGGGGCTGATCCCAACCCAGACACCCCAGGATGCAGCACCCACTGAACACCACACCAGCTCCAGACACCAACCCAGGGGCCTCGGGTGCATAAACACACCCGAAAAGCTAAACCCAGACGAAGAAAAGGGAAAGATAATTACTGGGGAAACAGACAGAGATCAATTAGTGTAAGAAAATGTTTTTCCAAATCCACAGGCCTCACCTAGAGTGCTGCTCCCTCCAGCTGCTTTGGGTTGGAACTCACCTCCAGAATCCCAGACTGGTTTGGGTTAGAAGGGACCTCAAAGCTCATCCCATTCCACCCCTGCCACCTTCCACTGCCCCAGGGTGCTCCTGGCCTTGTTTCCACAATCATATTTATGCCAGAGTGGATGGACTGTTTTTAACACAATCAAAACCACTCATAACCTGCCAAGTAAGGTCCATGTGAAAGCTAAAAGACCTCCCTGACCTAAAAATAGGCAAGAAAGTTTGAGAACAACAAACTGTGCAGAGGCTGGTGAGTAACAGAAGTGCTTCTCTTCCCAACCCAGCACCACAAATGGTAGGGCATAAATCACACTAAACTGGGCTGTGCATTATTGCTGATTAAAAACACTTACTGACCTTATTCCTCATGGCAGGGCGGTTTTCAGAGCAGATAAATTTACTCTAATGACATTTAACCTGCAGAGCTCTCTAAGAGCAGCATCTCCCAGCACTGGGGCTGGCAGGTGCCCTGGACTCACCGGGTTGCTCCTCATGGCTCCCCCCACGGCTCTGGCTGCCCGGCTGTTGCCAGCAAGGTCTGCCAGCTGCTTGTAGGAAACGGCCTCCCCAAACTTCACATCGTTCAGCAGCGTCCACAGCACCTGCCTGGTGAAGGAATCTGCAAGGCAGAGGGAGAGAGCACTGCTTGACTGCAGAAATTAGGACGAAACAGTCAAAAATCCCAACGCAAAGCGAGGCTCCATGGCAGTTTTCTAATTTAAATTGAAGCAGCCCCATGCACTGTCCTGTTATTGTGCCCTATATGACTACATTTAAATACATGATTATTAGAGAGAGTGCTTGGAGTAACCGAGCACTATAAAAAAAGGATTTAAGGCTTTGATTTTCCCATATTTTTAATTTGCTTCGAGTACAATTATCCTGTTAACTCGTACAATGTGGTTTTTCCCATTAAATTGGCGGAGTATAAATTAGCATAGAGTCAAATTAAAAGGGAAGGAATGAGTGGCTGTACCTATCTGACAAAGGCCTGGAATCTCCAGCTAATTTCCAACTTCAGCTGGGACATGGCAGGGACGCCCTAGAGCCAGCGCTCTCCGAATTATCCCGGCTGGCTGCACTTTGGAGTGGAGACCCCCGAGCTACTGCTCAGCACTGCACACACTGCCAAGTGTAAGGACTGGCTGTGACCTTGAATGTCCTGCACATCCTTAATGATACAGGGGAAAAAAAAATATAATGTATTGGCCATTATTTTAATTTTAATTCGGCAGCAAATCGCTTTAAGTGTTCCAATTGCTGAAATAATGAATAAGCAAATGCATTAGGAGCTGCTTTCTTCAGCATCTCAGGGTGTTACGCAGACCAGGATTGTTTCAAGGAAGGGAAAAGGATAGTCTTGTTTGGATTTGAGGTGGGTTGAGCACCTCTTGCTCTTCCAAGGCACTTGGAAAAGCTTTGAAGAGCTAACTCGTGGATAACTTACTGAGAGGAGTGAGCTGGTGACTAAAAAAAAGGAGAAATAAAAGGAGAAGAGACCCCTTCCCCCAGCAGAGAGCCTCATCCTCCTGCTCTGGCAAAGAAACAAACTGATTAAAAACATTTTCTTTCTTTAGTTGTCAAAAAAGACATCGATTACCTTCCGTAGGATAGTGAAGAAATGTGATTTTGTTCTTAAAGGAAACCCATACAGCGTTATGTGTGTGTTAAATAATAAAAATCACTTCTTAACTGAAGGGAATGATAATCACTTCATTGAAAAAATCTGTTTAGTCTTTATTATAACATTAAGCAAATTAAACATCAGCATAATCCAGGTGATACGAGAAAAGGGTCATCAAAGAAATTAACTTTGTTGTTCATTAATTTACATGGATTAGTAGAGGGCAAAGAGATAGCAAATCTGCTCTAGTTTTTTATGATATAATTTCAAACTCTACACCATTTGTGGCAGTAGGGTGACTTTGGGGTTAATCAGACTGATTTGTCCTTTTAATTGCTTTCTATTCAAAGAAAATTCATTAGATAATGTTCTCTTCAAAATTCATGAATCAATTTAACTGAAGAAACCACATTAACAGCTTTGGGTTCATTAGCACAAGCAGTTGTGTTACTGGCTGATTGCTACGAGGGTTTCCTTAGGCAAACAGATTTTGTTTACTGTGATTCCTTCAGAAAGGTTTATTTCAAATCAAATTGGTCCTTACTGGTTTTCTTAACCTTTTTAATCTGGCAGGATTAGCTTTAACCCCCCTGCTCAGGGGTCTTGGGGAGTCACTGCCCGATGGCACCTTTTAAATGACCAACACCCAGTGCAGAAAATCCCTTTTTTACCTTCAGTTTTGGCAGGCTGGGATGGGATGGACCCTAAACTTTTGGGAACCTGTTGGAATCAGGGAGAAAATGGACACGGAGCAGCTGGGGGAGGATGGGGCAGCTGCAGAGCCCCCCAGCACCAGAGTGCCACGGGATGCCCGAATTCCCGAGGACAGGCTGACACAGGGACACGGATTATCCTCCCCTCACACACAGGGACACGGATTATCCCCCTGCCAGAGCCACTGGACACTTTTCATGGCAGAAGCTCCACTGCCTCTGCTCCCACATAAAACACTCGTGAAGTTAAGAGTTCAAAAGAATGAAATATTTAGCCATCATGCACATCATTTTGGAAATGTATCTGAAAACTCAATTTCATCCTGCGGGGAGCAAATGCATTAATTAGTTTAAGCAGCTCGAAGAGGCAGTGCCAAATACTGTTATTAAACTGTCTGCAAGTGTGAGTGCCTGTGAGCACAACCTGCCCAAATGAGATGGCTGAACTTTCCCCAATTTTCACCGTGTGCCAACGTTTTATGCTGTTAAATGTCGTTATAAAGGGCTGTAAAATCCCCACATAAAAATGAAAACACAGGAATTCTCTGCTTCCACGAGAACTTGGTGTCCTGGGGAGGCCAACGCCAGCAGAGCCACGGCTGAACTGCACCATGAACTGAACTGAGCCACGACTGGGGGCACCACGAGTTCTGTCCCTCCCCTGTCCCCACCTGCAGCAAAACCCCCCCCAAGGTGACCCCTGAGCACCTCATGCCAAGGGACACCTCCCACTGCCCCAGTGTCCAGCCTGGCCCTGGGCACTGCCAGGGATCCAGGGGCAGCCACAGCTGCTCTGGGCACCCTGTGCCAGCACCTGCCCACCCTCACAGGGAACAATATTTACAGATAAATTATAAGCCCCGAAAAAGGACTTACCCTGAACCTGCTGTTGATGCCTAAATGCCCAGAGGTCCCTCCTAACAGCCCACTGGACCTTAATTCTCCATACAAACATGTTAAATCCATGGGGATAATGGAGAGAAAATCAATTTTATTTGAACACCAGCTGTATCGTAACTTTTAACAGTGTAATTGAAGGTGGTAATTAGTCCAAAAAAGTAAAATCATACACTTCTAACTAATAATCACAGAATCATGGAATGGTCTGGGTTGGAAGGGACCTTAAAGATCATCTCATTCCATGCCCTGCCATGGGCAGGGACACCTTCCACTAACTAATATACATTATTTACATATGTATGTTTATATCTAATCTCTAACAAGCATTTTAGGTGTTGGTGAAGGGCTCAGTCCTTCAGGATTCAGGATGGATGAGGGAAGAGCAGAAGGACCAGTGCCAGTCCCTTTCTGTCTCCTCTGTATCTCCCCACACAAATCTTGGGGCCAAGAGAGCTTCAAAAAACCTCACAGCCTCATTTTCCATCCTTTTTAATCTCTTTGATTAAGAGGAGTTAAAGACAGCCTGGCTTTTTCCCTCCTCTCAACACTGATTGCTGGGAATGTTAGTTTTTGTTTGTTGTGTTGGTTTATTTTTGCAGGGTTTTTTTTGCTTTTCTTTTTGTTTGTTTGTTTTTCCCCCAGAGTTTTGCAAATGCAGAGACACTTATAAACACTTGCTCCTCCTCAGCAGCTTTTTCACAGCCTGCCTGGGGTACTACACAGACAACTTTACTCGTTGTTTTTTCCACTTATTGGTTTTCGCTGTTATTACTATTAGTAAAAAAAACCCCAAACATTCAAGCACAGCAGTTCAAAAATACCCAAATCTGTCTGGAAAACAGCAGTTCCCACTGCAGCAGCAGCTTCCACCTAAGCCAGAAAACTCAAATTGGCTCTTGGATCTGGGATTCCCACTCAAATTGCAGAACTTTTACTGACAACAGGCAATGGTGTAAACAATTAATCCGATCAAGAAAGCTGATTTTTAGCAATTTTCAGCTTTCTTTAGTATTAAAGCCATATTAAACCTGACACCCTACCCCAGACTGACCTAGCAAGTGATATGTGAGGAGGGAATTGTTTAATTCAAACGTTTTGCTCTTGTTATGAGGCACTTCCCATCCCTGGCAGTGCCCAGGGCCAGGCTGGACATTGGGGCTGGGAGCAGCCTGGGACAGTGGGAGGGGTCCCTGCCATGGCAGGGGTGGCACTGGAGGGGCTTTGGGGTCCCTCCCAACCCAAACCAGGCTGTGATTCCATGAAATACCAGGCACTGTTATTATGCTCTTATGCATTGCCTGAGCATGTATGTTTGCAAAATGCCATGTAATGAAACAGAAACATGCCTATAATGTATGA
>VZRO01000246.1:168702-193702 GCA_013397915.1 Daphoenositta chrysoptera
CTAAGATGTTGCTTTAGAAGTAGGGAGTGCCATAGTGAAAGTTACTAATTATATAATGCTGTTATTTCAATAGAAAATTCAGGTTTTATGCATTTTTAGCTTCCTGGCAGCACCTCATGGAGAAGTTCTTCCCAGCAGGCTCTGGGACAGCAAGACTTCCATAAATCATTCTCCATATGAACACAAGTGACTTAAAATCAACAAAACACTCACAGTTTTGGTTTAGGGACGTCTAACTCCCCTCTGGGCACTGCAGGGAGCACGGGGAGGTTTAGGAGAGGAGCCAGAGACCGAGACACAGATCCCAAACCTGCAGCACCAACATCTGCAGATCAAACCTGAGGCACCAACAAAGACCTGCTGGTATTTCTGCAATGCTGTAACTCAGGGCTGAATGATCAGGGACAGGAATCTGCTCCAGGCTTACATTTCCCATTCAAAACTCACTCCAGGAGCAAATATTTTTTTGCTTTGTTTCAAACATGTCAATTTTGGGAGCAGGAAATTGTGCAGAGTACGTTAAAATAACCTTTTAATGACTTTATGGACATTTTGAATCCACATAGGAACTGCTGTAGACATAAATACAAGAGACCTGCAGATCAGAGAAACTCAACCACTGCCTTATCACTGCAAACTCAGCTTAACTGGCCATATTTTATCATTATTTACTGCTATACAACCCTTCCTCCTGTTCTGGAACAGACACAGAATGGGCCTTCCAGAGACACCACGCACCAGCTCAGCCGCAATTTCTAAGTGACTGGGCCAGAAAATTAAACTTCCACTTTCCCATTCAGGATAGAAATAAATGAGGGACTTGTCTCTATTTCTCTTTGTCAGGGAGCTGGGACTCACCAGGAACTTCACCTGGGCAGCTCCGAAATTCTCCTCATCAGCTGCACCTCGCAGAGCCTGGGAGCTGAACTGTGCTCCCTCGTGGCCCTGTGTGACAAGAGGCCACCACTGGCCAGCACCTGACCCGAAATTCACATTCCTGGTGGTGCACACTGAATGCACCTCCTGGTCCCACCTCTACTCACTTTTTTCCCCATTCTTGGAGTTCTTGTTTTTGCCTGAGAAGGTCTCTCCTCTCCTTCTCCAGAGGAAATAACAAAAATTAAACTGAATTTACCTCAGTCTGCATTGTTGGAACTCAACAAAACAGCAGCCTCCCAGGTCCCAGCTCTTCTGACTCGTCCTGTTAATGAGACACACAAACCTGCCCACAGTTCCTAAATAAATCAGAGGAGATGCAGTTTCCTAATTACACTGATGGGCAGGCAGGACCATCTGCTTACAGTTAAGACTGGGACAAGCAGGGAGGTTCTGCAGAGAACTCCCCAGGATTTATGGATATGCTGCAAGCGTCATTCCAATACTAACGAATCCAAAATAAAAGGTGAAGACAAAGGATTCGGTGCTCACACACCTTGAAAAAACACAATTTCCAATTCATCCCTCTAAATTAAGCTCACTAACATCAAAATTTCCAATTCATCAGGACCTTTAGTTCGAGGTCTTGGTCAGAATCATCAACTAAACCTGGGAGTGCAAAATTGGGCAGCAAAACTGGGCAAGAATTGGGCAAATCCGGAGAAATAAAGTGACAAACCCTCACAAGGACCTCGAATCCCACCTCAGGACATAAAATCCAGAACTATCCTGAAGGAAGTGTGAGACATGGGCTCTAAAATTCATAGATATGTCCTACAAGATTATTGTTCATCATTGCAGGGTTCCAACACGCTCCCATGATGGAAAGGAAAGGAAGGAAAGAAAGGCAGGCAATGAAAGAAGGCTTTAGAGGGATTTTGGACATGGGATGGAGGGACAGGACACAGGGAATGGCTTCCACTGCCAGAGGGCAGGGCTGGATGGGATTTTGGGAAGGAATTGTTCCCTGGGAGGGTGGGCAGGCCCTGGCACAGGGTGCCCAGAGCAGCTGTGGCTGCCCCTGGATCCCTGGCAGTGCCCAAGGCCAGGCTGGACATTGGGGCTGGGAGCAGCCTGGGACAGTGGGAGGGGTCCCTGCCATGGCAGGGGTGGCACTGGAGGGGCTTTGGGGTCCCTTCCCACCCAAACCATTCCGTAATTCTATGAAAAGGGAATAAATCCATGAATTTTGACATCAGCTTGTGTAAAACTGATTTTGCAAACTGGAATTTTTTTTATCATCTTACAAGCACAGGGATATTTCTTCTGCCAGACTACAATACACGTGGTATGTACTTGGAATGTTATACAGGTTTGGAACTAGAGGATCTTTAAGTTCCCTTCCAATCCAAGAGATTCAGCCAGAAGGAATCCCTTGCATCCCCCAAGTACCTCCACAGACCTGTTCTGTATCCACTCGGGGAACAGGGCAACACCAAGCCAGGTTATTTGGGAGAAAGGAAACATTAATTCTCTGCAAACCTTTGACCACACTGGGTCACCACTGGATTACTCAGCACAGGTAGCCTGATGTTCTCCTCCAGGAAGGCTGATGGCAGAGGAGGTTGGGAGGCACCAGCATCTCTCCTCTGTCTTTCCCTGCTTCCCACAGAATTGCTTTTTCTCTTTAATTCCACTTAGAGTTACACTGATGAGGTGTTTTTACTGTTTCATTTCTCGGCACGGCCCCAAATATCCACTCCCAAAGGACTCTGGATCACAAAATCTGCACCCTCAGTTGCTTTGTGAAGATCCTGTTGCCAAAGATAACCTGGCCTAGAAAATTAATATATGAAACATGCAATGCAAATGTGCTCCACTACGTGAACAAAGCGTAAGATCCTCGCTGGGCTAAAAAAGGAACAGCAAATTCTTCAGCTTTCTATAAGTTCCTTTGTAAATGTGCATGTTAAAAATAATACTCATTAAAGTGCTTAAATGCAATAAAATGGAGCTATTTCCTTACTGCATACAAATGAAGTCAGTATCAAAGTACTGATTTTTTTTATTTGTATTAATTTATTATCAAGTTTTAAATACCTAATGGATGGAGCTAAGATGTACAGAGCACTTTCAAAACACTACTTCACAACATCCTTCCAAGAATGCAGCAGCAGCAAATAATTCCCAGAAACTTCTGGCTTCAATCTTAAAGTTAAGGTGTGTTTTTACTTTTTCTTTCTTTTTTCTTTTAAGGAGTATGTATTTAGACAGTCAACAAAACAACTGGGAAGAGGTAAAGTGGATCCCATGAAGTCACTCAGTTTCTTGACTGATGCTGGTGCCATCACACAGTGCTGCTTAAATGAACTGCAACTGGAATTCCCGAGATCCAAATTATTTAAACAGACATCCTGGAAGCAAACAGAGGAGCAGTCCTACCAGTGACCCCTGATGGGATTTCAGAGATTCCAGGTTGCTCAATTAACAGGCAGCCCTAAAATCCATGCTTTGCTTGGAGGAAGTTTTCCCAGGTAACCTGCCAGGAGAGGAGGAGTCTGCAGAGGCAGAGGCAGAAATTTGGGTTATTTGGGGCGTGAGAAGCAGTTGGGGTTGGGAAACACCCCAGTCCTGCACCTCTTAAAGAATGATCTGATCTTCCAAAGCATCTAAAGAATATTACAGGGATTTCACTCAGTTGATAAGGTTAAAAATCCCACATTCACCTGATGTAACAGCCCTGTTATTCTACATAAACCTGCAGCATCAGGAAAATCCTCCTCCTGCTTCGCAAGCTGCCACAAAAAAGAGGCTGCTCTTCATCCCAGGCTCTCCTGCCAAACCCAATGAAGTCAGCACAGGCACAACATGTTTATACAACATTAAGGGTTCACGTTAAGCTGAAAGCAAGGAGGAAATTTGACTTTCAGATTGACAAATGAAGGGTGCTCGTGTATTCTGGAGCCTGCAACAAAGGAGCCGGTTGTGTTCTCGCCACCGCGAATCCCTAACAAACCCTCCTCGCTGGAAGGATGGTCAGAGCTAAGGTCACAGCACCCTCCATCTGCATT
Source organism: Daphoenositta chrysoptera (assembly GCA_013397915.1). Lineage (NCBI taxonomy): Eukaryota > Metazoa > Chordata > Aves > Passeriformes > Daphoenositta > Daphoenositta chrysoptera. The sequence goes on from VZRO01000246.1 coordinate 172,650, forward strand.
TCAGATCTTGACTTTTGTTGGCTTTGCTACTTCTTTTGGCATTAAATATGAATGATGTTCCCCGAAACATTTGGAACATTAATTATAAGGAAATAAACGTAGGGAAGCGCAGGGCTCCGGTCATTGTTCACCTACGGAACGACAACCAGGAGCTTCCAGCAAAGTGCTAAAATATAAAAGGGTGATGTTCATTCATGTATTGGTCCAAGCTGCAGCACTATAAAGTACATCAAAAGGTGTTAATGGTTTCAATATTTATCTGCTGCAGGGAAGCACTCTAAAAAGAAGACAGAAAAAAATTTCTGCTAATGGCTGTGTCTCTCCATTAAAATGAAAAGCTTAATGCATCTTATAATCAGAGGACAATTTGCAAATCATTAAGAGAAATGTAAAATTCCATTAAAATACAAATCAAGAGTCCCTCACTGGACTAATAATCTTTTTGATATTATTTTGCATTTCACTATTTCTGTTCCCAATATCCAGGCACCACAAATGATCAGTTCTTGAACATGCTATTTACCACAGCCTACTTCTTTAACGAGAGACTGAGAGAAGTATAATCTGCTATTCAGAGCAGGTACTAATGAAGAATTCCATATATTCTGAAATTTAATTAAAACCCCAAAGATTTCAAATTAGATGCAATTTGAAATGCCTGGGGCAGAAATACATGCACTTGCGTGGCAAGGGTATCACGCTGAAAGTTGATACCGTAATTGGTCTTGATGTATTTTTGTGTTGCCAGGCTGAAGCACAGAACTCATAACCATATAAAAATTCTCTGTAGATTACCTGCTCATTGAAAATGCCATCACTCAGGTAGTTCTCTACTAAATTACCATGCTACTAAAATGCACAAAGTGATTCGAAGAGAAGAGTGGCACAGCTGGTCGACGCTGCCAATGAGTTATGCATGCGTCGACGCTGCCTTTTTTCTTAGTAAAATATGCTCAGTTGAATATTAAAATATAATTGGCATTCAACCTAAGTAGCTTAAACCATTTTGTTATCTTCTTTTAAACCGATTTGGCTCCTCCACAGTTATTTTCAAGGATGCGATTCACAAACTAATGACACCATCACATTCAGCTAGATTTGTACTATTTTACATTTGTCATAAATAGGGACAATTTCTACAGCCTTCTAGGGATGTCCTTTAATACTGGCTCCTCTTGAACATCAAAGGCCCAATTCATGGGGAAAAAAGAAAGAAAGGAAAAAAAGGAGTATGCCATTTATGTTGTTCTTGCATATTTTATTCTGAGAAGAGTGCGGGATGCAAATTTCTAGTGAAAAGTGTGTTTTTCCACTTAAGCGAGTCCTTGTTTCTCCCACAATAAAACGGTCAGCAAATAAACTGGTCAGGAGACGTGTCAAAACATCTTGGAAATGGGTCAGAAAGGGGCATCCTTAGGTCAAGCAGCAGCAAAACACCTTTATTATACCATTTTTTCCCTCAGATGAATTTATTTATGTGCCCCTAATATAAAGGCTGTCAGAAATGTCACTATATTGTCATTTCCCGAAAAAAAATTAACAATATTACTTAGAAACAAGGTGCTCACCATAGTAACAGTCCCATTAAGCACATTACCTTTGAAACACCAAACAGGTTAAATGTATATGAGTATTGATGATATTTCCCATCGATACCAGGTTTTAAGTAAACTTGCCTGAAAGTTCATTAATAAAACGGGTGTGGGAGGCTGTATTTATAAAATCCTTTCCTTTTATCTTGATTGCATGGGTTTTTATTAAGGAGGGGTGCAAAGGTTACGTGGGGCTGCATGTGTGGCAAGCCAGCCAACAAATCAAAGGAAAAATGAATTAAATTAAACTTATTCCTCACAGGTCTGCAATGAGAGCAGGTGCTGAGGTCTGGGGCTCCGGGTGAAGATGATGAGCACACGACTCTGGATAAAAAAGTCATTTTCCTACACTGGTGGGGTTTTTCCACCTTCAATTCCTACCTTTTAATCTAAATCTCACATACAAGCAGCAATGTCAAAAGTTACCGGGTTGGTCAAAATGTTTCTTAGATCAGGGTCAACTGATTCCTTTTATTTCATGGGGAGAAAAGGGATGTGATTTTGAGCAAATTCACTTTATAAAGGAGCCTCACACGTAGGTGGCTTTTAGAGCTGCTAATTTCAGAGTGAAGCTGCCCTGACTTTGGTCCAACTGCAGCTCTGTGCAAATATTTATCATGGAATCATGGAATGGTTTGGGTTAGAGGGACCCCAAAGCCCCTCCAGTGCCACCCCTGCCATGGCAGGGACCCCTCCCACTGTCCCAGGCTGCTCCCAGCCCCAGTGTCCAGCCTGGCCTTGGGCACTGCCAGGGATCCAGGGGCAGCCACAGCTGCTCTGGGAATTCCATCCCAGCCCCTCACCAGCCCCACAGGGAAGAATTCCTTCCCAATAACCCATCACCAAAACACAAACCCTTCCTTTCTAAACAAAAGTTTGGAATAATTTCAAAATCCACACATCTCTGCAGCTGTTCCAGAGTCTTGAATAATGAATATCCTCAAATTCTCTGAGAACAAGTGAAAATATTGCCATTGTACAAATAAACACTAGTGGTGGACCTTCAACCCACTTTTACCCAAAAAACCCTATTTATAAAATGTTCCTTTATTCTAATTATGGCCTGCCTGTAATAATGTTAAGAATACTGGCAAGAAAGGATTGTCCTACTGGAAATACAATGAATATTTGAAAATAAATGACCCTTTTTCTGCTTTCCCCATGACAGGGCAGACACGCTGCTCTCTCCATCCTTAGACTCCTCCAAGGCCACATCAGTAATGGTTACCCCCAAAGGCTCCACCTAAACCCCAAAAACATCTGGAATCAGGGCTGCCAAAAAGGAAATTTGCACCTGAGAGGGCCTGAATTGTCCTACATGGCTCCCATTTGGCAGACAATTTATCCTATGAACAGTGAACTCCAATAAAAGTATTCAAGATACACTTAAAACCACACGGGCTCCCAGTGAAAATTTTGGGAATTTTTGTCTGAATTCAACAGGAATTGGGTCAGGAATTTTGCAGATATTTCTGTCCAGAATGCATTTGTATTGATTTTTTTTTTTTGTTTAGTTTTGTTTTTAAATACATATAGTTGATAGAAAGTAATGGGCCAAGTGGACTGGAAAAAGAATTAGAGATATAAAAGTAACTGGGCTATTTTGGGGTTTTGTTGTTTCTATTTTTGAAGGTTGGAGAGGATTGATTTCTGTTTGCAGAATATTGTAGGAAAGTATTGGATTGTAAAAATCCATTAAATGTCTCACAAAACAGTGACTTTCTGCTTATCAAAACTCCTCTCACATGAAATGGTAATAAAAGAAGATGCCAGTCTCTGGAATTTGAATTTTGAGTTGGCAGACAGAAATAGGAAAGCTTGTCATCTCTCTGCACTTGAATCTGCCATGTCCAGATATGTGAAGTACGAACGTTTCCGAGCAGATTATTTCATATTTAACACTTTCTAAAAGCCTAAATAGAAATGTATTTGCATGTCTGATGAAGCTGCAGGGTTGAGAAAGGGAAAATCAGCAACATTTCTCAACTTTTTTTCTTTAATGAGTTGAACCTCTACTACGAAATTAAGAGAATTTCACAAATTGCAGCATAAATCTGTGGTAAAAATGACATTTTGTATTTGCCTAGGAAAGGGCAAGTCCTGCCTCCTCCTCAGCAAGTGAACGGCGCAGCTCAAGACTGCAAAATATAAATACAGAATCCCATGATTTGGGTTGGAAGGGACCCCAAAGCCCCTCCAGTGCCACCCCTGCCATGGCAGGGACACCTCGCACTGTCCCAGGCTGCTCCCAGCCCCAATGTCCAGCCTGGCCTTGGGCACTGCCAGGGATCCAGGGGCAGCCACAGCTGCTCTGGGCACCCTGTGCCAGGGCCTGCCCACCCTCACAGGGAACAATTCCTTCCCAATATCCCATCCAGCCCTGCCCTCTGGCAGTTCATATAACCTGGTGGATTCCCATTTTCCCAGATAAATTCATTGAGTTTTCCATTTTCACTGGAAATAAGGGAACCATGAAGTGATGATACCAGGACTCCTGACCCCCTGTTGGCTGAGTTTGCTGCTTTTCCTATTGAGGATGGTCATGCTCTGAACATAAATATATATCTACATCTACATCTACATCTACATCTGCATCTGCATCTGCATCTACATCTACATCTACATCTACATCTACATCTACATCTCTATATCTATATCTCTATCTATATCTCTATCTATATCTATATCTCTATACCTATATTTATCTATCTTTATCTGTATCTATATCATCTATATCTATATCTATATGATAAAGGAAGGAAATCCCAGGGACTGGTCCTTGATGTAAAATCTGATCATAACTCTCAACTTAATGACATCTGAGCAAAAAAGGTCACCACAGGAGTGACTAAATGCTTAGAGCCTGAGCATGTGTGTGCCTGCAATATGAAAATATTGTACTTAGTACGAAAATACGTACTTTAAAAAGTTCCAGTTTATCCACAAACTGGCACCTGAAGCTTCAAACTTTCCAGCTTTACTTGACAATATCTCAACTAAGGCAAAGATTCTTATGATTCTTTTTCTACTGTAATTTAAAGGAAGAGAAAACAGGTCTGTAATTCATTTTAGTAATGTCAATGCTTTTCTTATTGAAATAATTTTTATATATTGAAAAAGTCTATGGATAAATTGTATGTGGGAAAAATTTACTCTCAGGATACCATAATTAGGGTGAGCAGCATAGCCACTGAAATCCCTTTTAAATGTAAGCATCAGGGGATGTTGAATTTTTCATCTCAGAAGCAGACAAATAAACAGTCCCACAATTTGTGATTTAAGCATTCTGACCACAAAAAGAGTAAGAAAATACTCTGGCCTTTGCTGAGTCACAGTCAGAAAATACAGAAAAATCTACTTTTCTTTGTTAATTTGCTGCAGGCTGGGATTTTTTTGTAGTTTGGAACGTGCAAAACCAGTAACAGAGAGGTGCTAGTGCCCCTCCTGGAAGGGTGCAGAGAACTCAGGATGCTGCTGTGGGAGGGTTTCCTCCCTGGGGAGAGATCCCACCGCCCCGCAGACCCCAGAGAAGGGCGACTCGAGGGCTGACTCCCACCCCACGGAGGTGACACGGAGAGTGAGGGGTTCCCTCAGCCACACCTGGCATTTCCCTGTGCTCCCAGCACCCCTGGGCAGGGCGGTGGCAGGTTCACAGTGTGCAGCTGAGTGTCTGAAGGAGCAGGAAATCACAGGGTAATTATTGATTACAGGCCTGCCTACGTCACCTCGGAGGGAGAATGGAGCTGCTCCCCGCTCCTTTGAAGGCTCCCATTATGTATGAGGTGTTTCATCAATATCCCCTTGGATGAATAACGTACATCATGCACGGGGAATTTCGGCTGCAGAGCTCTCCTCTCTGCTCTCCATCCCCAGGCTGCTCCTCCTGGGTCTTTCTGCACAGCTGGGCTCTGCCTTCGGCTTGGAATGTGACAGAGTCATGGAATGGTTTGGGTTGGAAGGGACCTTAAAGTCCATCATGTTCCTGTCCATGGGCAGGGACACCTTCCACTGTCCCAGGCTGCTCCAAACCCCATCCAACCTTCCAGGGATCCAGGGGCAGCCACAGCTGCTCTGGGCACCCTGTGCCAGGGCCTCCCCACCCTCACAGGGAACAATTCCTTCCCAAAATCCAACGTAAATTGACCCTCCTTCAGTTTAAAACCAATAGTGCCCTAACACCACCTCCAGACCTCCGAGCCCTGACACAGGAATTCAAAGCTCATCTGAAGGAACGAGAGGACTGAGCTGGACTGATGGAAAAGCTCAGCTTTGCTCCAGGCCTGCACCTCAGGACAAGGAGCTGATGGAGGAAGCCCACCCCCAGGAATCTGAAGGAGTTATCCTGTGAGGATGGCACAGCAGGCAAGGAGCAGAACCCCAGGGCTGCTGCTCGTCACAGGGAGAAGGAAAACTCTGCTGTGCCTCCAATTTCCTCTGCTCCTGTGCCCTAATGAGCCATCTGGTCTGCAAGCACACGGCCACCCCCGTGCCACACGCTCTGCCACTGCCACTGCCACTGCCACCACCCCGCTCCACAGCACAGCACAGGGAGGGCAGGAGAGCCAGGAGTGGCCAATTTAGCATTGCCCTCCCCCTGTCACAGACCCACAAATCACCCACCCCATGCACTGCCTTTGAAATAATAACAGCCCAATTTTCCTACTCATATAGAAAGGGGGCTAATGACCAGGATACATTAGGAGCAATTAATCATTTCCCATTAGGAATGTTCAGGGATTTTTCTAAGGTGTCCCACTCAGGGGAGTGGGAAAACCTGACTTTCTCTTTGCTCAGTGGAATTCCACACTGAGTGCTGGCCATGGCTCAGGTTGTTGAAAATTCCACGTTTTCAATTATGCTTAAAAATAAATATATTGGCTGCATATAAACTGCAGAGCCAGTAAGGGGAGAATTCCTGGAGCTGTTGGGAAAACCAAACTTTTCCCTCTCCACAACTCCCTGAGAGGGAGCCAGGTGGGGGTTGGACTCTGCTCCCAGGGAACAGGGACAGGATGAGAGGAAATGGCCTCAAACTGTGCCAGGGGAGGTCTAGATTGGAGATTTGGGAAAACTTCTTCATGGAAAAGCTGCCCAGCCCTGGCATAGTCTCTCCAGGGCAGTGGTGGAGTCACCATCCCTGGAAATGTTCAAAAACCATGTGGATGTGGCACTTGGGGACATGGATTAGTGGTCACCATGGTGATGGTGCTGGGACTGGATGATCCTAAAGGTCGTTCCAATCCTACTGGTTCTGTGATTCCACGATTCTCCTGCCGGCCTCAAGATTCAGATTCCACCTTTGCCAATGCTAAGGTACAAGAGCAATGGTTAATTTCATATTTTAAGTGCTTTTAAATGCATTTCCCCTTTTTAACAGTAATTTAGAAAATTAAAGGCACTTTAGAAAAAATTAAGTCATAGGAGGAGCCACTGAAACAGCAAATACAGAACTTTTATAGAATTTCTTAACAGAGTGAATATAAAGCAGAACATCTCTACTTTCTGAATCTGCAAATCTCTCTGCTTTTGTTATCTCAGAGTTGATTGCCATGATTTTTCTCTCCACAAGGAACTACGCCTTCAAAGCTGGCACAAAGGCAGCTGCAGAAAACTGACCATGAATTGAGAAGTGTTTCATCCCAAAACCACTTTACACATTTTTTTTTGTTAAATGAGGAGCCTTTTTATTTTTATGACATAGGCAAACCCCTTCCTGTCCTCAGATGAAGTCAATGCAGAAAAACAAAATAGAATTTGATATAAGATAAGGAAGAAATCATGCAATAGTCAGTCCTGATCACAAAAGCACTTGAGGATGGGACTCGAATCCTCTATCAAAGAACCCTTTGTCAATGGCCACATTTACAGGGAAGGGGAGGAAAGAATGGCCCAAGGTTTTGATGGTGATGGAATCACAGAATCCCAGACTGGTTTGGGCTGGAAGGGACCTTAAAGCTCATCCAGTGCCACCCCTGCCATGGCAGGGACACCTCCCACTGTCCCAGGCTCAGGGCCCCGCTTGAAGAGCTGCTGCTGAACAGAAATGTAAGAAAATCAGAGTGATGAGAAAAAGCCTTTCTGGCTTTGGATCCTCGTGCTCTCACTGATGTTTGTTCTGCGTTTTTAAGTGCCTGGAGAAATGAGTAGGCACTTTCAAATGTAAATGTGTAAAAGTAAATAAATACCAAATTCCTAATTTAGCAAAACTGCAATTCTGATGTGCAGATAAACTGAAATGCAACCCATCATAATTTGACTTTTACCTCACCTTTCTCCTAAATAACTCTTAAAACCAGTTCCTTCAAATTTTTGACATTTATTTCCACATTCCTTCCAATGTAATTTTTTTTCTATTTTATGAAAGCATTAGTAGGAGAAAGTCACAGAAGAGCAGAAATGCTTTCACATCGTTGTGATTCGAGCCAATTAATTCTTCATTAATGTTTCCATGACGTAGGTGCCCTCCCCCAATAAAACACACCTGGGCCCGGGCCAAGAGCAAATAATGGAGCTAAATTAAAACAACCTGGACGTGCACATGTTGGAATGAGAACGCTGCCCGTGCTGCAGGTGGTCAAACCCAAACCCCCGAGCACCAGAGGTCGGTGGGACCACCAGGGCCACCCCTCCCAAGGCCAGGGTGCTGCAGGGACCCCCAGCTGATGCTCAGAGCCACCAGCCACGTCCCATCCTGTCACAGCTCCTGGCTGGGTCTTGAGCTTGGATGGGGCTGCAGAACTTTCCCCCCGCTCCCCAAAAATTAAAAGGGTGATGATTGTTTCCCTCAAGAAGCTTCCTGTTAACAAATATCCTTATTTTTCCTCTTTTGAATGATCTTCAGTCCCTTGCACTGTTGCCTGCACAGGAAGGTTGTGTCCTGGGGATGGACCAAAGTCTCCCACAAAGACAAACCTCTCAGGGCTGAACCCCAAACCAGCAGCTAAAACAACATCAGCACTGCTTCAACCAAGGAATTTCATTCACAAAGCTAAAAGGAATTCAGGAGCCCATTTAGGAAAACTAATGAAAAGAAAAAGCATTATTTTAAATGTTTTATAATCTCCTGATGGATAATCTGGGAGGCAGAATTCCCCTGCTGTTGTTCAGAGATGTCAGGAGCAGCAGCAGCAGCATTTCCTACCCATTCACATCCACCTCAAGGATAAAGTTTCCACAACATGGCACTTCATTTCATCCCAGCTAATAAAAAAATTCCTCAGTACCACCCTGGAATCTGACTGTGAAAGATCTGGCACTGGGGAATTTGCATATCATGGGACAGTAAGCAGAGAAGATGCTCATGGAAACAAAGCTGCTGTGCAAAGCTCACAGATCCTGAGACTCCTTTATTCACCAAGAAATGGTGACATTTGGGGCAGGCAAGAAGGCACTGCAAACATCAGACTCCTGAGACTATTATTATTATAGTTATTATTATTATTATTATTATTAAAGATAATGGGACCTGTTTCATTTCAGGTGTTTGATTTCTGTTACAAGGCCTTCAGAAACACAGATAATCAATGGGAAATGGGGAGGAGGAACTTCTCTCAGGTGTTGCTTTTAGCTAAATTCATAGATAGCACATCTTCTTGGTAACAATTCTCTTCGTTCTTTGTTTAAAAATATCAGGATATTATCTATGGTAACTTTGAGGAATAAAACCACAGCAACCTTACACAGCCTATCCCTGAGTGCTTCCCTGGCACTTTTCTACTGACAGGGACACCGAACCACAGAATCAGGGAATCACTGAGGTTGGAAAATCCCTCTGAGCCCGTCAATTCCACCCATTCCCAGCACTGCCAAGGCCACCCACGTCCCCAGGTGCCACATCCACAGGGCTGTTAAATCCCCCCAGGGATGGGGACTCCAGCACTGCCCTGGGCAGCTGTGCCAGGGCTGGACAAACCTTTCCATGAAGAAATTCTCCCTCATCTCCAACCTAAACCCCTGCTGATGCAATGTGAGGCCATTTCCACTCTTCCTGTCCCTGCCAGACCCCCGTGGTTGCCCCCTCCTGTCAGGGATTTGTGGAGAGACACATCCAAAGCTTCAACCTCTCTCGTGGTGGCCAAAAGCTACTTTAAGTAGCCACCCCCTGACGGAGCAGCTCACAACCCTTCAGGTGTGTCAGACCCCAACCCCTCAGTGTCGGCAGCTGAACCAGACCATTTCACAGACCAGGCAGGAGGGAGGTGGGAGGCAGCGCCCGCGGCCGACGGCAGAGGCGGGAGGGGGCACTGACCTCTCTGCAGCAGCGGGTGGTGGAAGGCTGGCAGGGGCAGGCTCCCCGTGGCCGCTGGCTCCCAGAAGTAGGCTCGCAGCCAGGCCGTGCACTGCTGCAGGGGCTCCGGCATCTCCTCCGCCCCCTCGCACACCTCGCACGCCGCCGAGGGCTCTGCCCTGCTGGGACACAGAGAAATGCAAAGTTACAACGGTAAAAATGACAAAAGCAGGCTGGACAGGGCTCTGAACAATGTGGTCTAGCAGAAAGTGTCCCTTGAGCAGAACAACACCGTCCTGAAGGTCCCTTCCAACCAAAACAACTCTGATTCTGTGATAAATCTGAATATTCACATTCTCTCAAAAAAACCTCAAATTAAAAACCCCAAAACATTTCATCTGGAGTCAGATCTTTTTTCTTCTCAGAGAAAAGTGAAGGGATTCCTACCAGCAGCAACAAAAATTCATCCTCACCACCTCTACAAATGCAAAGACGGCACAACGTTATAAACACCTGTAAGAAAACCCATGGAAGATTGGTATGAGGAAGAAGCCATATGGGCAATGTCAGGGAGCAGGAACACCACCCAAGCCCATGGTGGATGACACATCCTTGTGCCTCCAGGGTGGGTGGGGGTGAGGCTCCTCCTCCGTGTCCCCCAGGGCGCAGTCCCTGGTCCCCGGGGCCCTGGGCAGGGAGGGAAGGAAGCAGCTCTGCCGCTCCGCGCCTTCCTCGGCCCCGCTTCCTCCAGCGCCCTGGCAGCTCTCTGCTTCCCTCCCTGATTGAATTGGAAGGAAGCAATTGAGAATTCATTTGATTTTCAATGGCAGCTCGTGCTTGCAGAAGCTGAGGAGCAAAGTGAGCGAGCACAAAGCACCTGTAAATAAAAATGTGCTTCTTCCCTGGCTCCTTTTTTTCTCCTTTCCCTCTGGAAGAGCAATGTGTGGATGAGAGCGATGAAAAAGGGAACCCTGGATTTGCACGTATCCAGCTGTGTTTTCCAAGCTGGATGTTTTCAGGGATGCAGAGCAGTGCTGGGAAAGGGGTGGTGGTGCTCTCCTGGTGCTTCCCAAGGCTGGGGTGGGGTGGGGGGAGTCTCTCAAAACTGCAGAGACCTGTGTGAGGATAGCAATAAAAAACCAGTCCATTAGCAATGCATCCACGAGAAATGATGGAGACAACATCAAAGGTGATGGCCAGACCAGCAACCCCTGCCAGCAAGGCTCTCATATCCAGAACCCTCCCCACCACAGATGGGCCATCCAAAAGTTTCCTGATTCTTGCAGCTTTTTCTCCCAGCTGGAAATAAAGCCAGAGCCAGAAGTTCCTCAGTGCGAGACCTCAACAGCAGAGTCTTCTGGTGAGAGGCTGGATGTGCCCCAAAGCAGGAAAATGGAGGGAAAACTTTGGCAATATCAAATATGTGTGAACCTGAGACAAGGGAGGAGAAAACCAGAGCCACTGTGCCAGCCAGGTACGGGGACAGAGCAAACCAACCCCGACTCCTGAGCGTGCTGAGAGGAGGGGAGAGGCTGCAGTGAGACTCCTCTGAGCAAAAGGCCAAAGCAGATGAACCCAGTGATGTTCCAGCAGCAGCACCGAAGAGCCCGGCTCTGCTCTGCAGAGACCCAACAGCCCCGTGCCCGACCCGGCCCAGCGCCGGGATGATCCGCGGAGCCTCCGGACGGGACCGGGGATCGCTGGGGCCGGGGCACGGCCCCCTCGGAGCCCCCGCTCCCTGCTCCAACAGCTCTGCCATTCCCCCGGCCCCGACTCATCTTCTGATTAATTGTGAGCCACTGAAGGCCACGTAATTACTGATGAGGAAGTGGAGGGACGCAGAGACGGACAATTAAAACACTCCGGCTGCACCGGAGTTCCCGGCTTGGAGCAGAGGCAGAACAAATCTGCAGAATCAGCTTTGGATCCAGTTCAGTAGGAGTTAAACCGTAATTTTATTTCTCTCTTTGCATTTATTTATCAAATTAATGCTTTTGACTCTTTATTTTCTTTTTGTTTGTGAAGTAGGATCAATTTCCCTTATAAAACTGCATGTTATTTTTCTACTTCATGCTATTTTTCTAATTAATAATATCTTTGCTAGAAAAAAGGTATGAGAATCCATGCCCAAACTTTTTTACACTAATCCCCATGACATGGGCTTCAAACCAAGCTCCCAACAGCACGGATAATCTGTTATTTCACACAGGTACAACACAGCAGAATATGGCTCTTTTTTACTGAGGACTGTTGGAGCTACAACAAAATAATAATGAGAGAATATAATGACAATAATTCCTCTGAAACCTGGGAGAGAAGTGGGGAGACTTTTCTGCTCCATTTATCCAGAAGAGCACGGAGAACGCTCAAAGCTACACGTGCCTTATGTTTTTCACATCATCCTGTTTCCCATTTTTGGGAGTCTGGAAATCATTTGGGCTGTAATGTCACCATAAAACAGAAAAACTCCGTCTCCTCACGGCTCCGGGAGGGCTCTGCCTCCAACTGCAGACCAAGGGCACTGAACCATCATCAGTCACCCCCAAACTGGTGGGGAGCAGCCACAAAGACTCTGGAAGCACCTCCCAGGGCCTAAAGGGGCTCCAGGAGAGCTGGAGAGGGACTGGGGACAAGGGATGGAGGGACAGGACACAGGGAATGGCTCCCACTGCCAAAGGGCAGGGCTGGATGGGATTTTGGGAAGGAATTGTTCCCTGGGAGGGTGGGCAGGCCCTGGCACAGGGTGCCCAGAGCAGCTGTGGCTGCCCCTGGATCCCTGGCAGTGCCCAGGGCCAGGCTGGACATTGGGGCTGGAGCAGCCTGGGACAGTGGGAGGGGTCCCTGCCATGGCAGGGGTGGCACTGGGTGGGATTTAAGGTTCCATTCCAAACCAAACCATCACACACACATTCCTCAGTTCTACCAGGTGTTCCCTGGCAGGAGTGTTTGGACAGAATTTATTTTTAAATTTCTTTTTAATTGCTGTTTTTTAGTGCAGTGCCCTGCCACTGCTGAACATCTCCAGATGTTTTTGGTGGGACCATTCTCCCAGCAACTCAACACCAGAGGCTTTCCCAACACCTGCCCCCTCCATGGCCACCTCCACCTCGGCCAGGAAAGGGAACGCCTTGCAAGGCAGAAATGAATTTGCCTTCCAAGAATGCACTGACTTCTTTTCCTGCAGGATACAAACTCCACGTGCCAACACACACACAGAGCTTCAAACTGGCAGGGAGTTAAAAAAAGGAAAACCTTCATGTTAATTTTGCTTGGCTAGAGATGGCAACAGCTATTCCTGGGGATTTGACAGCTTTAATAAAGAGAGAGAAGGCACAGAACTCATGCATGAGTGTCTTCTGCTGGCCTTCCTCCCACCCCTGCCCTTCCCTCCTCCCCTTCCCTTTCCAAAGCCTCACAGCAGCACTCCTTCCACAAACTACCTCGGCATTAAATATCCCACTGAAAACACCAGCTGCCTTTTAAAGGATTTTCTCAGGCTTCAAAGCCTTAAGTACCTTTCAAAAAGCAGAGTCAAAGTGGTCTCAAAACATTCGTAAGAAGAGCAGAGGAGTTACATCATGGGAAATTTCCCCCCTGGAAGGAAATCCCTCTGCTCAGTGTTAGATTTCTTGGAAGGTTTCTCAACACCTGACTCCAGGCATGGATCTTTGAGCACCTCTAAGTCAAGATGGACAGGAAGAAGTTGAAATTTAGAGAAAAACACACATCTAATACTCATATTAACTACTTGGGCCTAAACTTTAGGAATGAAATAGAAAAAAGGGCCCTGCTTAATGTCCTGCCCTGGGTGATCCCCAAGGAAAGGATCACAGAGGCACCAGCAGCACACAAGTGCCCATTCACTGTTTTGCCTATGCAAAGTTTAAGTCTCACACCTGTGATTCAACAAGATGCAATTTTACTTTTATACAGGAAAATAACATAAGCATGTTCACCAAAAAATAAAAAACCCCAAACCCTAAACAAAATATATTAAGAAATCTGACTGCTTTGCTTTCACCCTGGAGAATTTTTGTATTTTTCCTTAAAAAGCACCAATGCCCTTTTTTGTCTTTTGCAGTGGAGCTGGAATCATGAGAAACATTTATTTAAACCACATTAATATTATTTAAACTGCTTCCAGTTTCATCAGAGTCCGTCACTGCACTTGTTTTCATTCCTGAATTATGCTGGGTGCTGCCTGGCATCCCAAAAAATTCAAAGTAGAGGTTTTTGTATTTTCACCTGGTCAACAAACAATCACTGCTGTTGGGGTTTAGTGTGCATTTTGTATTTTATTTTATTTTATTTTATTTTATTTTATTTTATTTTATTTTATTTTATTTTATTTTATTTTATTTTATTTTATTTTATGTTTTGACCCAGAATTCTTTTGTTTGCAGGAACTAATATGTCAGCAGTGTCACATGTCTGTCACATGCCTGCCTTTACTTTTTGGGGAAGGTAAATGGATATTCAGCTCCACATGACCAATGCAGCTTTACAGGGGGATGCTTCATTAAAACTACAAACTCCTCCAACAGAAATAAGAGCTTGTTTTAAGCCATCTAAAGACATCTAGAAATAAATATATATTTTTTCCAAGTTGGATGTGTCTCACAAAGAGCCCTTTTTCAGGCCAGGCTCCCACTGCTGGTGCTGCACATCTCCAGCCGGGCTGGCGATGCCCAAGGCAGCCCAAGGTCATTCCCAGCAGGGGAATCTGCCACAGGATCGGGGTTTTCACCCACCGCAGCCCTTCCCACCACTCCTCCTGCAATCCCAGCCATCTCTTTCCATCCCAGCCCTTCCCAGAGCCTGCCCGAGCCCGGGAGCAGCAGGATCCAGCACAGCTCTCAGGGGTCTTCCCAAAGCTCCACCAGCCCCGCTCCTCCCGCGACTCCTCGTGTTTGCAGGGAGAGAACGAAGGGAAAGCTGGGTTTGGAGAGGGGAGCAAAGCAGCAGCAGCACCTGTTTCAGTTTCACGGGCTCCTTCCACAGCCACTGCCAACAACGGGAAGTTTCTAAGGCGCTTCCAAAATAAACATGCAAGCAGCAGATTGGCTTCGGGATCATCCCAAACAGCTCCACCACGATGAAAAGCAGAGAAATGCTGGGAGAAGCCGAGTTCTGAAGTGGCAGGATGTTCACTATTTATTTCTGAGCTACTTTTTGCCTCAGTCCTTAAGAAACTTAAGGGAAACAAGGTGGACCTTGAGGTGTGTCGAAAGGAAGAGGATATAACACGACAACTCTGCTGGCACATTCCTTGGGGAAAAGCCAGGAGCTGGCAGCTTCCTTAGGATAAATAAATACCATGAGAGCATTGTAGCAGCTCCCATAATGTATTTATAAAATAGCTATCTATTTATAAAATATTTGTGTATTTTAAATTATAATTCATTGGTTGACTGTAGCTTCCAAATCTCACTTCCACTGCTTGTAGCCACACACACCTGAGTGTTTTATCCCGGGAAAACTACCTCACCTTCCAGGTGCTTGCCTAAGGAGAGGTTTAGAAACTGAGCCAGTGAAGAGTCCCCTTTACTTTAATTTTCAATTTTTTTTTTTTTTAATTTAAGACAGAAATGAAAAAAAGCTCCTCAACTAAAAAAAAAATATTGCAATTCCTCCTTGCCTGGAGTCAACAAAGTGCCACTGATACATGTGGGCAGACTCAGATTACATTATTAATTCAAATTTTTTAAACTTTAATTTTTTGGTAATGTTTTATAATTTACAATTTTGTAATTTTACCTTTATTTTTAATTTTGTTGTGGGGTTTTTTTGTGATTTTCTTCCCCAGTAGTGGGAAGTGACTGTTGGTACAGAGCTCCATGATTGTCAATAGGACAGATAATTCTTTATATATATATCTATATGTATAAATGTAAAATAGTTATTAACAGAGCTCCTAAACCAGAGTGAGTTTTTACATTTTCAGGAGAAGTCATTGTTGATCCTCTAGGACCTGAATGATAACTCTTGCCTTGAAATACATACGAAGGGCCAGAATAATTTAAAAATCATTGGTTTTTAAATGGCATTTTTTTGTTTCATCAGCAAATGGCTGAAGACAGGTTGTCACATAACTCTCACACATGTGAATTCACCACAGAAAAAAGTTGCACTATCTGAAAACTGAAGGCTGACTGTCTTTTTCTTACTATTATTTAGATCTGTGCTCGTCTCACCAAACCATTTTTCTCTTAGAGAAATAGCTGGTGTGTTACTTTTAAAATGGAAGAATCAGTGATGATTAGCTCACAAAAATTAACATTAAAATGAG
This sequence comes from Daphoenositta chrysoptera, assembly GCA_013397915.1. Lineage (NCBI taxonomy): Eukaryota > Metazoa > Chordata > Aves > Passeriformes > Daphoenositta > Daphoenositta chrysoptera. The sequence goes on from VZRO01000246.1 coordinate 188,758, forward strand.
ACTTAGTGAGGCAGCATTATTTGTTCCATAATAACACAGAGTGAGTCAACGTTTTTACTGCAGCCTTCATTGTGAAATTAACTAAAAAATGTATTTTATCCACACCTAAATGTCATTTAAGCAGCCTTTCTTTGATAGATGAAGGCTAAAGCCACCCCAAAACTGCAGCTGAATTATCTGGTCTCTAATGACTCCAAACCGATTACGGGATGCAGAGCAATCTCGTTAAATTTTATTCCAAAGCTTACTACACTCGTGTTTTCTCTTATTTTTCTATCAATGAAGCCCAGGGGGTTTAAGGACAATTCATTATGTATGAGACCCAACTTACAGTGCTTGACTGTTGATTAATAGCAAAGTTTGCTGTGTGTACATTTGCAGCACTAGATGCATACAATATGCTAACTTATTCTTCCACCCAAGCTAATTATTTACCAAAATGACTACTTGAGACTACAATTTATTAAATGCATGCATCCAGTCTCGATTTGGCCCCAAAAGACAGCCCGGAATGAAGATCTTTTACTTGATGTGACAACTTCTGGAAACAGTGTTATTAATATTGTAAATGTGGCAAATAAAGAGTTCAAATAGCCGGGTGGCTCTGTTGCATTTCTTCCCCACAACTGAATCAACGAACAAAGCGCCTTTTTAGGTTTAAAATTCATGGGGAAGCACATCCTGACACAGTTTAATTTAGCTGCTTATAAATGAAGTGGCTGTATGATGGTAGGGAGAGATTAAAAAAGGGATGAGAGCTGCAATAAACAGCAATAACCCCCAATTCCTGTCCAACAGCCCCGACACTGCTCCTTTTAAGACCTATTAAGAAAAAATTGATGCATCTAGGGAAGAACACAAGAACTCAGAGCTGAGCAAGACTAATTCCTTGTCATACAACCTGTGCAATATTTTCCTTACTCTGTTTTTTTTCTGTTCTGGAGATGCAAATTCTTATGGTGAGAAATTCTGCATCCCCTCTTTAACCCTGGGAAAGAAGCACCTGCACAGAGATTTGGGCATTGTAGACACAATATAAATTCCAAATAAATAAGATAACAAATAAATATATAATTAAATACATAACATATTAATAAATTAAATTATTGATACAATAAGTAATAAAAAACCACACCTCTTGAGTAAATACAAGGATATCCAAATAGCCTAATTTTTTTCCCGACTTTTGCAATTAATGATATTAAATTTGGGGACCAAACTGGGCTTGCCCAAGCCCATGATCCCTGCAAAGCTGCTCCCTGCTTATTCCCTGCTCCTGGTGTGTACCAGCAAACACTTCAAAGGATGGAGTGAGACTCCTGTCTCCACATGCCAAGATAAGGAAAATCAATGTCAATGCCCAAAAGACTCAAGTGATAGCACTGAAGGTCATTAAATGCTGCTGACTGCCCTGGACCATTAAAGTTTTGATTGGAATCCTATACAGGGAGACACAGATCTCAAACAAGATCCTGCCCTGGGACGTGGCACCGCGAGACCGCGGCGGTGACTTCCCGAGAGCACCCGAAACACGTCCAAGGCAAACAATGCTCCGTGTGTGTGGGCTTGGCTCCTCTCCTGAGCATTTACTGGGCTTTCACTGCAGTGCATCCCATCAGCAACAAAGACCTCTGGTAAAGCAACAGCCAGGTGGAAGGACAACCACAAAGTTCTGGTTCTTCAACCACCTCCATCTTCTCCTGTGCATCCCAGTGCCCCGAGCCCTTCGCTGTCTGCTCCGTGCCGCCCTCCTTCCCTCAATCCCAGACTGGTTTGGCTTAGAAGGGACATTAAAAATCGTCTTGTTCCCCCCCTGCCATGGCAGGGACACCTCCCACTGTCCCAGGCTGCTCCCAGCCCCAGTGTCCAGCCTGGCCTTGGGCACTGCCAGGGATCCAGGGGCAGCCACAGCTGCTCTGGGAATTCCATCCCAGCCCCTCCCCACCCTCACAGGGAACAATTCCATCCCAATATCCCATCCAGCCCTGCCCTCTGGCAGTCTGAAGCCATTCCCCTTGTCCTGTCTCTCCTGTCCACAGTCCTCTCCTCCTTAGCCCACCTTTAAATTCTGCCCTTTTCCCACGCTGGCCAGCACCACCCTCCTGAGCTCCCCTGGTCTGGACCATCTCCGTACTGCTCAGTCTGACCTCACTGCTCCACAGCAGATTTCCTGCTCCACCTCCACACTGGACACCAGTTCCAGCACTGCTTTCTTCCTGTTTCCCACCCACAGCTTTGCCAGACTGATTCCTGTTCTCTCCAGATCTCATCCTGCACGTTTCTACCTCACTTGTGTTAGCAGGAATCATCCAGGCCAAGACAACCACAGGTCTGGTGCTCATCAGCACCGGGAGTTGTATCAGCCCAGAGACCTTCCCCAGAGACCGCCTCCCCTCCATGAATGAAACTCTTCAAAGACCTACAGCTGGGCCCTGCCGAGAGAGCACAAATATTCCTAATATCAGACTGACCTCTTCATAATTATTTCTGTTTCAAATCAGTGGGTCTGGCAGCAGACTGACCGGAAAATTTGCCGAAAGGACAAAAAAAGCCCAATTTCTGTGCATCTTCTGTGTTGGAAAGGACCACCCTGTTCTAGATTGAGAACAGGGGAGATCAAGCACTCCCTGAACCAGCAACAAGCGAGCAGATGCTTCACATTAAACGTTTTAAAGCAGGAAGCAAAAATGGAGCCAAGTTCCAAGCGGCAGCACACTCTGCCCGAGATGTTCGGCAACATTAAGCATAGGTGATATCATCAGTTCTAGCTTTAATTAGGTTAAAAGAAAGTCAGTTAATTTTAGCACTTACAAGAAATTGTTACAAAACATTTTTTCTTATATAAAAGAAGTCTCCCATCAGACCTCGGAGGTCGGTTTTATCACAGGCAATTAACTGTGTTCGGGCTGGCTGCAGGGGACCCTTACACCGCACACGGCATTCCCTGCGCTCCGCCGCTGTCCCCGCTGGGTTTGGGATTCACCACCCCTCCCAGCCCTCTGCACGGCCACAGACCCACCACCCCTGCTCAGAACCCTGCCTCGCAGTGATAACCCAATTGCTGACTGGTATCTGAAGTCAAATTTACATTTTTTCTACATATCTCAGATAGATATAATCCCAATTATGCATGGATTAAAAAAAAAAAAAAACACCAAACCTAAGGGAGTTAAAATACACATTACAACCCTTATACTGCAAGACCCAGGTCCCTGATCTGGTGCACGGGGACACTGAAGGACAAAAACTTAAGGCTGAATTATTGGAACTGGGCCCTGACTTTGGATGTCCACCTTGACGTGCGTCAGTGCATGAATTCCAGATGACAGTGAGCACCAAGAATTATAATCAACAGCACCTGCAGATCCTCCAGCCTATTAAAATGAATTAAGATACAGATAAATCAGGAACCTCTTAAAAATTCAACTTGCCAGGACGTTCTTCAAAGCAAGTTCCCAGTGTGGGTGTAAAGTCTGTGACCCCTGAGCATCTCCTGCTGAAGTGAGTCCAGAGGCCACTAAGATGCTCCAGGGCAGGAGCCCCTCTGCTCTGGAGCCAGGCTGGGAGAGCTGGGGGAGAACAGAGGACTCTGGGGACACCTTAGAGCACCTCAGAAAAACGAATATATCCCAATTAAACCAGCACAGTTAACAGAGATCTGCAAAGCCTTTCTGCAGGGCTTTGAGGTTGCTGCCACCCACATCAGCAGGATCTCTCCCAAAATGGCATCACCCAGTCAAGAACTGGCTGTACCTCTTACCAATTCGGCCTCAACCCAAAAAGACAACAGCAGGAAGAAGAAAGAATAAAAAGTATTTCCCTTGATTTGGATCAATGCTTGCCAGCATTCCCTGTTTGCTCTTTCCAGCCCTCCACAGAGGCTCGGTCACCTGTGTGCAGGCTCTGCCAGGATGGGCCCTTCTGCACGAGCCGAGAGAGCCCTCCCCTGCCCCTGGCCATCCCTGCATCCTCTGCACCCACCAGGAAAAGCTGTTCTCTCAGGTAACCAAGCAGGACCCGATCACTGGATTGGAAAGCCAGCAGGGCACATCAATAAAACCAATAAAAATACTGTTTCAAAAACTGCTCTTATAATTAACTGAAATAAGAGTCTATAAACTGCCACCTCAGAAGAAGCTTGTTAAAGGCTGAGCATAGGAACTGTAATTTAAACACACTCTGCCCTTCATGGACCACCCTGGCCACAGCATGGCCCTTGCTTCTCCCATCTTCCCACAAATCTCTGGATCCTGGGGGATGCCTCATCACTGGGATCCAGGAGTTTTGGGAGTTCTCTGTGCAGAGGTGCTGCCCTGGGATGCAGATCTGATGTGACCTTAAAATCACATCTGAACCTCCTCACAAAGTGGGATCAGGTGGAATTATAGCCCTGGCACTGCCACATCAGATTCCTGGAATGGTTTGGGTGGGAAGGGATCTTAAAGCCCCTCCAGTGCCACCCGTGCCATGGCAGGGACACCTCCCACTGTCCCAGGCTGCTCCCAGCCCCAATGTCCAGCCTGGCCTTGGGCACTGCCAGGGATCCAGGGGCAGCCACAGCTGCTTTGGGCACCCTGTGCCAGGGCCTCACCTCCCTCACAATCAGGAGTTTCTTCCTCACATCTCACCAAAATCCACCCTCCTTCACCTTGAAGCCATTCCCGTTTGTCCCACCCCTCTTGTCCCACCCCACTCCTACTCTGAAACCCCTGTGCAGGGAGAGCCAGCGACACTCACAGACCACCCTGCCAAGATGAGACAGACAAAACTGCTTTACATAACTCCATTTGGAATGGGACAGGAGTATCTTCCCAGCCTGCCTTCCCTGCTCTCCCGTTTGAAGTGGAGCGCCTGGAGACCGCTGTCCTCCGAGCTTTAGGTGCATCTGCATTACAACCCCATTAGCTTGTGTACTACACTCATTAATAAATAAGCTCCCCACTTA
>VZRO01000246.1:198702-203702 GCA_013397915.1 Daphoenositta chrysoptera
GTCTTCATGGAATCACAGAATTCCAGAATGATTTGGGTTGGAAGGAACCTTAAAGCCCCTCCAGTCCCACCCCTGCCACGGCAGGGACACCTCCCACTGTCCCAGGCGGCCCCCAGCCCCAATGTCCAGCCTGGCCTTGGGCACTGCCAGGGATCCAGGGGCAGCCACAGCTGCTCTGGGCACCCTGTGCCGGGGCCTGCCCACCCTCCCAGGGAACAATTCCTTCCCAATATCCCATCCAGCTCTGCCCTCTGGCAGTGGAAGCCATTCCCTGTGTCCTGTCCCTCCAGCCCTTGTCCCCAGCCCCTCTCCATCTTCCCTGTAGAATCCCTTCAGCCTCACCTCCAATGCTCCTCTGATGTTTCAAATCACCTTTCCTTGATTTAATTACTGCCAAAAATGTTCTTCTCATGGCCTAATTGTTCATTATGAAGTAAATGTATCAAACCCATGGATTTTTAAATTAAAATCCAGGGAAAGCATGGGAACTTTACAGCTACAGACAGTGAACTACCACAGGCATCGTGCAGAATTAAAGATGAAAATACGTAATTCCTTTCTGCCACACACACACATGAGCCTGCAGTTACCCGTTTTAGGTTTAGCTCTGCAGGAAATAAGCACCATTACTTCTGCATCTGATGCAAACTCAGATTGCAGGCTATGTAAGACAAGGATTTCAGCTAGAAATTTGCCTTTTTCTGTATTTCCCTCAGTGTGAACGATGCAGGGGACATTAGATTAGCTGCATCTTGCTCATATTTGCATGACAAACAACATTTTCTGCTTCAGATCAAGTATCTTCCATTTGAAGAAAACAGTTCTAAAATACTGGTACAGTTCCAAAAAAAAAAAAGAAAAAAAATCAACAATTGAGGTCCTATGTTCCTAATTAGCAGCACAGAAGTTTGGAAGGTGTCCCTTCCCATGGCACAGGGGATGGGAAGAGATGAGCTTTAAGGTTCCTTCCAACCCAAAACATTCTGTGATTCCATGAAACTGCAAGAGTTTTCCCATTTTTTTCTCACAGCCTCCCAGCAGCCATTCCCCAGGTGCCAAGGGGGGCTTTTCTTTCTGAAGGCATTTAAACCCAAAGATACCAAGGGTTGTGAGATGGAAACATCCTCAAGTTGTGCCAGGGGAGGTTTAGGTTGGATATTAGGAAAAACTTCTTCATGGAAAGGGTTGTCAAGCATTGGAAGGGGCTGCCCAGGGCAGTGATGGCATCACCTGAAGTGTTCAAAAATGTGTGGATGTGGCCCTTGAGGACATGGCTTGTGGTGAACAGGGTGCTGGGTGATGGCTGGGCTTGGAGATTCTTGAGGTCTTCTCCAACCTTAACGATCCCACGAGGAAAAGCAAGAGGAGGTGGATGACCTGGGCACTGGGCATTGACACAAATCCACAAATAAACTCATTATTACTTGCCCTGAAAGGATCTCTCTGTCCTTTTCCCTCTGAGGGGGTGACACCTCGTGTCCCTCCCCGAGCAGATCTCTTGATGGAGCACAAACCCTCTGCTTTGTGGTAATTGCTCCTTTGAATGTGCTAATAACAAAACCTAACTCTTCTTTATGCTCCTCCATTTTTCTGGATTAAGTGTGAATTTTTATTGTGTTTTTTCCCAACAAGACATCTCGCTTGTAAATAACCCAACATTAAGTGTCATGATATAATTGATTTTCTAATGAGGTTTTCAAAAAGCATTATATTTCTGCTTGTCAGGAAATCTTTACAACAGAAGTAAGTCCTTCCATATGCATTCCTCAGAAACTCAACTTTTTATTCCTGCAGTGGGGTTGAGGTGGATTCAACCCCATGGACTGCCCTAAAATAATGTATTTTTATGGCTCTGCAGATTTTCCCACTGCACTGGGAAATTGGGTGGGAGATTATCCCAGCAGCATGCCTGGGATGGGATAACCTCAGTCTGGGATGGGCAAACCCAACAGCAGAAGGACTGAGGGTTGGACTTGATGGCCTGAAAGGTCTTTTCCAACCTTAATGATTCTGTGACAGCTGCAAGTGACATCGAGGTGGATTTGGTGTCACAAACAAGGTACTGAAGCAGATACAACCCCCACAAGGATTCAACCTGGTCCTCTAGAAAATAACATGTCCAGGTTTTTCTAATCTGGAAAATGTTGGGGATGATGTGTATTGAGAGCAAGTCACTGATGTCAGGACTGCTTTAGATATGTATTATTTATATATATTATTATGGTTTAGTGGGCATGGTGGTATTTGGGTGAAAGCTGGACTTGATGATCTTGGAGAGCTTTTCCAACCTTAATGATTCTGTGATTGTACTCTATGATTTTGTCTGAATCTGGATCTTTCCAGCTGGCCACCAGGATTAAAAAATAAGTAGATGCCCCCTTGCAAAACACAAGTAGTTAAATTAAAAAAAAAAAAAGTTGAAAATTATGCTTATGCTAGGGAAAATGTTAATTTTGAAGTCTAAACAGTATATAAATTTATAGTTTCAAGAAGTGTTTGTTTGCAAATACTACTGGAAAATGAAAACATCCACCTCTGAAAGCACCCATTGATCCCCACCATCGGTGCTGAGTCTGCTCCAGCAGAGCTCAGGGAGAGCCTTCCCCAGAGCCTGAGACCCCAGGATGGGTTTAAATACCAGTAAGAGAATATCTGGTTTTTATCCTTTTTTAATATTTAGTTTGAAAATCATGTTCTAGCTCAGGCCAGACTTGCAAGACAGAAAATGAGAGCTGAACACTAGATATGCACCACTGGACACAGAATATTTTGCAGATCAGCATCTCAATTAGGCCCTGAATGTGGACAACAATCCATGGCTCAGCTCTGCATCTCCTCCAAAAATAAAACTCCATAATTTCTTTTGAAAATTTTATACAAGACACCTGATATTGGAGGCAATCTGTGTCTGCCTTATGAAAAGGAAGCTCATACTTTTTGCAGGTCCAGGATTCACCCTCTATTGACAGCTGAAAATGAAGCAGGAAGATATATACAGATATATAAATATATATACACTCACACACACATAGAGGAATGCGGTAAATAAAAAAATATTCCTGAACTATCACAATAAAGTGGCACAAACCATCTTGCTGAGACAGTCTCAGCCTCCAAACCCAACAGAAAATATGATTTATAGCCCTGAATTACCGTGGGCAGTTTCACTTGTGGCTCCCCCTTCCACACTTCGGGGCGATGCATTATTGATAAGACGGACAAACACACACTTGGGCTGGGATTTGCAATTTAGCACAGGGTTTATAAAAGGACCAGAAAGAGACAGTGAATGGTTGATGGAACTGAAGAGCACGGCGATATTTGGTGGGATTATCAACCTGCCACCGGCAGGAACCTGCTGCGAAGGGCTTGGGAAAATCCCTACACAGCTGTTGGGAAGCTGCTCCACGAGTATTGCAATTAATAGATTAATAGATTCATTAAATGTGATGCCTGTTGAACCCTGCTCCCCAGACCGAGTGCCCACAAAGGCCCTCCCCACCCATGTCCCCAGAGAGGGACGGGCGCTCCAGGCTGTCCTGCTCGTGGACACCAGCCTGCCTGGGGTTTGGAGGAATATAATCATGTTCCTAGCCCTTGGTCACAGCGGGCTGAGGCCATCCATCAAACTCAGAACTAACTGGAAAAAAGGAAACGAGAAGGACCCAACAGCACGATCACATCAGCCTTAATGCCACAGGAAGCCAGACAGGAAAAAAGGGAATAAAAAGTCTGCAGTGCTCTGGGAAAAGCTTTGTCTCTGTGGAAAAACGCCTACCCCATCTTCTGCAAAGTGTGATCCCTTCCTCTGCCTCATCCTTTGTCCCTCCAGTGTCATGGGATGTTTAGATTGGATATTCAGAAAAATTCCTGCATGGGAAGGGCAGTCCCAGGGCAGTGGTGGAGTCCCCATCCCTGGAGGGATTTCAAAGCCGTGTGGCTGTGGCACTCAGGGACATGGGGCAGTGGTGGCCTTGGCAGTGCTGGGGAAGGGGTTTGGGAGGATTTTTCCAACCTGAGTGATCCTGGGATTCTCCATCCTGGCCCATTCCTGCTGCTTTGTTAGCAGCTGTTACCCGGTGTGGTCACTGCAGCACCTCTGGCCGGTGTCCCCACTGTCCCCAGCCCATCCGTCCTTCCAGCCTCAGGCTCCACATCAGCCCAGGCACACCCTCACCTGGAGAGCCCCACGGTGTCACAGTGGGCTCTGGCAGGAGGTGCCAGCCTTTCCCCTCGGTCCATGAAGGTGGCACATCCCAAGGGCACAAACACAGGGAGGAATAATGACAGGGGGACAGCGGGTCCGAAGGCAGGGTCAGACAACGCTCACAAATCCTGGCTGGACGTGGCTGCACCTCAGCCTGGCTTCCCTTATTGGGACTGCACATTCAGCTGGAGCTGCATTTTTGCACAGCTCCCCTGCTCTGACAGGGGAATCAAATCAAATCAAATCAATTATAGAAATCTCCTGGATTTGACCATTAACACCAGCCTAAGTCCTCTCACCAGTACACCCCGCCTCGCTGGGCGGTGAGGGGCGATGCTCATCCCACATCCCACATCCCACAGCTGCCAAAATCCTCCCACTCCCACCACCCCAACACAAGCCGCTCTCCATCTCCCCACCCCGCGCTCTCCAAAACTTGCATTTCCCAGCGCAGCCCGGACTGGCACCACCGGCCCATCAGGCCCCGGCGCTCTCTCCGGAGGGCTCTGCTCCCTCCCGTCCTCCGCGGAGCGCGGGGTCCCGGGGGACGCGGGGCTGTCAGCGCTGCCGCTTCCGACCCACTCTGCCGGAACCCCGGGCTCCCTCCGCCGGGGCTCCGGGCCTGCCCTGCATGCGAACGGCGCGGCCGCAGCGGGAACGGGGAAAACACAGCCGGCAGCTGAGACCTGGTGCCTTTCTGTACTATTTTTTCTTTCCTCAGTAATCTTCATCAAACTTTCCCTTTTCGTCTGTCTCGCTTTAAACATGGTTTCTGTTGTGGGAGTATGGGGTT
>VZRO01000246.1:208702-226202 GCA_013397915.1 Daphoenositta chrysoptera
AGCCTGGCCTTGGGCACTGCCAGGGATCCAGGGGCAGCCACAGCTGCTCTGGGCACCCTGTGCCAGGGCCTGCCCACCCTCCCAGGGAACAATTCCTTCCCAAAATCCCATCCAGCCCTGCCCTCTGGCAGTGGAAGCCATTCCCTGTGTCCTGTCCCTCCATCCCTTGTCCCCAGTCCCTCACCAGCTCTCCTGGAGCACCTTTAGGCCCTGCAAGGGGCTCTGAGATCTCCCTGGAACCTTCGCTGCTCCAAGTGAACATCCCCAGCCCTCCCAGACTGGCTCCAGAGCAGAGGCAGCTCTACTGAGAAAATGAGAGTATTTCCAGTTCAATCCCAGTGATGCTCCAGCAGGGATTCAGACAGCAATGGAACTCAGCTTTGCAGAAGTGGATGGAGTGGGATTTTGAAGTTTTTTTAGGATTGTGTTTTTTAACAGAGAGCCCTGAAATAAAATAGAACAAAATAGAACAAAACACCTGCCAAAGTCACCACCAGCCACCACACTGCTTCACCCAACTTGCTCCATCTCCTCCACACACTTCCCTGCTCCAGCAGCACTGTCCACTCCCTTTTAAGACAAAATTGCAAGTCCCTTGGAAAACAAGCTGTTTCCTTGGCCTTCATTAGAGCAAACACAATAAAGCATCCAGCTGGTGACGTTCATTCATTTTATCATTGCTCTTGTTTGACTGTTGACAATCTCTGTGGGGTTACTCCATTTGCCTATTGCAAAATAAATCATATTTGAAGTTATCACTTCTAGGTCAGGTTTTAATTTGCTGGACTTCATTTGGGAAAAAGAAAACATGTGTTTTCTGCCTCAAACATTTGCAATGCAATAATTAACAGGGTGCCAATATTCCAGTCCTAATGACTATCTAATCTTAGTGGTGCGTGTATGGAGTATTTTAATATTTCATCATGTTTTATTTCAATTGCACTGGAGTGAAGCTGCAGTTGCGTTTCTCCACAGACTAAATTGTTTTAAATCACTGAAGTAAAAATATTACTTCATTTCTCTGTCTTTTTCTTGACAATGCAAAATTAAAAGAGTCACTCATTTTTAAAGATCTGTGGGGAAAAAATGTTCTCTCCTGTAACGCGGGATCCTGGCAGAGATGATCCCGTGGAAGGCTTATCCAGGAACTCTCCAGGATAAGTTCCCTGCTTCACCCCACTCCTCCCTGGGCAGAGATGAACAAATTTCAGGGAGACCTTCAAGTCCCTTCCAGTGCCTAAAGGGGCTCCAAGAGAGCTGGAGAGAGATTTGGGACAAGGGATGGAGGGACAGGACACAGGGAATGGCTTCCCACTGGGAAAGTGGAGATTTAAATGTGATGGTGGGAAGGAATTGCTCCCTGTGAGGGTGGTGAGGGGCTGGGATGGAATTCCCAGAGCAGCTGTGGCTGCCCCTGGATCCCTGGCAGTGCCCAGGGCCAGGCTGGACATTGGGGCTGGGAGCAGCCTGGGACAGTGGGAGGGGTCCCTGCCATGGCAGGGGTGGCACTGGATGATCCCTGATGTCTCATCCAACCCAAACCATTCTGTGGTTCTATGAAAAGGGAGTGAAGGCCTCCAAGGCACTGCTCCAGGTCCACATCTGCAGGATTAAACCTTTACCCTGGGTTTAACACATTTCTTAAAGCCCTGCAGGACAACAAACCTGGCTCCTTTCTGTGGGTCCCTGAAAATGTCACAGCACCACGCTGAAACCTCTAAACTGCACAACAACAAAGCTTTGCACCCATTAATTACAAGTTCTGAGATATCTCTTCTGTATGAAAAACCATGATACTGCATAATAAAGCTTATTACTAGAAGTATTTAATATTCATAATGGTTTAGTCATTAGGAATCTCTCATTAAAACAAGTGTGGTCCTTGCACCACTGAGTGCAACAGCTCTTTCCTGAGATAGAACCACACACAGCAACACTGTTGTGACATCCTGGCTCTTGCTGGGGTACTTATTGTGACAAAAACACTGCTGTAGTGCAAAAAACATTATAATGGAGATCCAATTTCATTATTTAAGCACATAAACAACATATATGCACAAACATGTGCACAGGCTCACTCAGTAAACTGCAACACTGTATGCGCTGGGGCAAGATACAAATTTTGCTGCACAAATGCAGAGGGAAACTGATGTTAAAGGATAATATGGGCAACTTTTCACTGAAATATTTATGGGTTTTATTTATGGTAAAGTCTAAATGATACTTGACATGAATAGCATACAGGATGAACTACAGAATATAAATCTTCCCCTTTTTCCCTTGTGTTAAGCCAACCAGGCTGCCCCAGTACGGCCTAGCTGGGATAATGCACCAGCTACATCTCCCTGGACATGTCTCCAAAAACTACTCCCAGATACAGTTCAAGCAGCTTATGTGAAAGAATCAGAAATCAAAGCTATTTTGAAGAATTCAGTGAAATAATCCAAGCCAGCAAGACAGGAGGGTCATGATCAAGTGCAGATCATAACCACAAAGAATGAAAAATTCAACCCAGCAAAGTTCCAAGTCCCTTCCAGCCTCTCCTGTTCTGTGACTGCTGTTGCTTTGCAATATTTGCAATATTAACAATCCGGTGGGATATGAACATGATAAAACTGATATAAAACTGAGGACACCCCTCCACGGGGAGTGACCACAGCAGTGGGAACATCCCAGACTCCCAGGGGCCGGAAACACCCAGGTTTGTAAGATCCAGATGCTGATTGCCCAAGGGGATCAACATCTGCCCCCGGGACAAGGGGCATGGGCATCCCAGCTTTAGAAACCACACCTCAGTTTCTCCAAGCCTCAGCGGGTACTTTAGACAACAAAAACTGCCAAAATATCCCATAAATTCACAGCAGTAAAAATAGATAAGAAAAATTCTACCACAGGATTTTGCATTACATGTTGGCTGCATAAAACCACCCAGATGAAATTTAATTTATAGCAATCAGCCGGAGGTGAAGGTGCATGAACTGAACTTGATGTGGTGCATTCTGTGTTTTACTGGGTAATGTACTTTTAAATCCTTATTAACATATCTGTGCAGGTGAGAGATGTGAGCCAACTCCCTAAATTAAGATTAAAAACTGTAGTTACATACAAATATATACATTTACACATTGAACTCCTCCAACCACTCATGCTCCCTGTAAGAATCCATCAACTGGTTCTGATCACAAATATTAAACCTTCCCAAACAGGAAAGATCATTGTCATAAATAAACCTTATGGATGCCCCAGGACTTTATCTGAAACCAGTCTCAAATTCCTAATTGCTGGTGTAACAGTTCACTGGAACAGGATAAAGCAGTGAAGAGTTAGTGACCATCTCTGACAGCTCCTGGAGCACAGACGAGGTCCCAGAGGATTTTCAAAGCCGGGGGAAAAGGAGACAGGAAGAAATTATAGACCAGTCAAACTTTGATATTGGGAGCGATAATGGAACAAATTATTAAAATATTTATAAGCATCTCAGGTTCATAAGGTTATAAACCACCAAACAAATCTAATCTTTTCCTTTGACAAGATAATTGGCCTCATGGATAAGGGGGGGCAGCAGTAGGGGGAATATATACTGACTTTATCAAGATTTTTATATACCTTTGCTATGACACTCTCATAAAAAAGGAGGGAAATACAGTTTATATTAACAGAGTCTAAGGTGGACACCAAGAAAAGTTTTAAAAAATTTAAGCAGGGTTTTTACTGCGTGGTTACAAGGGCAACAGGAAGCTCAGAGGGAAACAGTGTTTTACAGTAATGTGAATTGGAAATCCCAGTCTCTGTGTTTTAATGCCAGTAAGATGAACTTCAAATACCAGTTGTCAATTGGGATGGCATTTTAACTCCAGTATTTCCAATGTTTGGTTGAACTGATTGGAGAATATCCTTATAAACCCAATGCACACCAAGTTGGGATAGGGTCCAAGCAGCTTATGTGAAAAAATCAGACATCAAAATTACTTCGATGAATTAAAATAAATAGTCCAAGCCAGCAAGACAGGAGGGTCATGAACAAGTGCAGAATTCAACTATGATGAAGGGAAAAAATCAATTATCCACCCAGAAAGCAGTTCAGAGAGTCCCTTCCAGCCTCCCCTGTTCTGTGATTGTTGTTGTTTTTCAAATTTGTACTTATTAATAATTAGGCAGAATATGAATGTGATAAAACTGACAATTATTCATGAGAGATCCTGATGATAAAGAAAATCATCATCTGGCAAGATTAAACATGGGCCTCACAGACAGGACAGTGACATACCCAGACTGCAGAAAAAAACAATTTTTAAAATTTTCTCACAAAAGCCTAAAAATCCAGGGGAATATGATCTAAATAAGCACTGAGTGAAAGAGATACCAAGAACCTTGCAGGGCTAATCCAGCAGCAGCCATTGCCCACCAGGCCCCCCCTGAGGAGGCACTCCCTGAAACACTGCACCTCACTCTGCATCCAAAAACTGAAGATGAAATTTTGAATCCATAATTAAAATTTAATTAAAAATAATTAAAACAGTATTTCAGAAAAGCTCAGTTCTGGAGGAAATATTAAACTAAGTTATGTACCCCAGAGCAAGAGATGTGGTACAACCATGGAACTATCAGAAGGTTATGACCAATGTGATGAATGGGGACCAACCAACACAACGAGAGGAACATCTGTAGGAACAGGGTGGGATTGTTGGGGTTGTCCTGTGCAGGACCACGAGCTGGACTCCACAATCCTTCTGGGTCCCTTCCAACTCCAGATATTCTATGATTCAACAAAAAATGGGCCAAAAAGAAAAGAAGGGCATAGAGACAAAGCACTTAATAATGGAAAATAACTCTAAAAGGCCTACTCTACACTTCTAAAGAAGCTTTGGGCTTCTTTACAAACTCAGGAATTCTGAAATTATTCACTCAGGCAGCTGAGCGTTGCTTCTTGGGTAGGAAAAATAAACAGAATGAGTTTGCAAGAAAAGAAATGTGAAATCACTCTTAGTTTCACAGTAGCCTGGCTTAAATCATGGTGAGGACTGCAGGAATGATCTCCTTGTACCTGTGATTTAGAACAGACAAGTTTCTCGAGGTCCTGAAGAAGCAACAGTGAATTTGTGAGCAAAATGCTGCAGTTTTGGCAATGCAGATGAAGGCTGGACTGGACTCAGTGCCATGGTGTATTCACAGAATCCCAGAACCCCAGGATGGTTTGGCTCGGAAGGGACCCCAAAGCCCCTCCAGTGCCCCCCCTGCCATGGCAGGGACACCTCCCACTGTCCCAGGCTGCTCCCAGCCCCAATGTCCAGCCTGGCCTTGGGCACTGCCCGGGATCCAGGGGCAGCCACAGCTGCTCTGGGCACCCTGTGCCAGGGCCTCACACCCTCACAGGGAACAATTCCTGCCCAAAATCCCATCCAGCCCTGCCCTCTGGCAGTGGAAGCCATTCCCCTTGGCACTCCATCCCTCATCCAAAGCCCCTCTCCAGCTCTCCCCAGGCCCCCCCACACGAGGACTCCACTTTATGGCTGTGTGGGAGCTGCTTACAGCCAACTCACTGCTGAAAAACAGCACTGAAGGGCTGCTGCCAAACACCACTATAATAAAATGTGTTTATTTCTGCCGTGCCCGAGCCAGAGGAGCACTGGGGGTGATGGGGTATCCCCACGTGCTGGGCTGTGCTCCCAGCTCTGGATGCTCCCTGTGCCCCGCACCAGCTAAATTCATTAATTAAAACACATCTGTGCAAATCACAGGGCAGAAGAGCTCCTAAAACACAGCAACTCCTCCACTCGCCTGTCCACAGTGCCTGGAACCACAGCAGCCTTTAGAGACAGAAAACAGGGAAAACTGTGATAATGACAGAAGTCTGTTCCGGAGACTCCAAAATATATTCTTATTTAAAACAATTTACACCTTGCAATGGACATTTGAGAGAAATGAATGGCTGGGTTTAATTATAAACTCTGAGGCACAGCCACCAGCTTGGCCAAGAGCGGCGTGAGCAGCCACATCCACCTGGATCTTCCCAGGTAATGGAGTAATTCACAGGAACACATTAGGCTTCATGAGAGCACTTCATTTAGTAATGGAGATCTACTGGGCTCTGCATGGATCGTATTAACTTGGCTCAGGAGCGGCTCCTCTGCTCTATCAACCATGTTTCTGCACATGCCAGGAGATATTTTTGCTTTACGTGGTCCATACTTGCACTTTATGTTTAATATTGAAGAGCCCAGTAAATCCACACTGCAAATGCAGGGGGTTTTACTGTGTGCTCAGAGAGGGAGATTAAACACTAAAACAAATTCATCTCCGTGGGCCCAATGGCTTGAGGAAAACCTGGGGTAGCAAGGAAAGCTGACTGGAGATGATGCCACGGGAGGAAGGTGGGGGGCTCTCGACAGCCATATGGTGTCCTTATGGAATTAGTGATAGGCAATTAATCAGGGAATCACAGAATGCTTCGAGCTGGCAGAGACCTTAAAGCTCATCCAGTGGCACCCCCTGCCATGGGCAGGGACAGCTTCCACCAGACCAGGCTGCTCCCAGCCCCATCCAACCTCAAACACTTCCCTTCAGTAAGGGGAGGCATTATTCTGAGGGCTGGATTTCTTTGAGTTTTTAATTCTTTTTCAAAACTTATCCTTTTTAAAGCTGTTTATTATTCTCCAGAGGGAGAGGCTTTAATATCTTCTTAAAAAGTAGGAAACTGGCACAAATACCTGAAAACCCAGACACACAATGCCATGTGCTGGCAATTAATATGTAACAGACAGTGTGTCCCTGCCCATGGAATGAGATAATTTTTAAGGTCCCTTCCAACCCCAAATATTCTATGATTCTATATATTATTTAAATGTGTTCTCTGGGGCATTTTGGAGGAGCTGCAGGCTGGTGGTGGTGCCAAGTGTTTCTGGTGGCACCATGGGCTCCAACCACACCTTCAGCATCAAGTCTCTGTCACTCACATCAAAGCTCCTGCCAAAAACCCGCTCAGAGGTAGCCTGATCAGCCACACAGCTTCCATCCCCACTGAAAACCATCTCCAAATATTTGGAATCCTATTCTCCAAATAGGATTTGTCAAAACAACCCGGAGTAAGGCAGCCTGCCTGGAGAAAGCCCCTCTATAAATAGCCTACCCGGGATAAAAAAAGGGTTACTTTCTCTGCTGCATGTGAGAGGGAGTTAAACCTAAACAAACTTTCAACACCAGCTGAGTTTACATATTTAAACTTGGAGGGTGCCAAAGCTGCAGCCGAACTGGCACCGAAAAGCCTAACAAAAAAAGTCATATATTGACAAAACACACAGTCATAATAAAACCACATCCAGTTAATAACTTTGAGAACTAATGTTAACTCCTAGCACAATAGAAAAGTCTCCTTAAACACAATAAAGCACTGATATAATTTACTCTCAGCTCCTTTTGAAAACATTACTCTCTGCCCACAATCACATTCAGATTACAAAATTCCTTTTGTAGTTTTCTCCTAGCTGTGGGAATAAAATAAACCACTTAGATGACAGTAAAGTGTCTGTAAAATATATAACAGCAATAACTCCTGGTGGAAATGCAGCAGATATTTATACAAGAGCCAAAGCAGGGGGCACTGCTAATGCCCAGGGAGGGGGTGTTTTGAGAGGCCTCTTCTGGGTGAGATCCTGGTGCTGCACCCTCTGTCCCCAGCCTTACTCTGGTCCCCAACACGAGGTGACAAGTGCTGGGGGAGCCTCCACAGCCCCGTGGCACCAGTACAAGAGCTGCTGTAGGAACAGGACAAGCTGCTCCTGGGTGGCTTGGGAGCAGGGGCACAGCTGGGGTGGGAAAAGGAAGGACACAGCAGCAGCCAGAAATAACCTGCCTTAATTAAAGGGAATTTATTCCACAGAATTACAGAACAGAATCACAGAAATCACTTAGGATGAAAAAGACCTCCAGGATCATCGAGTCCAACCTTGTCCCCTGCCCAGAGCCCTGAGTGCCACCTCCAGGCCTTCCAGGGATGGGAAGTGACTCCTCCAGGGATGGGCACTCCAAACCTCCCGGGGCAGCCCCTGCCAAGGCCTGACCACCCTTTCCATGAAGAAATCCTTCCTGATTTCCATGTTTTCACAGTTGTAGAACATAAGGATCAAGTAATAATGCAAAGGATGTTATTTACCAAGTACAATATCCATCCTGCTCAGTAACTGGTGTGCTTGAACTTCTGACACAGAAGAAAGGATGCTCAGCTGTTTAGATGAGGCATTAGGAAAAATTGTTTCATGGGATGGCTTGTAAAGCAATGGCACAGGCTAGCCAGGGAAGTGCTGGAGTCACCATGCCTGGAAGTGCTCACAAATGTGTGGATGTGGCACTCAAGCACATGGTTTAATGGTGACCATGGTGCTGGTGTTGGTTGACAGTGTGATTTGATGATCCTTAGGGTCTTTTCCAACCTTAACCACTCCACAATTCCATAATTTCACCCAGTGAAGAAATCTACATTAGTAGGAAAACTAATCCAAAACCTCTGAGGGAGGTCATGACAAGGTGGCCACCATGACCATGACTACATGGATACATGAGACCACACAAATATGTGAACCCTGATTCCACCTGAGGAAGTCCTGGCTGTCCACAGTCTTGTCCTCTCCTTTACGCAAGCAGACAAGGAGAATTAGAGAAGGCAGGATCTGCCAAGGCTTAGTTATCTCATGGCAGATTTAATGGGGCAAGGAGCTGGGAAAAGCAGCATTGGTCCATATTTCTCTGCCATCTGTCCCTGGTTTAATAATTAAATTAAAGCAGAAATACTTTCATTGAGCAAAGGAAAACCACTTATTTTACATTCAGTGGTTCCACCAGCGTTGAAGGGATGGATCTGGCCCAAAATGTGAAGCAGAATTTCCCCCAGGCAGACCCTCCCCACCTGAATGGGGCAGACAAAGCCACCTTCCCACCACCAGCAACATCTGCCTGCAGCTGGAGACCACGGCCAACCCCAGCTCACCAGGGTCCCTCTCTGAACGGAGAACAAATGCATTAATTTGGATATATAAAAACTTACATCCAATTTGAGGTCAGCCAATGTAAATGAAAAGCCCCAATGCCCGAAGCCCTGGACGGCCACATTATTATGGGCGTTAGGGGGAATGTACTGGGTACATCTTTCAAGATGTTGAAATATGTTCTCGTGGAATTTAACTGAGTGCTTAACTCCTTGATGAAAGAAATTAGGCTTCCAGATCCAAACAGACACTTTTAGAGCTGAAAGAAGAAAACACGGTTGTATCTCCTACTGCAAAGCCCAACCCTCTTCAAAATCAGAGGCCTTTGCTTTTGCTGGGGGCTTTTCTTGCTGGTTTGCTTCTAGTGTTGGTTTTTAAGTGTGTTTGCAAACATCAATTTTGATGTGAAATCCACAGGGTCAAGGAAAAACATGTCACAATATGGAACAAATTACTTTAAATCATAAAATCACACACTGGGTTGGGTTGGGAAGGATCTTAAAGCTCATCCCATCCCACCCCTGCCGTGGCAGGGACACCTCCCACTGTCCGAGGCTGCTCCAGCCCCAATGTCCAGCCTGGCCTTGGGCACTGCCAGGGATCCAGGGGCAGCCACAGCTGCTCTGGGCACCCTGTGCCAGGGCCTGCCCACCCTCACAGGGAACAATTCCTTCCCAAAATCCCATCCAGCCCTGCCCTCTGGCAGTGGGAAGCCGTCACCCCTTGTCCTGTCACTCCATCCCTTGTCCCAAGTCTTTTAATGCTGCCTTTTAACTGCAAAGGATGTTTTAATTTAATATACCCATAGTCTATATATAACCACACATTTGCTTGGAGCAACCTGGTCTAGTGGAAGGTGTCCCGTGGCAGGGAGTTGGAGCAAGATGAGCTTTAAGGTCCCCCCCAACCCAGCCCAATCTGGGATTCCACGATTTGTAAGAACTTTCAATAGGTTTGCATAGGCCAAGACTTGGCAAAGATTGCTGCTCATAAAAGAATGGCCACATACGCCCCAGGACCCCTGAGTTTTTCTCCATCCCACGGAAAACCTCTCCTGGAAGGTGGTGAGGAGGAGGAGAAGCCTGTCTGCAGGAATCTGAAGTGCAATTCCAGTTAACAGAGCTGGAGCTGTGGATACAGCCCTGGGTACAGAGGAGCCTGAGGAGCCCCAGGCTGGCAGCCAAACGTAAATTCTGGGAGAGTAACTTCAGCCCCTGTAGATTTTACACCTTCAAAACGCTCTACCACAAGTTCCCCATGGACAAGAAACCCCATTTTTGGGTTTACAACAACGTGTGGCCAAAGAAATGAAGGGAGCTGTAGGTCAGAAACAACCCAGCCACAATGCACTAATTAAAGCCAAGGCTGATGGGCATTTTTAAGTGGAGCAGAATCACCTCCCAAGTTTCGATGTCTACGTTTTACAATCTGTAAAAACTATTTTCTCTAACTTTTTCTGCACGTTGTTTTCCAAGTTGTTTTACTGCGTATAAAACCATCAGGCCTTGGAACCACACATGGGCTTTCTGCATAAAATATCACCTTATCTTTGTATAAGCAAACTATTTTAACTCCCTAGAGCTATTTAGGTAACCATTTGCCGTGACCTCTGAATTCTTATCCTGAATTATATTTTTATGTGCTATATAAAGGTACTGTTATGTTACTGTTCTTATTTCAGGTGCCAAAAAGGACAAGTTTATTGCCAACTGCTCGCTCTGTGTCTTTTTTTTTTTGTTGTTTTAAAGACTTAACTGACCCAGCAGTTGAATTTGTTTTTAATTCACATTGGAATGGTTTATGAGGAAAATCACATCTACTATGAAGAAAGAAATAAACAAATCAGTATTATTTGGGGAAAAACAATCATCAGCCAAAACTGTCACCTTGCTGGCATGACTGAAAGGCCCTGTACCAGCACAGAAGTGCTCTTCTTGGTGTTATGTTTCGTTCTATCCCAAAAATGGAAACAAAACTACAATCACAGAATCAGACTGGGTTAGAAAGGACCTTAAAGGCAAGGATAAACTATTTACACAGACAATTAAATTAATAATAGTAATAATAATAATAATAATAATGTCCTTAAACCACTTCAAATGTAATGTTTCCTAAAGAACTCACAAGTTGACATGGAGCCAATGATGTATGGTGATGGTTTTCTTACACTACTGAAAGACATGAGGTTTAGATGGGATTTTGGGAAGGAATTGTTCCCTGGGAGGGTGGGCAGGCCCTGACACAGGGTGCCCAGAGCAGCTGTGGCTGCCCCTGGATCCCTGGCAGTGCCCAAGGCCAGGCTGGACATTGGAGCTGGGAGCAGCCTGGGACAGTGGGAGGTGTCCCTGCCACAGCAGGGGTGGCACTGGAGGGGCTTTGGGGTCCCTCCCAACCCAAACCATTGTGGGATTCCGTGACACCAGCGAGGGGAAAAGAAAGGCAGCACCAAGGAGGCAGAGAGGGAAATGATGGCACTGCCTGGGAGACCAGGCTGGAGGGGGCTGGGATATCACAAAGGGAATTCCATGTAATTTCTGGCTGCTGCCCACCAGAACCCTGTGCTGATGAGAGCCCTGGGCTGATGCAAGCGGGGTGAGAGGGAGCTGCCCTGGAGAAGCCTTTGGCAGCACAGGATCAGCACGAGGGATGCTCGCAGTAGGTTGGAGCCAGGAAACTCAGAGTAAGCCAGACCACCACTGCTGGCTACCAGGGAGGATGTTATCTGCCAGCTTTTCTCATCCATAATGAGAATTAATTTAAATAAAAGAGGAACTGCATATCACAATCCATTAATGAAGGGATACAATAAGAACAGATCTTGACTGCAGCCTATGTAACAGCGCAGAAAATGTGCTTCCCACAAAGGTTCTACTATCAACATTTCTGAATAATTAATTGGAAATAAAAGCACTTTGAAGCTTAGCAAGGTTCCTTTAATGCTTTTTGAATAATTTGCAATATTCAGCAACTTCTAGCACAGCGATGTGCGTGGAGTTGTGTTATCACATCACACTCAGGTGACCCACGGAAAGACAGAAATCCATGGAACAGTAAAACATAACCTCCTACACGAAAATAAAAATCAAACATCCTCATAGATGAAAACTAAATTTAATGTGTGTTCCTGAGGGACGGAAAACGAACCCTGGGAAGGGCTATATTGCCTTGGATTGGTGGAATGAGATGCAAAATGCATATGAAAGGTTTTCATTTGAGCTGATAAAACCGCACGCTTTGGAAACGCAGAGCTCTGCAAGGAACAACACTGAGGTCTGGTGTCAATTTAAATGCACTGAACACCAGGAAAATGCCCCCAACTAAGGCTTCAAACTTGTACAGCACATTTCCACTCAACCCAACTAGATTGCCTGTCACATCTGACATGGCTTGTCAAAAGTTATCCTTCACTGCTCATGGGCAACATGGAGGGTCAAAAGACCAAATACAATGGTCCAACCCATCCCATTTTTTTTCCTTCAGAGCAGCAGATATTGAACTCGAAGATGACAAGACAGAGCAGGTTGAAGCGGCTGCCAGAGAAAGAGAAGCTGTCCAGAGGCGCTGATCTGAAGGAGAAAAACCAGCCGGTCTGTGCATGTCATGGCCGGGGCTCGGGCGCTGACAGTCTCACACAAAAGGCACTGAAAAGCAGAGAAACTTGAAGTGGCCTTTGCAAACCATCTCAGCCGTTAGAAGGGAGAGCGACGGTCACCCCGTAATGTGAAACGCGCCTCGGCCGCCATGGAAGGGGAAAGGGATGTCCTGCCTTTCCTTAATCTGCAGCACTGGCAGCCAAACGGGATTTTTCACTCCCTGAAACATTTTTTGAGAGTAGCTTTTTCACTCAGAGTTTGTTTTCATTTCAAAAAAAGCAACGTCTTTCTAAAGCAGCTCAAAATCTGTATCGTGTTTTCAGCCGGGGCTTGCTCGTGCCAGCTGAAGACATGAAATGGTAATTCATAAAACAGCAACTTATTAACAGCTGCAAACACAGAAAGTGCCATAGCCCTGTTATAATTAGTAGCATTATGTGAAAGGACAACTGCAGAGATTTTCCACAATATCACTAAAAAACTGTGGCCACGTGCTGCAAACACGTCACTGCAACAAATTTCTGTGCAAATTTTGTTCAGGTACCCAGTGCCCTCCTCACCCCCTCATTGTCACAGCGTGAGCCCTCTCTGTTTCAAAATGTCTTTGAGCCTCTAAGAATCCCAACTTGTTCCTGTTTTCTTTCTCCACAATAATTTGAGTGTCATGATTTCTCCATCCCCACACACTGACCACGAAGCTGGTTGAGATCCTCAAGCCTTGCCTTGCACACGGGCAACACCCACTGAGTGCCCTGAGGAGCAGCCACATCCAGGCACAGGTTAATAACAGGGTATTTCCAACCCTAATCCTTCCTTTGTCTCACCATCTTCGTGCTTTAATTACCTCAAAAGTAACATCAGCTTAAATTAATGAGGGAATCTGGAGTTGCCACCTACGAGCAGATGTAGAAAATTCATGTTTGCTGTTGGTGGCAGAGCTGGCTGTAGACTAAAATGACATTTTTAATACCTGGGTGGCTAAAATATCAGTATTTGAATAGGAAATCTTGCATTTTACACCCTTCTGCAATTCAATGTTTTTCAATCTTTCTGGGCTGCGCTCAGTTTTGTTGAATAACCTTTCCATCTAATCTACCATGTATCTCACTGAATTTGAGCACCTTATATGTATTCAAATACTTGGAGTTGAATACATATTTTCTTTCACAGGTTTGGGTTTTTGGTTTTTTTTTTGGTAGTGGTAAAGGTCCTTCAAGTCACTTAAATTCATATATAAATTCATTAATGAACCCGGCTGGAGTGTCTCCAGAGAAGGCCCATGAAGGGGATCAATCCTGAGTGTCCCATCCATCCCTGGAAGTGTCCCAGGCCAGGCTGGATGGGGCTTGGAGCCACCTGGGATGGTGGAAGAGAAGAAAGTGAAAGAACCCCATGGCAGGGGGTGGCACTGGATGGGGTTTAAGGTCCCTTCCAGCCCAAAACATTCTGTGATTCTGTAGCTGTAGATATTTCACCTTGCACGAACAAACAATCCTCATGAATGAAAAAAGCAAATATTTCAGATGCTTTTAAGATCTTCAGTTAAAGAAGCGAAAAAAAAAAAAAAAAAATTGAAATCTAATTTGCTAGGCTCATGGCCCATATTTACCTTTCCAAACTGTTTCTCACCCCCTTTTTTCCCTGTCCCGGGGTTGGGGATGAGAACAGGGAGCTGCCGTGGCCCTGCCTGCCCCACCAGCCTCCCTTCCCCTCGCCACCCCAGCACTCTCCTGCTATTGATGAGCTGCAATTTAATTCAAGTGCACTCGAGTTCCTGCAAACACGGAGCCGCCGAGGGCTCCACGCGAGGAGGGGCCCTGGGCAAATACCAGCGCGGGCTGGCGTGAGAGGATAACCTGCCCACACATACACCAGCCCAATTAGCCCAGGCAAAGAGAGCTTGTATTCCCCAGGGAGCCCAAGGAAAGCCAGAGCAAGGCTCTGCAGCATCCAGAGATGGAGCTACGGCCTGGTCCAGCGTGGCACCGAGCATTAAAGCTACACCCACCCCTCCCATTAAAGGAAATTCGGAAGGGGAGGCGAGGCAGAAGATGGAATTTTAGTTTTAGAGATTAGAAGTGGTTCTCTATAGCACAGAAGAACATGGAAACAAACAGTCTCACCTCTGAGGGCAAAGGAAGAAGCACCCTGACCTGGTGTTACCTGGGCACGACTAAAAGCCCACCATCAGAGAGGCCTTTGCTGCTTCAAGAGGCATCAAGAAGATTTTAACATATAAAGTCAAAAACCCTTTTACTAGAGAAAAGAGGGATCTCAAACTTTAAAATAGTCACTGAAAGCATATTAAATTAATCTGATTAACAGACTTTTCCCAGGATATTATTATCAAATACAGCCCAACCAGTGAAAGTCTGCAAGAATTACAGGCATTTCAAGTATGCAAATAGTTTAACTAATTTCTAATGACTGACGTCATCCTTAATTTACTTGCCTTACTAAATCACTCCAATAATACTCATTTTCAGAAGTTTCTGAAATACAGAACACAAGGAAGCCGAAGGAAGAACAAGATGGATGAAGGTACACCATCACATAAGGAAAACCAAGAATAGTCAAGAAATTAAGGGCTAAGGAAACCTTAATATGAAAATGGAAAGAACTGCACTCAATAGAGTTCCTTCTTTTAATAGAAATAAAATTCTAATTGGGTGTAGAGTCTGACACTGTAACACTCTGGGTTTTCACAGAATCAGAGAATGGTTTGGCTTGGAAGGGACATAAAAGACCACGTAGTTCCAGCCCTCCTGCCATGTTTTTGAAGAAAATATTGTAGTTCAAAGGCTTTCAAAACCAAAATTATCTGGTTTAAGAGAAAGAGAACATGTACTTTTATGGTGTGCCCATTAAAAAGGCTCAGGGATTTCTGAACCAACACAGCTTGCCTAAAATATGTGTTTTTTCCCCCGTGCGGCGGCTCCCCCGTCACCTCCCGGCCGCCCCAGCCCGCGGCCGAGCCGAGACCACCTCGGCGAGCAGCATTTCCCCACTGCTCCAGGCTAAACTCTGGCTGTGTGGAGAACCAGGAAATCCAACAGCCTCTTTAACATCCCACAACGAATTACTGACAAGTCATTTTTTTGCTCCGTATTGCAAGTCAATGTGGCAACCCCGGGTTTTTTTTTCCTATTACAAACATGCGCCGTGCCTCGGCTCGGAGCCGTTTGGATGCTGATACAAGATTCATAATGGCTGTCAGAATCTGCAATTTTTCCTTTTGTTTTATGAGGTCAGGCAATATTACCTGCACTGATGTATTCCATTTCCCCAGCTGAAAACCTTCTCATTTGAGCACGACAGGTTGAGGGAGTCATGATTTTGCAACCTACCATGTGAAACACAGCGCGAGGGGGCAGGTGCCTAACCCCACGTTCTCCTTTTGCTCTTGTCCACTGGCAACAGTAAATTAAACTGTCAAAAACGGAATTGTCCTGTCATCAACAAAGCTATAGCTTCACAAGTATTGCAACATCAGATACATTTCTAATTCTGCATTTCCCTGCACCTGTAATTTCATCAGCAACTCACGCTGGCCCATGGTGAGGAGCTGTCCAGGGGACACTGGTGGGCTCCTTGGGAGGCTTGACACGGCATTTTAGAGACAGAAATTAATGAACAATATCAGAAATTTGTTATACAGATATAAAAAAGGGCTCAGCATGAGGTCCTGACCTCCTGCATTGCTCTGCAGCTGGGAGGAGTCTGGGGTGCTAACAGGGTGGGACACAAGGAGCTGCAACAAAGGACCAGGACTGAAACATATTTAAATGCAATAATTGCACAGATAAAGTGGACTTCCACTCCAAATCCGTGTCTTTGCCTTCTGGCCCCTTCAGAGTTTAAAAGTGCCTCTGAGAAGTTTCCTCTCCCACCGAAGGGGTTTGTCCTGGCACATGATGCCTCATGAACTGGTGGCAGAAACAACAGTTTTTGGGGAGAAAATCCAGGCCACTGCATGTTCAGATTTGGAACATTCAAACCAGTGTTTCCTTCTGCCATGCAGTTCTTCAGGGCTGGTTTTAAAGGATCACGATTAATTACAATCTTCCTTTCAGAATTTAAGGGTGATTTCAATTTTCACTTGAAGCTGACTTGTACCTTCTTTTAAACCTGCTTTCGTTCTCTTGGAATAGGTTACAAACCTCACATGTTACACAGAAGTACAAACTGCCCTGAAAACATGCATTTTTGCAAAACTAATTAAAATAATGTCAAACTATCGTTTAAATGCATAAACTAAGCACAATATCCAGCAGAAGGGTTATACAAATTACCATCATTAAAGTGAAAGGGAGCATCTCTCCCGATGTGCTGATAAACAAGAAAAAAGGGCTTGTTGTTATTAATTCAACATAGCAATCAAATATTGTTTTAGATTACCTCTATAAAAATTCCAAGCTTATCAATCATTAAACTGTGGACAGAAAGTTAAATTGAGATAAGAAATCATTTCACGCAGCTTAATGCAGTCAAAGTGACTCAATATTCCTTTATTAATTCTCATTTAATATCACTTTAAATTGCCGCCATTATTATCCTACGGTAGGCGAAGGGCTCGGTGTAATTAGTCTGTATTAAGCCCTTTTTATTTATAAGGAGCCAAATAAACAAACCCACTTTAATTACCTGGGTGCCACAATATTGATCTGAGCATCAAATTTTAATAGGGCTTGATTTGGACGCTGCCAGGGGTTGGGTGGGTGGGTTCTGGCCCCCGGGGCCCCCCGCCAGCTCGCCCGCCCCGACGCGCCGCCAATTACCAGGAGAGACAAAAGTCAACGAAGGCAGGGAATCTTCTCCCTCCCAAACCTTGTTCTCTCCCACTTCAGTACACGGTGTTAACGACATACAAATTTTGAGGTCATTAAGTATAAACAGGAATTGAAAGGAAGACAGGCGCGCTTCCAGGAG
>VZRO01000246.1:231202-293370 GCA_013397915.1 Daphoenositta chrysoptera
AGGCCAGGCTGGACATTGGGGCTGGAGCAGCCTGGGACAGTGGGAGGTGTCCCTGCCATGGCAGGGGTGGCACTGGAGGGGCTTTGGGGTCCCTTCCCACCCAAATCTGGGATTCTGTGACTCTATGAAATAATGTATTTCTCATCCTGCTGCCACCCAGCTGGTCACCACCCAGGTGACCCAGGCAGGCTGGTGAGTGGCAACGCTGATGTCCCCTAATTTAGTTCATTGCTCTTACTTGCTCATTATTTCTAATATTTTCCCAATTAAAATCTCATTTTTTCATTTAGAGTTTTAATTAAATATTTCCTTAATAGAGGTTTAGTAGATAGTTTTTGCAGCATCTCTTAAAATGTTGGGCCAACACAAATGTTTAACTCTGCTGTGCTGGTAAATAGAAGGTATTACTGGGTGGGTACTTAACTTCAGACAAACCAAGGATACCCAAGAACCCAAATCTCAGACTGTTAAACCTTTAAAAATCAACCTCTTCTTGTGACAATAAAGAAGTCACATGGCTTTTAATACTGATGATAAAGAAAGGCACCATATTTATTTATGATGGGCTCAGTAATTCTACCTGGATGCACTTTGCTTTACGATGGCATTATATACTACTGATATTTGTGCACAGTAACTCCAGAAAGTGAACTGGTTACACACTGATGGACGTGCTAATCTACCATAAAACATGCATTTCTAATTTTAAGTAGAGCTCTCCGTGAACCTAAACATGAGATGCTTTAAGATACATTATCTACACTCCAAGATACATTTCATAATTTGTATGTGTTAAGTAATCGCTGGCACTGTAATAAAATAAATTCCCTCACACTGTCTTGCTTCATTTTTTTTCCCCCAATACTTCTTGAAACTTTTTAACTTCCTTGCAGCAAGCTTAGCAGTTAGGAAATTAAATGCAAAATGGCACTCCAGCCTAGTCATAAAGTCGTATTTTTGGTTCAAATAAGTGTCACCTAAATCATAAAAACCAAATCAAATGCAACTAACCTGCAGAAGACACTAACCCAAGCAATTAAGTAAATGGAGAAACTACAGAAAAGTTAGGCTCTGGAAAAATTCCTCTGGAAAGTCTTCTCCCAAAGCTGTCTGCTTTGGACTTGGGGGTTGATTAATCTTGATAAAGACCTTTAGAGAACAGCTGACAGTTTTCAGCTGCCTCACCTTTACTGAGACTGTTTTGTTAATGCACAAGAATTATTTTACACACAGACTCCCCCCTGTAGTGAACCTCCACTCCCTCCCAATTGATCCCACTTGCAAATTTAAGGACAGTGCCAGCTCAAGCCATTTCTCTACTCAGCACCAAGACCTCCATCTGAAGAGGTCCAAAACCTTCCTAAAAATCAAAACACCTTCCTCTTCTCACTCATGGAAAAAGTAAATTGATAAAGCCATAATCTGCCAGGTCCACAGTGGCTGCTGCACCCTTCCTTACAGAATCATGGAACGGTTTGGGGGGGAAGGGACCCTAAAGACCACCTCATTCCACCCCCTGCCATGGGCAGGGACACCTTCCAAGGCCCCTCCAGCCTGGCCTGGAACACCTTCCTTGGGACCATCTAAGTGCTTGCAATAAAAAATCTAGAATAAACCAAAGGAAACCCAAATTCTACCATTGCCCAGATTCCTTTTCCCCTTTAGGGACAGCCCCTCTACTACAGGCAGAGGCCACGGGCTCCTCCCTGCCCCATCCAGGAGCTCTCCCAGCCTCCATGAGTTTCCTGAAGTGTGCTGCTGCTGTGGCTGCGAGTGCTGCTGGCAGTCCCTCAAGTATCCTCAGATTAAAATCATCAGGCCTTTTAGAGAAGGCAGGACTCTGTCAGTAGATCTCCTAGGCTGAGATCTCATCCATTTTCTCCTGGTATTAATTGTGCAAACCATCTGCTCACTTTTGATTTTTTTTTTCTTTTTAATTGAAAACAAATGCAGAAAGTCATTGAACACTTCAGTCTCATTTGCTAATGGCTCCCTGCCTCCCTCAAGGAGCACACCAAACACTTTGCTTGGTCTTCCTCTTATTCCTAACGTACTTATCCATGGATTTCTCTCTGTCTCTTGCTATTTCCATCTGAATTTTCCCTTCCTCCCTCACTTTGGCTCTGTACACTGGTGCTATTCCTTTTGTAACC
This sequence comes from Daphoenositta chrysoptera, assembly GCA_013397915.1. Lineage (NCBI taxonomy): Eukaryota > Metazoa > Chordata > Aves > Passeriformes > Daphoenositta > Daphoenositta chrysoptera. The sequence goes on from VZRO01000246.1 coordinate 233,356, forward strand.
TTCTTTTTGGAGGTGAGCTGCCCTTTTTCTCTTTTCTTTCTGGTGTTTAAGATCTTTAAAGGAGCAGTCTGTGATGGAGCCATGCAGGTTTCCAGTGCTGATCTTCCTTTTCCATACACTGAAATTCCCTCCCCTTTCATTAGAGACAGATCTTACAGTTCTGTCCTAACCTTCCCTCCTGTAAGAACTCTGCTTTCCATCTGGGATTATGACTCCCTGTTTTCTCCAAGGGCACTGCTTTAAATTCGTGGATTTTCCTGTTTTTTCTTTGGGATTGTGGATCAACACTTCCACAGCCACTTATTTCACTTTCCAGCTTTATGTCATGACTCAAACCCTCTAAATCAGAATAAAAATCCAAGATCTTATTCTCCCCTCTATCTACAATATGTGGCTTTAAGCATAACTGTGGTAAAAGAGATTTTACTGGCTATACCAGATTTAGTAGTTAATCTCAACAAAATTATGATATTCCTTATGTTTGAAGCTTTTAAACAGCACCTAAAATCAAAACTCCTCCAGTTCACCTCTCTGGTTTTTAAAAGTGGATCTCTCCCTCTGCGTTGTGCAATTTAAATGGGAAAAATATATCCCTAATTCCACAAATCCTCACCAAACAAAAATGTGTGGGAAGTAAAGCAGTGTTTGGTTCATCAAATTCCCACAACCAATGCAGACAGATTTGCATTGCTGCCTTCTTTCTTCTTCTGTATTTCCCTTTTCCTCTTTTCCCCTCTTTTATATTGGTGGGATTAAGGCAAAAGGAAGACAATAATTTGCTCTAATGAGTCTTCAAAATTGCCATTTGAAAATAAACTTATTTCATGTTGAAATCAGGAAATAACAACCCTGAACTCACATTAAAATGAGTTTTCTGTGGGAAAAGTTTGCTTGTATGTTACAAATTTCTTCACAATTATTTTTTCTTCAGAATAATTGTCTATAAAATAATAAAAACACAGCCATGAAACCCCAAGTCAGAAGAGCAACAGTATATAAATACAGTCCACCCCTCAGGGGGATGATAAGAGGATAAAGAGTTTATACAGACAGCATTTGGGAGACCACCCTTATCCTGAGGGATAAGGGACAATGAAGACAATCCCGAAACATTTTCAGCCCATTCTCTGTAGAACCTGAGGAATTTTCTGCACCACTTGATGGCTCCTGGGCAGGGAAGGCATTGCTTGGAAGTGCTGATGGCTCAGCTCCCTGGCTGGGAAGTAAATGAGACTCCTTTTGAACAAATCCTCACAAAAATTATAAATTTCTGCACTTTTTAGGCCCTTTTCTCTCCTGGTTGTCTCCCCACCACCAGCTGCACCCTCCAGGAACAGGCTGGTTTGAGGATTTACCAACCAGAGTCTTTAAATTTGGGCAAACTGTACTAATGCATCTGAATGCTCATGATAAACCTGACCTGAGGGTTAATCTATTTTACAAAGCCTAAAGAAAGATCAATTTGCTCCTTAAAACTGCCACAGTAGAATTTAACACTGTATTTCCAACTCTTATGGCAGTTGAAGGTTTTAGGAGTGAATTATTCAAGGTAATTCAGTGACAGTGAACCCATTCAAATGCCTTGAAGTTCAAAATCCAAATTTTAGTATTGTTCCTACAAAAACAGGCAAACATCAGAACTTTTTAATTTAGAAAATGTATTTTCTTACTTGATATTGCGATAGTGATGAGATGAACAGACCTGGAAAATGCAGCAGTTTTTTAATGTGACTTAAGTTCTGTTTCCTCCCATCCCCACCACCCAAAACCCCAAAAGGGGCAGAGCAACCTGAAAATCAGTGGGAAGCAGAAATCCCTTGCACTGAAAAAGAAATATATCTAAAAACACACCTGAAGAAAGTGGGATTTAAACCTCAGACTTTCTCAAAATACAGCAAAGCAAAGCACCCTGGATATTGTATTTAACATCCAGCCCCCTTCCAGCACACCAAGGAAGAGGCTCTCGGTCTGTTGGATTTATTATGGCTTTACCAAGTGGGGTTTTTTTTGACAGTCATTTTTTTCTGGGAATCACAGCAGCGGCGTCTGGAGCAGGCTGTGAGCAGAGGCTCAGGGTCCTTGGCCTCTCTGTTTACAGCCACGCTGCCACTTCTCATCTTGCCTGTGCAGCTCAGATGGGAATAGTCCAAAATGCACCAATACCCATTTGTGCCTCCTCAGAACAGTTTTTCACACTGTTAGCGAGCATGCCAAGGTTTACACTTAGATTTTGTTTTTTCAGAGGTGCATAATTACAAAAATTGCCTTCAGCCTCAGCTGCCCACACACAAGTGTACGTCCAGACACCTCAGGAAGCAATGAACCAAAGATGTTTGGCAGATATTCCGCTCTAGTTGTGACGAGGGGCTGCAGCAGCACAGGATATGGAGCTTTCCAGTTCTGCATCTGCACACAAAATTGGACAGAAAAGCCTATTTCCCATTCTCAAAAGCTGGGTTTCCTGCTGGAGCCGAACACTCCGCATTCCTCCCGCTTGCAAATATCTGAAAAAAACCTGTTTATGCTTTTCCTTTGTTGCCGTCAGATTCCAATGTCACATTCCCTTCCAATGTTTACCCATCTGAGGAACATGGGAAGCTTGAAATGAATTTTTTTTGGGTGTCCAGTAATGCTAATCTGACATTTCTATTATTTCTGAGCAGCCCAAGTGATTTTGGGACTGAGCAGAATCCGTACCAAGCTGCTTGCAGGAAAAGCAGCATTTCCTGTGATATTATCAACTACATTTTGCCCCAGAGCAACTGGAGCTGCCTCTTCAGGCAGTGCCACAAACCAGCAGAGCTGGGACAGACCTGGAGCACAGCACAGCTTTCTTTTTTTTAAAAAATACCCATAACTCATTCTCTGATAGACCCTGAATGTGGAAATCCCCTCCTTTCACCTCCACAGCATCAGTTCTTGCACTTGAGAGGTCAAAGTCAATCACACTTCTAGAAAGAAATATTTTCTGAGCCTCTGAGGGCGAGTTTCTCCCTACAGAGAACTTTCAGAGCCTTCTGCATCTTCTCATTGTTACTACAGCACCTACTTTAACTAAAATAACCGAAGTCTAATTACAAGATGACATTAATATTGCTGGATTTTATATGAAATAAATCCTGGTCATAGACTTGAATAATGTCTTCCATTAAGACAGTTCTGGCCACAAAGACTTTAGGGTTATTAGTGCTTAATTGTAAAGATCCAGGAGGCAAGAGAGTTTTGTCCTTTGGGGAAAGCCAAGCTGGAATTCATTGTCTTGCTCAGAGAAGATGCAACAGAAAGCACTGCAGGGACTCAGCTGCATCTTCCAGAATGTGGCCATTTGACTTAGAAAACACGTTTGGTATCGGGTGTTTCTGTATTTCAGTTATTTACCTGGAATCACCTCAGTCATTGCAGGAGATAAGATATTGCTGAGGTCTCACACGGCAGAAGAAACTCGACAGGGAATTTCAGACCACGCGACTTCGTGCGAGCCAAATTATCCTTAACCACACAACTGTGGAATTTTCTGAAGGGAGATGCAGGCTCCAGGCATTCAGATGGGGCTAAACTACCAATCAGGTACTTGAGGGAAAATTGCAGGTCTAAAATCCATGTGAAAACCCCCAAATTTGGGCATTTGGTATCGATGTGTGATGGAAATCAGGAGGAGTCCGTGCTACAGAAGGTTCCTTGGAGGTTCCTCAGCCAAGGACAGCAGAAATCCACACTGAATACTTGGTCAAGAAACCTCGTACTGGAGGATAAAGCTTACAGTTATTTTTAGTCAATAAAAAGGAAAAAAAAAAAACCCAAGTGTGCCTGACAAGGAGGGACTGGAAGTACCAGAGGATTTTGAGACGCTAAGACAGAAAGCTTCTTATTTCATTCAATTTGAGAGGTGAAGAGGGAACGGTGCCACAGTTTGGAGGCAAGAATAAAAATTCCATGAAATAGTCTCAGGAGACAACTGATAGCACTCATCCATAGTTGGTGACACTCTGACTCTTTCATGAAAAAGGCAATTTTGCTTCCCAGAAAAATATTCTGGCACTGGGGATTCAAGAGGACAAGGCTCTCAAGGCGATTTCTGACTTTCTAACCCATATTAATATCTACAGTTATCAAATCCAGAACTTCAAACTGTGACTTTGTAACAAAGAGGATTCTCAAAAAAAAACCCACAAAAAGCTCTCTTTTGTCATGTATTTACAGCTGAGGAAATCCCATCCATTCAGCCAATTCTTTCCCAATAAAATCTGCTATTTTAATGCAGCTTAGCACAAAAGTCTTATCAGGAATGAAGTTGTATTATACATCTCAAACCTGTGTGAGCAGTAGAAGATACTCTGAAAATAATTTAAAATAACATTTGATTTTATAGAAACATTAATCACTTAAAAAAGCCCTTATTTCAGCAGAGTGGGACAAAAAATTGAGCAATTTTTTAGTTTCTAACATAATGTTTAAATTCCTCCTTCATAGCATATTTTTGTTCATTTAACCAGTTTTTTGAGAGATATAAAACTGATCTTGAGTGTGGGACCTGGAATACCTGAAATTCCATCTCCCCTCTTTAAAAGCAACCTTGAGGTGTACTGTAATTAAATAAAACCATCTCCCTAATGAAGGAGTGAGAGCAGAACACAGGGGAGATGTTCTGGAAAGGAGAAGTTGGTTTCTAAAAAAACTTACCATAAAATGCAAAAATTATCCTTGGACAAGTTGCCTGAGAAGAAAATTTCCCTCTTCCAAAACAAGGACAAACATTATCCAACTTTGGAAACCAGCTTTTTTTCTTTTTTTTTTGAAGAGGTAGGACTTGGCTGGTTTATTTTTCTGCTATTGGAAAGAGATGGAAAGAATGAAAGAAAATACAGAATGAACATTTCTTGAAAGAATGGAACGCAACTGGCAAAGGTAAACACTTAGTGTGGATTGAATTAATTTTGTATTGTAGCCTTTCGCACTTGTGAGGAAATTAATTCTGGGAACTACAAGATGAGAAGCCACTGGCTTGTTTCCAGCACCTCCTCACAGTCATCTGCTTGAAAATCAGCTTCAAAATTGCATATTTATTTTGGATGAATTACCCATTCCTTGTGTTTTGAACAGCAAAGACAGAGAGCTAAAATATTGACATTAAAGACTAGACACCAGCAGAAGAAGTGCTAATTGTTTGCATGCAAAATTATTTTTCCTAGAAAGAATAAACAGCAAGAAAAAGGTGGTGGAGGTTTGGAAATCACTCAAACTTTTGCCCAAAGAAATGGTTCAGCTTCTGAAACAAACTCTGACCCATTCCCTGCCAAGGAATCGCTGTGAATTTGGTACAGGAGGGATTTGACTTTACAAACCAGCTCAGGAGTCAGCAGCTGGTTCAGGTCACTGGAACCGAGGAATTGGTTTTGTGGGACTCACACCACTGTTTGTCTGAACTTTGACTGGTCTCTAAACAGGAATATGGGCTGATGATATTAATGCTCACATTTTAAACAGATATATTCATGCAAAATGTATAAAATCAATGTTTTAATACATGAAAAGCTGATACACAACACCCAGCTCAGCAGTCATCAACTGCTTCACCAGTTTTTGTCAGGTCTGCCCACCCAAGGATGTGTCCCTGGTGCAAGACAGAATTGCTGTCTTCAAGTGAATAACATTTAATTCCTATCTCTGCACAGAAACATAAAATCCCAGACTGGTTTGGGCTGGAAGGGACCCCAAAGCCCCTCCAGTGCCCCCCCTGCCATGGCAGGGACCCCTCCCACTGTCCCAGGCTGCTCCCAGCCCCAATGCCCAGCCTGGCCTTGGGCACTGCCAGGGATCCAGGGGCAGCCACAGCTGCTCTGGGCACCCTGTGCCAGGGCCTGCCCACCCTCACAGGGAACAATTCCTTCCTAATCTCTGATCCAAACTTCTGTTCTTCACCTTAAGGCCATTCCCCTGTCCCAGCAGCCCGTGTCCCTGCGGGATGTCCCTCTCCAGCCTTGCTGTGAGCCCCTGTGGGCACGGGCAGGGTTTGTGAAGCACATCCTCACCCACCACCCCGAGCCACCTCAGCTCCGCTGTCCCAGGCCCTCCCTGCCGAGCTGCAATGGGAATTAAGCTGTTCCAACCTGAGGCCTCAGCCTGACATTTCCTCCTCAGCCCCAGCCCATCGAGCCGTGGCTGCTGGGATGGAAGTTGTGTTTGTTCCCCACATGTTGGAGCAACGCCGGGGTTCAGGAACTCGTAATCTGCACCCAAACATTTTGCCTGCCTGGCAACAGCAAGGATTTCTATTTGCATGGTAATGAGACATTTTATTTGACAAGGTGTTGAAGGAAAAGATGCAATAATTTTAACAGTTGGGTGTTACACTTTAAACCCATTCAACGAATCTGGGGAAAAACATTGCTTCAATAGCAAACTTTATGGGAGCGGAGCATGGAGCAGGAAAAGGGACCAAATACTAATGAAAAAGTAATCACAGCAGCCACCTGTATTCACTGAAATATTAAACTACACATTGCAAAGGCAAACTGTTGTGTTCTGTTTGTCTGGATCTGTCTGCCATGAAGTAAGGAAGGCCCCAAAGACAGACAGACTGACCAGGGAGACAGACACAGTGTAATTTCCACCTCCCTTAACCCCAGACCAAAATGAACTTGGACTCTACCTCTAACCAAGATCCCCAACCTTAACTTAAATAATCTAATTAACCTGAAGTTTGCTATCTTCTCTCTTTTTTCCCCAGTAAAAAAAGCAAACTTTGTTTTTATTTTAGGAAAAACATCCTCATATTGAATCATTCATACTGTCAAAAATCTGATGTTATCTCTGACCTCAGATGTGTAGCTTGAATAATGAGATAGGCATTTGACCAGATGATAAACAGATCTTGTTTCCTCTGCAAGGAAGCACCAAGAAATTCAACTGAGGCCACTGCAGCAGACATGTTTGGATGGGTTAGAGAAATAAAAATCACATGGAGTCACCAAAACAGTCACAGCATGGAAAAATGATGTAAAATATTTTCCTAGATTGCAATTTAAAATAGATATACAATTACTAGGCAATTGGCTAACCCTCCTGTGTTTCAGTGATATCCTCCAAATCAAACCACTGGTTTCCCAGGCACTCACACCTCAAGCAGGTGATGGTCAGTCCCTGCTGTGGGGCTGCAGTGGCTCCCTTGTGTGCTCCAGTCCGGGCTGGATGGGACTTGGAGCAGCCTGGGATAGTGAGGAATTCATAAGACCATATTTAGAAAATCCTAAAATTATTTGGGTGGAAAGGGATCTTAAAGCCCACCCAGTGCCACCCCTGCCATGGGAGGGACCCCTCCCACTGTCCCAGGCTGCTCCCAGCCCCAATGTCCAGCCTGGCCTTGGGCACTGCCAGGGATCCAGGGGCAGCCCCAGCTGCTCTGGGCACCCTGTGCCAGGGCCTGCCCACCCTCCCAGGGAACAATTCCTTCCCAAAATCCCATCTAACCTGTGTCAGTGGGAAACCATTCCCCCTTGTCCCATCCCTCCAGGCCCTTGGGAATAGCTCAGGGGTTACTTTGCACCCGCTGTCATCGCACACACCAATACCTGCACAAACACCTCCACTCTGCCAAAATACCATAAATTTTGCTGTCTAGTGACAGACCCCATGAATTTGTCTTGTTAAGCCTCCTTTTGCCCTTTCCTCCACCGAGATCCCTTACTTTCAGAGTGAATCAGGCTCCCAGGAGCCCACTGCAGGAGGGAGGACGAGCGTGCAGCCAGAGGATGCTGTGATTAGGGAAATTTACCGAAATCGAGCCCCACTGCAGCAGAGGCTGCCTCTCCCTGTATCACCAGCCCCGTTATTTTGATTCATCCGTTTCAAGTGAAGCAAACACCAGAAGCAATTTGTGTAATAATCTGACAGAAAGTTAAACAAGAGCGAGCAAACTGCAGGAAATTCATCAGGGCAGAACACGACGGCAAACAAGCGCGTCCCGAGGAGCAGCGGCAGAGCCGAGCACAACAATGGGACTGCAAGAAGGCATCCAGTGCATACAGGAGGGGAAGCAGGGAGAGGGCAAGAAGCCAGACACATTCCACATGACATAAGTAAATAAATCAAAGGAAGTGAGATTAAAACCTGAAATAACTGGAGGAGGGGGAGAGCTATAGCACCTGCATTGAGGTGTCCGCCCCACGGAGATTAATATCACACAGGCTATGGAAAGGCTGATTTGTAGTGGCTGAGCAGGGGAAGGGAGAAAAACATTCACAGTTCAAAAGCAGAGAGTTAAAAAAAACCCTACCAGTGTCACTGTAGCCTGGTTTTCAAACTGCAGCGAAATGCAACAGGATTGCTCAAAGCAGCTCATGCTAATTTGGATTTATAATAAATTTGTATTTTAGTTTTGTTTTAAACTGTGGTTAAATAAGGCAAATGTAAAACTAAACAGTTTAAAAACTGATTTTTTATGTATGTTTTAAAAAGTTTTAATTTAAAAACTTTTAATTTTAACCTCCATTGGAAGATATCCCTGCTCATGTCAGGGAGCTGGAACAAGATGAGTTTTAAGGTCCCTTCCAACACAAACCAGTTTGGGATTCTGTAGTTCTTTTCTATAATATTCCAGCTCCAGTTTTACTTTGCAAAACTTGTTGTAGACTTACCAAAAAAACAAGTCAGTAAAACCTTGGTTTCACTGGTTCTCTTATATTATTTTTTATTCTTTACCCAGTAAATTGAAGTTACGAATAAATATTAATTAGTCTTAGGCTGAGTGAGAATTTTGACATGTATCAATATCACCAAGTCTTCAAATGCAAATTAACTTCACTTTAAGCATCACAGCCTCATTCCAAACAGGAAGAGGAGTAAAAAATTATATGAAATAGCGTTTTCAAAAATATTTAATGAAGGCTGTGACTTTTTCTATATAATATTTCTGCCACTTGAGGCTCTGATGTAAAGAATGGAAGATAGAGGTGGGAACGGTCATAGTGCTTAACATATTTTGGAAGTTTTGGGCTTTTCATGATAAATTTTTCTCAATTTAGCTGTAGCTGGGTCCATATTGCCAAAGTGAAGTAGGAGATACTAAAAAAGAGAAAAACTTTGACTCTATTTCCTATGGTTTGGAGCGGAACTACAGCACAGCTCAGGTCCAGGCCATTTCTATGCATTAAGTGGAGGAGTTTAATGAGAGGCAAATATTGAAGGAAAATGTAAATAAAGGCCAACCAAAACCATAGCCAAAGCCATCAAATGTTACTCTGTAGACTTAATTTTGGCTATTTATAAGTCACATTTCAAAAATGAAGTAGCTGTGATGGGATCTCACATTGGCATCACCACAGCAGCATCGAGGCGGCTGCTCCGTGGGTGGAGAAAACTGCTGACTTTTAGTAATCCTGTATGAAACAGATTCCTTGCCACTAAAGCAACAGAACAGTCAAGAGAATAATTGTATGGAAAAATATAAAAACTGCCAATCCCCCTTTCCCTCAGGTTTTCCAACCACCTGCCAGCAAAGTGCATTAGAGGGGCTTTTCTTTCTCAAATATAAGAGCCCTGTGAGAAATAAATTAAATAAATTCAAAGCACCCTCACAATTTCCTAGAGCATTTCCTGATGATGGGATTTCCACATTAGAAAGTGGCACGAGTGCTTGTGCCACCCTTTGGCCCCCTCTGTGTGAGTGTGTGATGCTGGGATGGCAGGTGAGTGCAGGGAGCTGCAGGTAACACCCTGGGAGCTTCACTTGCACACCACAAAATTAATGAGCAGCTTTGGAGTAATAATTTGTAGACTTCACAGAGAACCAGGGAAGATTATAGATGCTGTCGACCCAGAAGAAGTAATAGAGAATTCAGTATTCCGTACTGAAGAACAATTTGTAAGGGAATAAAGTCCAGCCTGAGCCATGACTGCTGTCTGTTGACAGATGGCAGAGAAGCGTCTCCTCCATTCTCTCTCATTAAAATAATTATGGCAATGTATGTTAGACTCTCTTCAAGCCTGGCATTTTCACAGCACATACAGGGGCATCAGCGTGGCAGGAATAAGGTTAAATAATAATGGAAACACATCTCTGGCATGCAAAGGGCATTTGATATTAAACTTACCTGCTTCCAGAAATAACAGCAGGGAGAAATTTGTTACCTGGGAATAAATGAAATTATTTCCCTTATTCTAACAGGAGGTTAATTAGAGCTCTCTGCTAACCTGAGAAACACGTCCCAAATCCAGGTCAAGCCCCGGTTCGGCTGATGAGCCTCTGCCTTATGTAACTCCTCAGAACCAACTCTGTTTCTCCTTTTTTTTACCTTGGCTGCCAATTCCTTCCTGCAAAACTGCAAATCAGATGCAGTCCAGTGTGAAACTTCTTCCCAGCTGTCAAATAATAAAGTCTGGGAAACGGTGGGATGAGAGAATTTAGGTTACGGGAGAAATATTCCAGGTTCAAGTGCATCTCCTGCACGGGCAGTGCATTTGTGTCTGGTGCTCTGGGGGGGTCGGGGAGGAGAAGAGAGTTAGCCCAGTTATCCCCCGTGCTGCTAATGACTCCGGCAGGTAGTTAGTGACACGAGTTAATTACCAGCCCTGCGAGTCCTCGTCCCCACCAGGACGCGTGACACGAGCGCTGCGTGATGTCACGGTGAGCAAAAATTACCCGGTGTCAGCACTCCCCTGCGCTGCTCCTCGCTGCTGTTCTCCCCAATATGATTCACTTTCATTATTTATGAGACTTGTCTCACTAACCCTCAGCAACGGTTCCAAATAATGATAGGAATCTGTCAGTGTAGGATTGTATTTCTCAAAACAATAACCACAGTTCCTGGAAATGTCAATATGTCAATTGAGGGTAACACATCTCTCAATAAACCAATATTTTGTAAAAACAAAACAAAATCTAAGGCAAAAAAAAAAAAATAATGCACGGAAAACGGAAATTTGAGCCCCATGGAGCTCTTCTCTTGCAATGCCCAGCAGAAAAATTCCTGTTTCCTGCCAGACGGTGGAGACAGAAAGGCATAATTTTGTTTTCCTCCAATTAAAAACTGTGAAACATCCAATATTTTAGCTCTTCATATTCATGAAATGCCATGAGGAAGGAGATGAGGGTCTTGACAGAAGTCAAAGAACTCATGCTACAGCAGAACCAAAACTTGGTAACGCAATGTGCAGAAAACTGAACCAAGGATAAATCAAGTCCCTGAGCAGTTCCATCCTGAACCCAATCATTTCAAAATTTGGAGCCAATCAAATGCATTTCTGCACCACTGCTGAAGTCACCCTTTCACACATCTGCCTTTCAGCCCAAGGCAACAAGAACAGGGGTGAAGATCAAATCCCTGCCTTCAGTTTATTAGCTTTGCATTCCCACCCAAACATCTCTTAGGTTCTTAGAGGCCAATGTTAATCAAATAAATTTTATTAACTATGTGGTTCTGAAAGTATTTCTGCACCTCTATGAGATGTTTGTAGACTCCCAGACTGGTTTGGGTTGGAAGGGACCTTAAAGTTCATCCCATTCCCTCTCCTGCCATGGCAGGGACACCTTCCACCACCCCAGGGTGCTCCAAGCCCCATCCAACCTGGCCTTGGACATTTTAGGTTCCAGGTTTGGTTTTGGTTCTTTAAAAAAAGGTTTTCCACAAAGGCTTTATCCCATCCAAGTTTTTTCCCATGAAGGAAAACCAGTAAAGTTTACAAAACACCAGTTTGAGCACAAAAGGAAATGTGTGAAGAATATTCTCAGATGCAACAGCAGCATTAACATATGGGTAGGAAAACCTGAAATTATTTCATGTGATGCTTAAATTATCAGAAATTTAGAGACCATTTGCCATTTCTGAAATTCCAGGATGTTGAAATTTCTAAAACCACAAGCAGAAACATCAAAAAAAAAAAAAATCAAATGAAAGAAAAATAAAGTTCTACAAAACCGAAGTTCTACAAAAAAATGCATTGATTTGTTAGAGGAATGTTCTAGTAAAAAGCAAAAGTGTTCTAAAGCACAACACAAAGAATATTAAAAGCACTAAAATTTCTGTTTCCCACTGCAATGCTCACATCCGTGTGTTGGGAATAGGGAAGATACAGCCTATCTATTTTGAAGAATATAAATTTTTCACAACAGCTGTAAATCCCCACCCCTGACACAAACTACAAATAACTACACAGCCCTTCCTAACAAATCATCTTGAATTTAATCTTTCCAAACCCAAAGATCATCCTATTTGGCTAATACTGTACATCTTTCTCCACCACTTGCATGGGACTTTGCTCTGGAGTGATCCATTTACTCTGGAAAATTCCAACTTGTAGAGCAAAGATTATCAAAGCTGTGCGAGCTGATCTAAGAGAAAATTAAATAAACATACCGGCTTCACATGACACTACGTGCAGCACATAATGTTAAACAACAGGAGGTAAAAGTGCTAATTAAACAGTTTATATCCTTCAAAATGTACAATCTCCAATGATCAAGGAGCATGAATTAGGTAAGTAAATATGAGGGAGCCTGGAATGACAGGCTGACACTCCGGGAGTGTCTGCGGGGAGCGGCAGAGGGGTGACAGGGACCTGCCAAGCCACGGCACAGCCTCTCAAAGGGAGCTGCAGAAATCCCTGCCCTTGGGAAAATCAAAGACCAGGCTAAAGTGCACAACAGAGGAGTGGGCTGTCGTCCTCTCTAACAGCACGAGCCTCTGATCACAAGGCAACAGCAATAATTGGGTGGTTTCTCAGCAATCTTTGCCACACGGTCCTGAGAGCCATCGACATTCGGGGGCTCCTCCAGAGGCAGCAAAAAATGACAAAGGATATAAACATCAGAAGGCTACAGAGCTTGAGACATCAAGGGCTATAAACAACCAGGATGAGATGATTCCAGACACAAAACAACTGGAAAAGCTCAGCCATTAAGGAGCACGTTCACTGTGTCACCACCAGCCCCGAGTGCCAGAGGGTGTCAGCAAGAACAGACACAATTCCTGCCTGTGACTTCCATCAGGAGCAGGAGAATGGGTTCGTGCTCTGCAAGGGACACTGCTGAGCCCCCTGGTCCAGAGACAATCCTGACTCACGGCTTGTTGCACACAGAATGCTACAAAATAAATCATAGAACAGAAAATCCTGAGTTAGAAGGGATCCACAGCATGATCAAGTCTGACTCTGTTCAGGACAACCCCAAAAATCACAACACGTGTCTGTATTGTTTTTCCTATTCTCCATTTTGTTTTCTGCTCTTCAGGTATCTCTTGTTGCTTCCTCTGGATTAGAAGCAGTTCTCCAGCTTTCCTTTAGAAACAATCTTTTCCCTAAAAAAGTATTATCCTTGACACTGCTGAGTCTGGATGAACCCAAGTCCATCACAATTCCAGTGCTGGAAGTTTCACCTACCGTCCTATTTGCTCTGCTAAAATTTCATATTACACTTGTTCATACATGTCAAATATTGACAAAGCCCCATTCCTTCACCACTCTAATTATCTGATCATCCCTCAAATACATCTCTGTTGCTTCCTCCAAAACCCCTCTCTTACTCAATATTCCATCCCCTGTTTTATTCCCATTTTTTCCACCTTCTCCTCCCCTCATGGCCAACTCAAACGCTTTCAACAACCAACCCCAGAACTGCTTGTCCCTGCATTTGCCCAAAAGTGTCACTTTTGCAGTAAGGGCACCCAAAACACCCACTCTTTGCCTCATCAATGTCCTGCTCTCAGCTGAGTGAGCACACACCTTCCTGGGCCTGTGGAGCCCCCTTCCCCTGCTGCCTTCCCGTCCCACAGGTGACAGCAGGTGAACTTCTTCTCCATCCTTGCCAAACAGACCCATTTCAGTGCCAGCAAAGTGCAGTGGGCAAGAGACTGAGCCAAACCTGCTGTTTGCTGCTGAACTTGCAGTTTGCAGCTGCACTGACAAGATTTCACGAGTGACAGGAGCCGTATTTATCATATAAACAAACAGGAAGCCCCAAATGAGAGAATTAATCTCCCTCCTGCACATATGCTGCCTTCCCCAACCCCGTACACACGCAGAGCACCGAGTTTGAACATGGGCTGGCACACCTATCAATCCACAGCAAACTTATCATAAAGCAATCAGAGCTTAATTAAAGGCAGAGAGAGGTCAATATGTTCATATGCAAGATGATTCACTATGATGTCACTTGGGTACAATCAATTAAAACGCACAGGATATTTTTTAAATGGGAAAACCTGAGTAGGGAGCCTGTTGTCTACCCAAAGGTTTTGCTATGCTTTAAAAGCTTCATTTAAATATTTTTTCACCTTATTTATATGCACAAAAGTAACAGTTATATCAGATATTCATAGGTGATTTAGATGATTGATACCAATTTCTCTTCATAATATGACTAGCAAATAAAAAACACAGCGGTTCTCATATAAAAAAATAATGTGTGACAAGGTTTCCTAAAACATTTCTATTTTGGACCTCACAAGCTAAATTGCTTTTGCTGGCCCCTTCCACCTCTCAGCATGGTTGACAGACAAATTGATCGAAACATCGGAAAATAATATGCTTGCAAAATTTCTCTGGGTGAGTTTTCAGTCTTTTGAATTTTTCATACCAGAACAAAATGAAAGATTGCCTCCTTGATTTTTCCTCCATTATGCGTCCCCATCTTATGTACTACAGGAACATACAATACTTCAAATAGCAGCAATACATTGTAAACAAAATGTAGAACATTTTTCATAGAACACCCAAGCCGTGCGAAGTTAAAAGACTGGGTAGCAGGAATCTTTGCCCTGCAGATTATGTTGTTCAATTATAATGAATTCATACATTTGAAGTTGCCTTAGGGCCTCTCATTAGACTTAGGGGTGTTTATTACAGGAAATATTGCTTGTATCATTTAAGAAGCAAGAAGGCTGGATGATTTGATTAGAAATGTTGACAGTTGAGGTGTGTAAAAAATATGTCATTCACCCACATTTTCCCCCCACTTTAATATTAGGATCCTTCATTTTTTATGAATTCTTTAACCCGTTCCTCCCTTCCCTGCAGCCCACGGCACAATCTGTGCTCGGGATCGCTGGTTCTTCCCCAGGAGCTGCTCCTGTGACACCAGTCCAGGTTTTCCACCTGGAAACAGGAGGAGAACACAACCATTCCCATTCCCACTCCCATTCCCATCCCTCCCTGATCCACATGCGTGGGCACGGCTGAGGATCCACCCCCGGCTCCCACAGAACTGGAATTTTCCTTCCCACACAGGCAGGAGCCCATCATCCACTTCCACTCATGGAATTTCACTGAATTATCTGCCTCCACATTGCACAGCAAAGAAAGAGGGCCTCAGCTTTTGGGCCAAAGCAAACCAGTCCTGACAGAGTAATTTGAATTAAAGCAGTCAGCAATGCTGATTAAGTGGAAGGTGTTGATAAAAAAGCGACAGGAAAAAATAAATAAAAATAATCGTTTGTTCATTCCGTATTTTTTTTTTTTTTTGGTGGAAAATGGATCAGTATTTTCATATTGTTGAAGGGGAACATGCAGCACTTTCAATTTCTATACAAGGCAAACTGATCTCAGAATGTGCTTTAGATAATGAGTAATTCCAAGAAAAATCATTAATTTTTGGACAAGCTCTTGTGAAACCCACTAATGTGAGTATTAACATCCCCAAACTTACAGCAGTTCTTACAACAGCTTGAATTCATGGAGTGGTTACTGATATTTTAGCAACTTTTATAATTATTATTTTATTAATTTAGACTAGGACTTCCCTGAAAATGAGCATATGAAGTGTGCATATAAAATCATGCAATAAAACCATTAAGTATTTATAAGGACTGACAACACAGGTAAAAAAATTCAACTTCTGGGTCTACCATGTTTATTATCTGTAGTCTGCCAAGCTCAGATTTGGCTTCCATTTTCCACATTAGGTTTAGCCAGATAAATTCGAGTTTAACAGAGCTTTACTCTTTGAGAAATTTAAATGTGAGGAGCAAACAAAGCTCTTACAGATCCTTTAGACTTTGGATCTGATCACAGCACCATTTAAAATAATTATTAATATTTAATAATACTAATAATTTAAAAAAGGTATTGAAAATGATGCATTTACATATTTATATTGCATTTATAAGTATTTAAATGGCACCTATGCAAGTGTAGAGGTAGGGATGTTCTTGTTAACAGAGAGTTAAAGAAACATCAATGGGGTTGAAAGTAATTAGGCTAAAATACGTGATGTATAATAATAATAATAAACTTGGAAGGATTTCTGACATGACCAGTAAGTGCTTTCCTCCTCCAAGGACCTGGTATTTGCTATTTCATCCTGTCTGCAAAATATCACAGAATGGTGCCAGTTTGTAGCCAAATTTCATTTCCCTACCACAAGTCAACATAAACTAGACTTAAAAACTCATTTCAGTAGTGATTTGCATTTTTTCTGTTTAGTTTTTTAGCTGCTAACTAGACACACACAAATAGCTTCCATTGAAATAGATGTGTTTTTAACAGATATCTGTATTTTTACTGTTTTTATATCCTTCGCATCTCTCATCCAAATAAAATTTAATCACGTCTCTAAATGCTCCAGACAAAATTTCAATTTTTGATGATTATTTTATATTCAGGTGTAGAGCAGGGTCAGAAATTTGATTTCAAAGGGCAGGTCAGATGTGTTTAGGACTCAGACCCTTTACATTAAGAGACTCCCCTCCCTCCCACAGGTCCAAAGCCCTTCCCAAGTTGCTAATCTGCATTTAAAGACCCTTCCACCTCTTAAAACACTTAACTAAATACTTGAAGGTGTTAAACCCACAAGCTGCCTCCTATCTCCAAATATCTGCAGAACTAACAGTGGCATTCTTAAGTTAGGAGCGACAAATACTGGAAAACCTCCACAATTTGGCTTCCATATCTCTGAATTGGTATTTCAGTGACAGATGTTTGTTGCAGCAAAAACCTCTGTCAGAACAAAATTAGGTGATCTATCATTTTAAGATATGGTCTTCATATACTGTTTACTCGAAGATATCACTTGCCTCAAGCCAATTTTGACCAAGAACATTTTGTGATATGGAAGTGATTTGTATATCATCATTTTTGTGATAAATGTAGCTCTTGAACACAAAATAACCCACTATTCCACAGTATTACAGTTAAAACTCCTTCCCCAGTAAATCTGTACTACTGCTTTTATTACTACAAAGATACTGTATCTCGACTTCAATGCATTTCCCATTTTTATTCACGGAACAGGCTCGCCTGGTTCCTTGGTCTGACACCAGGGAGCTTGGCCTGGCCCCTGTTCCACAGCAGAGATGCTGCTCCAGTTTTGGGGGTGCAGGAGGAGCACAGCACCCACCACAACACTGACCTTGTATTTATTTCAGCACGTGGGGCATGGAAAGAGATGCACAACAGTGCCCACAGGCAGGGCCTGCCCTAGTTGCTCATGCACGCCCAAAATTAACCATTTAATTTCACTAGCACTATTTTAGGTGTCTCACCCCTATTTGAAGAGGCTCAAACCTTCTGATTCACGGATGATTGGAATAAACCAGCCATCTCCACCTCACCCCTTCTCCAGAAGGGCAGGAAGGAGACACAGGCCAACCAACAAGGGCTAAAAAACCACCATGAAACAAAAAAGCTGAGACAAATCCCAGGTGCAGGTGGATGAGACAAAACAAGGACGTTCCAAGAGTCTGAGTAACCATCACTTGACCTGAACAAACCACATTAAATGGTGGAATTGATGAGTTCCCACCACCTCTGCAGAATGTGACACCTTTTCGGGTGCACTAGGAGCTTGACAATTAATTTGGACTATAAATTATTAAATAAGCCACTGAATAAGCATAATTTAGTAATGAGCTCGAGCCATTACAAGCCTTGGGTTCATCTAAGCTGAAGTCTTAGGGATGAGGGGCTCCAGGTTCAAATCCTCCCCAAAGGAATGGCTGTGCCTCAACAGGTGCTGATTTTACCACATGGACCAACAGTCTGCAACCAAATATCTTTTATCCTTTTATACCCTTATCCAAATATCCTTTAGCCTTTTAACTGGGTGTACAGAGCTTATTAACAGGGTGATTTTTGTGCTATTCCATGACAAGGGCCCAAACTGCTGCTTGGAGAAGGAAAGCTGGATAGTTACTCACCTGAGATTAGGCTGTGAGTGTAACTTGAGTATAAATTGATATAGCTTGAGTATAAATTGACAAACTGATCCCTCTCTTCAGAGCATCTTCCCTGGGATCACCTCCAACCTACAGTAGGGCTTGGTCTACAAAAATTCCTCCTCTGCTCACCTGCCATGCTCCTCTCTCCTTCGGAACAGTCCTGGCTTTAATCCATGGTCCTGACTGGGAATATCAAGCATTTCCTTTGACAAAACTAAAAGGTACTTTCTGTTTTCCCTGGCTCCTGTCACATCTCACCTCCTTCCCTGCCCTTCCAGAGGAGAAAGGGCAGGCACTGGGCTGGGAATACAGGAAAGGAGCTGATCAGGCAAAATGCCTCTTCCCAAATGGATGGGATTGGCAGTGGGAAAAGCAAGATCTTCCTGAGACTCACTGCTCACCCACAGCAATGAGAAACTGCAGAAAACCCAGGCCAAGGGATCGGATTTTGCCACTTTTTAGCATTAATTCCAGCACACAAACACAAGAGTGACCCTGTATTCTTCCAAGAGCAGAAGTTCAAGCACTCACATTAAAAAGAACACCTCACATTAAAAAGAATATTGATTTTCAGAGTATGAGGTGGAAAACTGGTATTACAAGAGTATATTTACAAGCAGAGCCCTCACTCTATTTTAAATTTTAAGTCTTCCCCCATGCAGGATTAGCCACAAACACACCATGAGAGAGGATTCTTTTGATAGTATAATTTCAGGACTGCTGGTGTAATGTAAGCCAATTTTCCTTTCGTTTTCAAAGTTCACAGAAAAATGTGTATATTACATCCTCTGATCTTTTCACTTGTTGAGATCAATATGTGCAAGTCCTCACAAAAGGGAAATTCTCCTTCACAGCTGCTTCGTGGCTTAAATGAGAGAAATTACAGGTACGGAGCTCTAAAATCTGCTATGATGTGCAAAAATGACAAATTCTGAAAGTAAATCTTAAAGCACGTGCTAAAGGCATGAAAGGAAACCTCAATCTTTCACCAGAGAAAAAGGTGGGGATTTTTGCTTCTCAGGGAGTTTCGACCATGGTTAGTTTGCCTCTGTCACAACTGTCAAAAACAACAATCATTTCTTCTTGCTGTGACATCAAAACCCCAACCAAGACACCGGGATTTGGCCTACAGCAACGCAACCACTGAGAGGAATTTTTGCCAGGGTTCAATTTGCATGATAAACTGTTGTTAACAGATACCATCTGTTTTTAAATTTAGTAAAAGGGCCCATATTATACAGCTCATTACAAATATTAGTAACTCTTAGACAACGACTCTTGTAGAGTGTGGGTTGGAGCTAATGAAGTAGAAAGCTTAAACAACAAATCATTTACAAGTTTTTGTACAGTAGTTCTAATGGAGGGAGTTTATAATCAAAGGGAAATGTAATCACTTATGTTAAGCAATCCATGGACTTAGTCAATGTAGCACAAACAGCCATTATGCAAAATTATGACATTAAAGGGAAAAAGACTATTGCAGACTTTGCATTTTACAGTGTCTGCTACACAGACTAATAACTTGGAGAGAATTAAACAGGTGAGGGCCCTTGCTTCCAAAACAGCATTTTTCCATCAAATATCCAAAAGATATTCAACCTGGCCTGAGATTTGCTGCCCTGAATTAGACCTGACACCGGTAACAAAGGGGATTCTGTAATGGACATGGGCTCTCACAATGCAGTGCATTAATGGGCATCATGGTGAACATAATCTGTCAGGAACGGTCACAATAAAGATGTTCTCCTGATTAATGTTCCACTAGGCCTGTGCTTAATAATTTATATAATTTGTATTAACTTTCAAATTGCCATCACTGTGGTGGACAAGGAAAAACACACAAACAATTCAATATAATAATTTTACCCAGGAAAACATTTTACGTGGCAATTAAAACTGCTGGGTTCATACAGGAGTAATCGTTCAGGATTTACAGAGATGAATTATTGTGAAGCAAAGCTGCATATTTAAACAACGTAATAAGAAAATACTTCTAAGAGGTCATAAATACTTTATAAATTACATTAATATTGGTGTTTGGTATTACTGCATTTATATTCCTACAGACTGTGTATTTAAATATTACTCCCATAACAATGTACGATTCTATAAAATTAACAAACTTTTAAAATCCTGACAGTCTGCCTTATAAAAGTGTCTCCATTAATTTTTCTATACTTTGAATAAAGAAATAGTAATGTTACAGTAGTAAAAACTGGTCATTGTGCATTCCTTCACCTAATCCTTGTTTTTATACATGGAATTCAGCACATTGCACAGCGAGGATGGTGGGTATTGGTCAAGAATATCCTATGCTATCCTATCAGGATGATTAATGAAGGCACCTTTTTCACAGAATGTCAGACTCTGCCTTTTTAACAACTGACCTTTCATAGAATACTACTGAACTCATAATTCCACTTTTGTTCAGTTTCTTATTAGTGGAGTTAAAATTAATACTTATGGGAATGATGGCTAAGGTGATGCACAGTAAATCTTAGAGCACATCAACCTTCTGCACCGACTACCCAAGGAATAGCACCTGCATTTGTCTACTTCAATAGCATAAGTATTCTAGTAAAACTCTGTGTCCTTTTAAAAGACAAATTAGGTCAATATTCAACCCTCTCCCAAGCACAAAGCTGTACCTGCAAAGTTCAGAATCCTCACAAAACAGTTCCTACTGTACACAGAGGGGGGTGTTCATCCTGCTGCACTGCTTCAAACTTTCCAGGAGGACAGGGGCATTTTCAGGAGACATTTTAGGCACACAGCCTGGCAGCTACAGGGACTCATTCCCAGCATGGCCACGTGCAGCTCCGTGCCCTCAAAGACACATCTCCCAGTTGGGGCAAACAGCCCTGCACTGTGCCAGCACAGGGATTCTGGGGAAGTCACCCATGTGACAAAGATAATCCTATTTTTGAAACCACGACACCAAACAGCTGGCCCAGGAGAACAAAGGCCCCGTTTCTTTGAGGTGTTTCACACCCACCTCGCTGTTCCCGTGGTGTCGCACATTTACTGCCACCCCAGAACACCAGAAATCAATGCGGAATGAGCACACTGCCAGGTGCCACACGAGTACCACGCGTGACACAGGGCTCGGGTGTCCCCTGCCGAGGACAGGACAGGACTCTCCGTGTCCCCTCTCCTCCAGGACTGCCATCACCTGCCACTCACCTCCCAGCCCATCCCAAAGGGCTGCCCGAGCCAGGGCTGCATTCCAGCTCGCTGTGACCATCACTGCTGTCACCGCTCCTTCCCTGCAATGCCCCATCACTTCCCCGCCCTGGAAATGGTTTCAGCTCCCCTACAGCCTCCTCCTGGTCCTCTCCAGCACCTGATGAAGACAAGAGATGAAGGCTGACCACAGACACCTCCAGCCTGTCGCTACTGACACACCTCCAGGGACAGAGGCAGACCGGGATGCTCACACTGCTCCCAGGAAACTCCACCCAGCTCTGACACCAGCGATATCACGGGTGTGACACACAGCAGTGCTGGCTGACCAGCACTGTCCTGCCCAGGCAGATGTGATGCTGCTGCTCCATTTCTCAGGTGCCATTCCTGCACCACTCGCTGCTCCTCAGCACAAACCCTGGGTGCCTCTAAGCACAGCTCACACAGTTCTGAAGTGAGAGAGGATGGCTTGAGATTAGAGATTTGGAAGAAATCCTTCCCTATGTGGTGGGCAGGCCCTGGCACAGCTGTGGCTGCCCCTGGATCCCTGGCAGTGCCCAAGGCCAGGCTGGACATTGGGGCTGGGAGCAGCCTGGGACAGTGGGAGGTGTCCCTGCCATGGCAGGGGTGGCACTGGAGGGGATTTAAGGTCCTTTCTGTCCCAAACCATTCTGGGGTTCTGATTCCAAGGTGCCTGAGCAAAAGCAGCTCAAACAAAGCACACTGGAGTGTGTTTAGTTACAGAAGAACACTAAAAAAGCCTCTGAGCTTAAATCTTCAGTAAGGACATTCACTAACACAACTGGCTTTATTTTTATGTCTTTTTAAAACCCTGCCATCAACTCTTTTCCCTCATCCTTACACATTAACATTCCTAAACCCCAAAGCCAGAAGCCCCAGTCAGTTTCCTATCCTTTAAGGTATTTTAAGATGATAAAAATGGGAAACTTTTTATTGGTACACGAAGATCAAAACCCACGCTCCGGCAGCGTTGGAGCTGATGTCAAACACTTAAGACCTCACATAACTGGCAGCAGTTCTGTTGTAAAAGGTGCAATAACAGCAGCAAACTGCAGCTTAATTTTTCTCTACACATTCATTGGCATTCATGTGAGGTCCATTCACATCCATTATGAGGGAAGGCATCTGCATTATGGCTAAATATTGCATCTTGCAAACAGAGCAGCGTTTGTGCTGCTTCAGCCCTTGCAAACCAAAGAGGGCTTCACCCTAAATGAGGTTTTCTAGAACAAAGCTAGAGGACATTGGATGGATTTCAACCTCCCCTCAGAGCTCAGGTTTTTTTGTGAGGTCAGCTGTGGCATAATTTAACTGTTCCATTACTGGAGACCTGAAAGCTGCTCCATGGCTGGAGACCTCCAGCCACACATTACATTAATATCTACAGCTTGAAAAATAAACTCCTCCAAAAATGTATGGGATTTTTTTTTTCCTGGAATCAATTTTACTCCAAATAATAGCAAAAGAAAAAATTATGTCCTTCTCCTTTCAGGCTCCAGAAATGCCTTCACACCAGGAGAAGGATGAGTGTTTTCCCTGCACAACAAACAACATTTCACAACTTTACCACAGTTGAACATTCAGAAGTTGCCAGAGAAAAGAATCACCTTGGAAAAGTAGGAAAAATATACTGAAATAATGAGTCATGTTCACTCGAGACGGGAAGCCATTCCTTAACAAGACTCCCAATTTAGAAGTGCTGGGTGAATAAAAAGGTATTTCCCAATTAATGTTCACAGATGTGTCTTCTGCAGCCCAAAACAAAGCAGACCTTCCAATTCTGCCAGTGCCACTGACAGAGCCTGCAGTTGTGTGAGTTAGAGTTCCCTTGGTCATAAATCATCCTAATTACTATGGAATTTTGATAACAAAGTGATAGACCTGAAGGAAATGTATGGAGTGAAGACAAAGTTACAATGTGAATGCAGACAAAGCAGAAAGGTAATACAAAAAAGTGGCAGAATCAATGGGATTTATTTCATTAATTCTGCAATGATAATACATAATAAATTAGTAAATGAGTGCTCAGTTTGATGGTTCTTTTCAAGATTTCCATAAAACTAAGAATTAGAATGCAGCAAGCTTGTGGAATAAATATCAATAAGCAACAGAATAATTCAGAAATACTGATCCAGATGCTAAAGCCAACCCAAACCAGCCCTTCACCGCCACTCTTGTACAAGTTACAAATATCAAATGACAACAACAACAACAAAAAAAAGCAGCAAATCTTTAGTCCTAAAAATCCCTAAAAGTGACTGGGTGACGCTGCTTCCAAAGTGTGAAATTTTACTGTACAAGCGATTTTGTAGCCTGTGAAAGAATTCAATATTCTAGATCCACATCAGAGGGAAGCTCAGATGTGAACACAGCGCTATCAGCAAGTAAAAAGTGTCATCAAGAATGTATATTTTTGTTTTCCTTCAGCTTTGTTATACATGGGGGTTGTCTTTCAGGCCACTTGACATCTTTTTACGGTGATTTATCCTCACTTCAGACAACAGATTCCTTGTTCCTTTTCAAATTACCTGCATGCACTGGCAATCACACCTATCAGGAAGGTTTTTTTTGTTCCTGTCTGCTTTTGTTCTTGCTGCAAGTCCTACGAAAAAGGATTCCAAGACGTATTTCCCCGAACAGGCAGGAAGCGGGACAGGCTATCACAGCCCTGAGGAAATCCTCTGTTCCACACTGGGACATAAATCTCAAAGCCCAGAGGATATCTGCATAAATGAGGAGCATCTGGACAACCTCAGAGGCACAAGCAATATTACCCAGCCTGCAGAGAACTTCTGACCTGCAGGAGCTGAGAGCTGATCCCGACCATGACCGACGGGAATCACAACCAGGGAGGAAAACGGGGATCTGCTTTAACACAACCAGAGCAGCAAAGGCAGAAAAACCTCCTAAAATAGTCAAGAAATCGGTAAAAACCCCACCAACAACTGCACCCACCTCGGTTTGTCATCCCTGCCACCTCCAGCAGAAGAAATTAAAGAAAACCAGGCTGTTTCAAAGAATTCAGGTAGAGGTGGAGAGAGCCAAGACAGTCCATGGTGCAGTGATCAGGTCAGTGTGGGCTTTGGAATTTCAGAGGTACAAACAGAAGACATTTTCTCTATTCTTCAGGTGTCCATTTCAAATTAGAACAAACTCTTCTCAGAGGTGAAGAACATTCAGGAGCGTGAAGAATGACTACTTCCAAATTATTGAGGTATTACAGCTCAAATTGCCTTAATAGGAGCTGATTTATATTTATGGCCAAGTTTCCTACAGCCTTTAAACTTTCCACAACTCCTCCCCCAAGTCAGACCATTGAACTTGAAGAGTTTAAAAAATAAGGCAGGAAATGTTCTCCATCCTCCTTTGCCCATAAATCCAGGCATCTACACACCAGCATGTTTCTGCAGTTATCCAGCTGAAAGCTTTTGGTCAGCACAGTTGTACCTTATATATTAATAAAATCAAAGAATCACAGACTTGCTAAGGTTGGAAAAGACCTTCAAGATCATCAAATCCAACCATCAACCAGCACCACCACGTTCACCTTTAAACCATGTCCTCAAATGCCACATCCACATGGGTTTTGAACACTTCCAGGGATGGTGATCCCACAGTTTTCTACAGCATCCCCCTACCACAGGGGCTCTGTGTGACCATCCAAGCCTTGGTGTCCTTCCATGGTGCTTCACACACCAATAAATGCAGAGGTCTCCTGGCCATGGGTGTTCCTAGGGAGCACCTGCAATGCTTTTTATGTTCCCACTCAGGAACCACCCACCACTCCTTCAGGGAGACTTGTTCTCCTGGGCAGCAACCTGGGATATAACTCTGATCACACTTTTAGGAACAATCCAGACATCTATTGGAGCAGGAATGACTGTAAGAGCATCTGTCTTATAAGGGAACTTTCAAGGCCTTTCAGTGACTTCAATGCCTAAAACAAAAAACTTGCAACCTCAGTTTATCACCCAGATAAACAACCTGGATGGATGGACAATCTGTAGATACTAAATTTTACTAAGGCAGGCTGCCTACCAGCTTGGTCCTGAAACATATGAAGACATTTACTAGTGTGGGTCCATGAACGTGGAAAAAACTCATCCTTTTGAACATTTTCCTTCAAATTCTGGATGTGCTTTCCACCTGGAGTAGAAAGCAGTCAGCATTTCTCCAGCTAAAACTCTGTCAGCAAGCACTGGACACCATTCCTGACCACAGGAACCACCCAGCAGTGTCTGCACAGCATCCCCACGATCAAATCTGTGCGTGTGTGTACGATTTAAACCAGCAGCTGCACGAGAGCACCTGTGAAACAATAAACCCCTGCACCCTCGCAGGCTGTGACACTGATGGAGCATCGCCAGCAGCAGGAGACACAGAGAGGCTGTTCATCATCATCACCTGAGCACAAGCAAAACCCAACTGTGGGATGACAAAACCAGGGGGACGTGCATCAATAAAGCACAGCAAAAACAAATGACAGGGAAACAACTGACTGGGAACCTAAAGGACAAAGTTTCCAACTTAATCTCATTATTTCTTGCTCTGAGCTGGCGGAAGAAAAGTCCTCTGCCACAGCCTGCAGACAGTCTTGACTTCATGTCTAAATCTATGTGATGATGATAATAATAGGAAAATAAAACATGATTTAAAAATCTGTTAGTACAAGCAACAATTTACATATCAGCAGCCTACAGCAATAAGTCCCTCAAAGATCAAAATTAAACAAATTGAGAAATGTTCCAAACCTCATTTGATCAGCTGACCATGACAGTTATTCAGAAATTGAGAAGTAATCAAAAAGTTTTTATCGCCAGCAAGTGCCCATTTTAATAAGCAACAAGGCAATTATGAGTATTTATCACCTGAAGGATTTATGTGCACTAAACAACTTTAAATTCTTTAAAAGCCAACAGGAATTTATTTCTGCTTACCCAGAATGAGGGAGAACCAGCAAAGATGAGCTGGTGGGGTCGACCTACAAGAGATCCATCCTTGGAATTATTTTCATTTAATGAATAAGCATTCTAAGGAATTTTGGAAAGTTAGATTTAAGTAAGGCAAATACTGCAGGCTCCAATAAAACCATCCCAACCCTGGATTGATGGAAGAGCTCCTGTTTATTCCTGGTGAAGGGAAGACAACTCCCCATCCCAGGGCGAGTACCTCACATGACTGCCAATCTGATCACACTCTGAACACTGATAGAAAATGAGAATGAGATGTGAGATGGAAACCAGCACTAAATGTTTAATATGATCAGCAATTCACAATTATTTCTTAAGTGTCTTTTTCCTGATAACTTTTTCCACTGCATGATCTTAGTGAGAAGATAATGTGAGTTGCTGCTTTTGAATAAGTTATACATTTCCCCTTGCTTTACTTGAACCTCACAATGCCACCATTATTAATATTTTTCCTCCACAAAACAGCAGTAGCCTTCCAAAGAAAAAGTCCTTGACCAAAATATCAGAGGATATTAAACTGAGAAGTGATCTACTGATGCAAATCATTAAATCTATTTGCATTTGCTTACTGAACCCTAACACAGAAATTAAACTACATAGTGTGGGAAAAGAGCTGGTTTTGCATGGTTAAAAGGAGACATCTTGGAAGATCCGAGCTCTATGTCATTAATTTTCCTTCTTCCCCTCATTAACAAGTAAAATGTTTTCACTGCTTGAAAAGTTTTAATAAATAGGAAAAAGCAGGGCAGCTGACATAAGTTTTTAATGTAATATACAAGAGCTTTTAATATTTTTACATATATTAATGTAAAAGCTAAAAATAAATGTTAAAAGGTTACATTTGTGAAGAAAGAAAAATGGCATTTACAGTTACAGGGTAAGGTTTTAGAATTTAACTCTTTCCCTCCCAGCATGGGGTTGTGAGGAGCATTTGCCATTTCCCTGGAAACCCTGGCACTGCAGGGATGAGCCATTGCAGCAGCAGCCGGGGGTTAAGGACACACATTCCCTCCCAGCTCTGAGCTCCAGGGTGATTTACTGGGCTTTGTCCTACCAAGTCTTAAATTCTTTTTATAGAAGGAATTACGGGAGGCATTTTAAGAACAGCCATAATTAGCACGAGCACTGGCAGGGTGAGATCTTTGAGTTTCACTGAAATGTGTGAGCCAAAGTGGCCAGGGAAGACCAGGAACTGCAGCTGCCAATTCCAGCAGGAGCTGGGAAAAGCCATCCAACACCAAAAAGCCAACAGCATCCCGGGATGCATCACAAGGAGTGTGACCAACAGCTCAGGGGAGGGACTGTCCCCCTCTCCTCTTGAGAGAGCCCTGGAGAATTGTGTCCAGCTCTGGGCTCCTCTACAGAGAAGGACGTGGAGCTGCTGGAGAGAGTCCAGAGAGGCCACAGAGCTGCTCCCTCTGCCCTGGAGCCAGGCTGGGAGAGCTGGGGGGGCTCACCTGGAGAGGAGAAGCTCCAGGGAGAGCTCAGAGCCCCTTCCAGTGCCCAAAGGGATTCCAGGAGAGCTGGAGACGGACTGGGGACAAGGGATGGAGGGACAGGACACAGGGAATGGCTTCCACTGCCAGAGGGCAGGGCTGGGTGGGATTTTGGGCAGGAATTGTTCCCTGGGAGGGTGGGCAGGCCCTGGCACAGGGTGCCCAGAGCAGCTGTGGCTGCCCCTGGATCCCTGGCAGTGCCCAAGGCCAGGCTGGACATTGGGGCTGGAGCAGCCTGGGACAGTGGGAGGGGTCCCTGCCATGGAGGGGTGGCACTGGAGGGGCTTTGGGGTCCCTTCCCACCCAAACCATTCCATGATTTCTACTGGGCAGTGACTCCTGTCACTGCTCTGATGTTTCCAAACCTTGAAAATTAACAGGGACAGTGACGTGCCTGAACAGCAAAAGCCCAGTCCCAGTGTGCAGAACACAAAGCTTTGCTGCTCAGCTGGGGTGTGTTTGTAACCCTCGTGGTTGGCCAACACTCCTAAACCAAGGCATGTTATAGCAGCCCAGTGATCACATTTTACAGTGCTGATATTTTAAAATGGCAAAAATAACAACAAGCTGTATTAGATAATATAACTTGTGCAGACACCCACTTGAAAATACCACAAATATGGCTCTTTTTTTCTAGTGTGGAAGATGTAGAGCTGTAATACTGCTGAAAAATGACTTCACCAAGGAGGAGCGTGAGAATTTGTCTATGCAGCATCATCTCCTCGAGAAATTTCACAGAAAATAAATCCTTTCCTGATGCCCTGCCCTGTGCTGTGCCACAGATACAGTGCCTGGTGTATCTTCACTAACGCCAGGAGTAATTCAGGCCAGGAGTGGAACCTTTCCACTTCTCGTGCCAGAGGTAGATTAATGCAGTGGAGCATTTTTCCATTGCAAATCCTTGCTGTAAGGATGGGAAAATGGGCTGCATAATGACATGGATTATGTTTCTATTACATACCAGAATTAAGGGGTGTTTTAAATATTGCAACTCTTCATCTTGGGTTTCCTCCCTGACTTCTGTGGT
Organism: Daphoenositta chrysoptera; assembly: GCA_013397915.1. Taxonomy (NCBI): domain Eukaryota; kingdom Metazoa; phylum Chordata; class Aves; order Passeriformes; genus Daphoenositta; species Daphoenositta chrysoptera. Next base: position 262,196 of record VZRO01000246.1, read on the forward strand.
CCTCAAAAAAAAACCTTAGATGCACAGATAATGCTGGGAATAATTTAAAGCCACAGAGGTGTTTTGGGGTTAAACAGAGGGGTGTGAGCACAGACACACCTGGGTCTGGATACCAGGACCCCTTCCTGCAGCTCTCCTTGAGGGAGAGAACTGAACCATAGAAGTGTTTTACTGACAGGTGTCTGTAACAGCAACCAGGAGAGCCTTGACTACCAAATGCTGTGATGGAGCAACATGCAGGGTTTGAGGAGAACCAGCACTGCAGGGGTTTGTAGAATCCCAGATGGTTTGGGTTGGAAGGGACCTTAAAAATGTCCAGTGCCACCCCTGCCATGGCAGGGGCCCCTCCCACTGTCCCAGGCTGCTCCCAGCCCCAATGTCCAGCCTGGCCTTGGGCACTGCCAGGGATCCAGGGGCAGCCACAGCTGCTCTGGGCACCCTGTGCCAGGGCCTGCCCACCCTCCCAGGGAACAATTTCTTCCCAAAATCCCATCCAGCCCTGCCCTCTGGCAGTGGAAGCCATTCCCTGTGTCCTGTCCCTCCATCCCTTGTCCCCAGTCCCTCTCCAGCTCTCCTGGAGCCCCTTTAGGAACTGCAAGGGGCTCTGAGCTCTCCCTGGAGCTTTTCCTCTCCAGGTGAGCCCCCCAGCTCTCCCAGCCTTCCCTCCCAGCAGAGCTGCTCCATCCCTCTGCTCATCTGGTGCCTCCTCTGGATTCTCTCCAGCAGCTCCAGGTGCCTCCTGTGCTGGGCCGGGGCTGGGGCAGCTCTGCAGCCGGGGCTCACCTGGGCACAGGGGCAGAACCCCCCTCCTGCTGCCCAGGCTGGGATACGCCCAGGGCACAGGGAGTCCCTGGAATGTGAGTGAACGTGGCCATTTCATGGCCAGCCTCTCATCCACCAAAGAATCTGAACTTTTATTTCTTTACACTGAGCCCTTCAAGGCTTCTCTGCCAAGATTTCAGGAGAAAACCACAACTGAAGACTCACAAAACCCACTCCTGTTTGAATCTTGCAGTGCTGCCTTTGACAGGTTAATAGAAATGCAGCCGTGCTGTCAGGGAAAATAACACAGCTAAGGTCTAGTATTGATTACAGTGGAGTTGCTCAAGATTCGCTTCAGCTTCAGTGAGAGAGGAACGTGGGTTTTGCTAATCATGCAGAATTAAATTCAGCAGCCAGACCTGACAGTAAAACTTTGCCCACAAACCATTTCTAAAACCATGTGAAACCACATCTTTGAGCTGTACTACACGTCAGGCTAAACTCTAAAAACACGCAGGAAGTTATTTTGTTTAAGTTTTGGAAACACCACTTCCAATAAAAAGTTTTCTTAGCTTGATGCAGCATAAACAATCTGTAGCATCTCCACAAGAAAACTATGAAAAACCCTAGCCCAGTTTATTTTTAATAAAAGGAGGACTATGCTATATAATAACTCTTCCTGCCACATCCATTGAATCTGCTGAAATAAAGATTGATGCCTGGATATTTGTAGAGACTTCTACCAGAGAAGGTAATATTTCTTTTTTTCCCTTCTTTCCTATTTCTTAAAATATACTTTCCTGTTATTTTAAAGTAATTTGAAGTAACAAGCATCATCTCCCTATTACCCAGACATCTGCATGTTTTGTTTCCAAGACAAGTGGCAGAAAACTCAAAGAGATTTGTGAGAGCTTTGTGCCACAAGTTAAAAGATATCTGGAAATGAAAGGTTTTGAAAGAGAAACATTTATGGGAGTGATCTTCTGGTGACTGCTCCACACAGGCAGCACAAACAGGCTCTCACTTTGCTCATCAGCATGAAAACCAACGCTGTCAGCATTGTGAGGGGTTAAAAGGCTGAAATCCCACATGGATTTGAACAAGCATCACCCAGAAGAACCAGGTGCTCTCTGAGCCAAAGCAGCACCTTGAAGGTTTTGGGAACAAGGTACCTCAGAAGTAAAGAAGAGCTGGAGTGGTTGCTGGACTTGTCCACGGTCACTGGTGTTTTAACACAGAATCATGGAATTGTTAAGGCTGGGGAAGACCTCCAAGATCACCAAATCCAACCAGCAACCAGCACCACCAGCCATGGCCTCAAGCTTGGACCCACCCAGGGATGGGGACTCCAACCTCCCTGGGCAGCCTATTCCAATGCTTTACAGTCCTTCCCATGAAAAGTTTGTTCTTAATTTTCAGTCTACACCTCCCCTGGCCCAGCCCGAGGCCGTTCCCTCTGCTCCTGTCCCTGTTCCCTGGGAGCAGAGCCCGACCCCCCCGGCTGCCCCCTCCTGTCAGGGACTTGTGCAGAGCCACAAGGGCCCCCTGAGCCTCCTTTTCTCCAGCCTGAGCCCCTTTCCAGCTCCCTCAGCCTCTCCTGGGGTCCAGACGCTTCCCAGCTCCGTTCCCTTCTCTGCACAACCTTTCCTTTCCCTGCTCCCACTCTCCATTTAAGCTCATCCCAAACCCAGTAACTTCTTTACTCCAAATATGTTCTCTGGCTCATTCAGGTTTTATCCTGCACCATCTTAATCAGAAAATCTCTGTTGTTACACAGTAATTTCAAGGAAGAATTGAAGGAGGAAGAGTGAAGCCTCTTCCAAGCCTCACTCCCAATAATCCTCTACTCAGGTAAGTCCCATCAGATGTTCATGGTAAACCAGGAGTCCATTCCAAGCAGCAGAGTAGTCACACCCCTACCTCCTTCAGAGGGTTTTTACTGTGCCCCTGAGCTCCACTAAGTTTCTAAGCCTTGGCGATGCTCACTGGAAAAATAGGAGGAGTGGCACTCTCCCAAATGCCTCCCACTTGTGGCATCAAAGTGAGATATCACTCACAGTAAATTTTACAGTATGAGGAATGAAACAGTTAGCAAAGTTGACATTTAAACCATCACCACTGGCTATGATTAAATACCTCAGAGATGAACAGAGTGGTTCACACCTCTCCAAGTTATTGTTCTAGGCTCTTATCAGACTCCCTGCCCCGCTGCATCCGCCGCCTTTGCACACACTTGAGGTTTTCCTTCAATCCCTAATAGCTGGAAACCTGCTTAAACTGAGATTCTGGAGAGTTTCTGATAATGTTACAGTGGCAGAGAGAGATTGACTGAAACCCTGGCGATCCTCTTGAACTGCAGATTCACCCTAAAAGGTTTAGGCAGATTAATAACACAGGAAGGGCCAAACCGGCTCCTTGTTCCTCCTCCTCTGATCTCTCTCAGTAAGACAGAGGGAAATGAAAGACTAAAGAAAATTGCAAATAACCTGCAGGGAACACAGAGGGCAGATGGGATCACACTGCTCCCAAAACAGCACACAGGGAAGTCTGGGCGTGTTCCTACAGCACCAGGAAAATGCAGGTTTGACCATTCAGCAAGTCAGGCTGCACAGCTTCCCTTCCCAAACACGCAGGAAGCTCCCAACACCTTCTCCGCAGTCTCCCAAACTCAAGTTCGTGTTCACACCAGCAAACACACAACTCCCCAGCCCATGGAGGAGGAGCAGACCCGCAGGTGCTGTCTCCTGCAGGAGATGGGGGCTTGGGCTCCTCTGGCAGGCTCCAGCTGGTCCTGCACCCCAGCAGCCCCAGACTGCAGGAGCCCAGAGCCAGCAGGGGCTGTCCCCAAATCATCCACATTTTGGGATGTGCCACCCAAGGACGGCAGTGACACACCACAGCTGCTCAGCTGAGCTCTGCAGTGGAAAACAGCTCATGGTGACATCCCCAAATCCCAATGTGAATAAACAATATCCCATGTTAGGGCTACGGGCACCACCTGGGATCTGTGCCCACCCTTCCCATGGCAAATTTTACTTTCATGTCACACACACTCATCAGCAGGAGGATGGTGTTCACTCCCCTCATGCCCAGCAGGATTTTCTAACCACACAATGGAAGCTGCTTAATTTCCCTCAAAACATGTTCTACTAGAGCTCTTTTACTAAAACCCTCTATTTCTCACTGTATTTCCCTGCCCAGCACACGTGCAGCCCAGAGAACCCCTGCCCCACGCTGACCAGGCAGGGAGCTGGGAAAACCAGGGTGGTTTTCCTGAGGGAAAAGGGAATTCCTGAGAGAATCTGGATTTTTGCAACACAGGGAGAAACTGCTCCCTGCTGCCATCCCAATGCCAAGTCAACAGCCCGCGTTTCCCAAGCATTCTGGGCTGTAAAAATCCAGCAGAGGGAAAGCCATGGTTTGTGTAACTGCCCACGGAGCTCAGGAGTGGGATCCCCTGCTCGCCAAGGGGACAATTTCCCCCTGCACCTCTGGAATGAGACAAGGCTTCTCAAAACAGAGCCACCCTGGTGTGGGTGGAACACCCTGGTGTGGGAACACCACAGCAGAACAACAAAAAAACTGATTCTGAAACTCCAAAGNTTATGTAACTGTTACATATAATATATATATAATACATATATAGAGCTTACATATACTTAGGGGTTTTTTTTTTAGAATATGAACTGTGGAGCTGAAGTTCTTTAAAACAGACAAATTTGTCCAGATTAAGATGTCAAAACTTCAGGAACTTGTTTGGATCAGGACATTCTTATCACAGAATCCCAGAAGGGTTTGGGGCCCTTAAAGCCCACCCAGTGTCCCCCTGCCATGGCAGGGACACTTCCCCTGTCCCAGGCTGCTCCCAGCCCCTTCCAGTTCCAGGAACGGGATCCACATCACGGATTTCACAAGCCTGGGTAAAGATTCCTCCTCTNAACAGAGCCACCCTGGTGTGGGTGGAACACCCTGGTGTGGGAACACCACAGCAGAACAACAAAAAAACTGATTCTGAAACTCCAAAGCTGCTGAAGGCACTTAGAAGTACAACGACAGTAAAAGAAAGGGAGTTTTTCCTTTGGCCATGAGAAAAACGTGTTAAACATTTGCAATATTTCAGGCAGGAATGTTGGAGGAATATTGATCAAAATTAATCATTAGATTAGTATGTACTGGAAGAAAAACTACAACAGCTGATATAGTATGAAATAATAAAAAAAATTATATACTATTACTATATATTATATATAATAATATATATATTATGTAACTGTTACATATAATATATATATAATACATATATAGAGCTTACATATACTTAGGGGTTTTTTTTTTTAGAATATGAACTGTGGAGCTGAAGTTCTTTAAAACAGACAAATTTGTCCAGATTAAGATGTCAAAACTTCAGGAACTTGTTTGGATCAGGACATTCTTATCACAGAATCCCAGAAGGGTTTGGGGCCCTTAAAGCCCACCCAGTGTCCCCCTGCCATGGCAGGGACACTTCCCCTGTCCCAGGCTGCTCCCAGCCCCTTCCAGTTCCAGGAACGGGATCCACATCACGGATTTCACAAGCCTGGGTAAAGATTCCTCCTCTCCAAAGAAACCATCCCACTGTGACGTGTCTGGACTTTCAAACCCCAGCAGCTTCCCGAGGAGCAGGATAACCTCAGGTTATTACAATTAGTTTCATCTCATTAATAGATCAATTTCTTTCAAGCATACTGAAACTGGGTTTTACTTTGTTGCTTCTCCTTTTAGGCTCCATTATAGTCTGTGTTCTTAAGTTTTAAGGAGAGCCATCAGTGAGGAGGTTGTAATCTCAGGTGATTAATTGCACAGCATTTTACAAGCTGTAAAATAGAGCGAGATCTCCACAAAGCGATTATGCCATTAACCAGGGGCTCTTATCAGATTTTCCTACAACTACCAGGTTTGTCTGACAGATTGCAAGTCTTAAGTATTTATATATTTCAAAGGTTTACTTATTTTTGTTGTTAAAAAACCCTAAAATCTCTATTGATTGTTACATGCAATTCCACATGAGAAGTCCCAAGCACCGTGGAGCAGAATACCAATATTTATTACCAGACTTGTGCTCATTATGGTTCTCTCTGACAGGGGTCCATTAAAATCAATTTTTATGTTTCTTATGGTTTTTTTTTTCCCACCCAATGTTTTTGCCATGGCGTTTATTAGCCAGTTAGGAGAAACACCAGGCACTGCTTTGTTTTTATTTTATTCTGTCGAAAATAATGAGGCCAGATTTAACAACTATTCACTAGCGATGAGTAGAAGAGATTAAATGTTATACTTCAGCACAAACATTTACAGATGGCTTTAAAATTTTTAGAACTTTATCAGTGCTAAAGACAAAAGGAAGTCCCACCTTTCTTCTTAAGATTTAAATTCTTAAAGCAATCGTAAAATACTCTTCTTGCCTTTAACTCCCGAGTTTCTCCTGAGCAATAGACCCTCTAATGTAACAATTTTTGCACATAAATCACACAGCCTGTAAGGTTAAGAGTTATCAAGATGCCACTAATGCCTCAAGATGAAATGAAACTTTTACTTTTCTCTTCACTGAGAAAACTGAAGATCAAGAACAAGTAAAAATTTAAGAATTAGGAAAAGGATCTAAACTGTTCAACTTCTGCTGAAGAACAAGATCATGAGAACCTTCAACCTGCCAACGTGGCCACGTTACAGGTGAGCAAACCAGGTGTTCTGGTAAAACAAAACCAGATTTTTTTTTACCAGATGTTCTGGTAAAAGAGCAGCATCCGTCCCTACAAATGGCTCTGAGAGCCCCCAAATCCTTTTCCTACTCTTATTCCACCCACTCACTGACATTTGCCCTTCACAGGGTAAAGATCCTCATCCCCTGGGTTGTTCTCCAGGGAGATTTTGCTCTGCAGCCAAGGCAAGTTTCAACTTTATGCTAAACACCCCTTTATTCACATTCCTCACCAGCAGAAATCCAGCACTTAAACCAGAATCTGAAGAGAGTGAAGCAGTTATTTCTGTATCACTGGAGTTGGCAAAACTGGGAAATCCAGAGGCTTCAGGGTTTTCATATGGGAGCCAAAATCATATTTCAGCCAGAACACACATTATGCTTCACATTCCTGATTGATTTTACACCCATTGCAGTTACAAGGAGAATAAAATAGGAAAACAGAAATCCTACAAATCCATGGAGAATTTTCACAAGCAAAGACAGGATGAAAAAAAGAATCTGGAGAAAAGGCAGCCAAACCTGTTTGAGTCTTGTCAGTGAGAGCATCAATGTAGCAGACTTTGGAGAAGTGGAATTTAATTACCAAACCCAGCTGAAAGACAAGTCTGAGAAAGTCTAAGAAGTCTTGATTTTGGCAAAGAACTTTGGAACACAAATTTAGCATCTAATTCTGAATGAATTCAAAGTTCCCTCTAAAAATGTCACTGAGCATTTCCTCACAAATAAGGACAACTCCAAGATCTGACCAGGACAGAGGGACTCCAGCAGACTGAACACAACTGACAATAAACAGGAAAAGGCACTGATGCCTCCTCAGCCAGGGCTGTGCTGGAGACATCACCTCCACGGCCACCTGGGATCTGTTCCCAACTCCAAACCCATCACAGCTCTGGAAAAACAACTACAGCTCTCACAAGCACCACAAAGCAATTAAAACAATCAGTCCATCCTGCTTCTACCTGTTAGAACATAGATCTATATATAAAAATATAAAAATAGATGTAGGTCTGCAAGATTTGTGAGTATGCAAGGAGATTTTACCCTCAGTGACAGATGTATACATGTGTCAAAAATTAAAGGAGGCAGGAGGTTTTTTCAATATTTACATTAAAACTTATAGTTTAGAATGTTTCTTTGACAGTATTTTTGATGCAGCAGAGGAACTGATGTATTTTGGAGTCCTCAAAGGCACTGGAGGCTCCTCCTGCCTCTCCCAGGAGCAAGCCCTGAGCTCCCAGCACGACGGGCAAAAACAAGAGTGCTCTTAGATCCTCTGGGCAATCTCCTTCCTCCAGCACAAACATAAGCACAGGATCAATAGGACATGAACTCACCCACTTGGCAGCACGCTCATTTTGGGAAGTTTTATTTCATGTAAGCCTGTTTCACACCCAGATATCTCGATCTTTCCCACGGGGCTGAGCAGAACCACGTGTTTCTCCTTGCATGATCCTCCCTGTTTGGAATTCACCTGTTCAAGGAAATAAAATCCTCTTTAACTGCATGAATTCTCACCAAGGAACGGATTTGAGTAGTTTTCAAAAGCAATTTGAAAAAAGCAAGAAAACAGCGAATTTCAAGTTTCCTCAGCTACAGCTTTCACTTTCAAAATTCCAACTTAAAATGATCCATCCTCAGAAGTCAACACCTAAATCAAAGTCTCAAAAAAACCATTAACCAGCAGCATAGTGATCTTCATAAAAATGTGAAATAGCAGCAGTTTCATGGCTGGTTTATCAGCTAAAATCCGATGTGTTGTGACACTTATTTAAAACAGGATTGTTGTGACAACAAAGTAGATTCAGTGGTTTAGAGCAGCAGTGTTATGCAAATAACAGCTGGAACACAAATAGAATATGTCTGCTGGAAAAGAAAACATATGAAAAAAATCAATCATTCCTTAGGAAAAGAAGCATATTTTTATTCCCATTGTTACCAGTCTGGTTTTACGATTACTGATAGGATGTAGCTGGAAACAGCTGCCAAGTATTTCTCAATATTGGACAAGACCAACAATAACAGACTTGTCAAATCCATCTTGGCTAAAAACCCCAGCCCAGTCTGGATGTTGGAGTTGTATTTACAGTTTGGTTTGTACCATCACTGTGGGAGGACAGCACAGAACACCACAAGTGTCCACTGTGGTCACCCAGACACCAAACCTTCGCTCCAGACCACAGCCAGGGCAAAGAATCCTGTGCTCCAAAGAGCTCCACTCATGTGAAACTGGGAAAAAAGTGACCAACCAAGAAACTGGGAGGCAGCACAAGGAAACTCCATCAGCAAACACAGAATAAAAGGCTCTTACAACTGTCTGGGATGGAAGGGACCTTAAAAACCACTTATTTCCACACCTTCCCAGGGTGCTCCAAGCCCAGCCTGGCCTTGGACACTGCCAGGGATCCAGGGGCAGCCACAGCTGCTCTGGGCACCCTGTGCCAGGGCCTGCCCACCCTCCCAGGGAACAATTCCTTCCCAAAATCCCATCCAGCCCTGCCCTCTGGCAGTGGAAGCCATTCCCTGTGTCCTGTCCCTCCAGGTACAGGACCCTGTGCTTGACCTGTTGAACTTCACGAGGTTTCCTGCAACACTGAGAGACCAACGTTTTTTGGATTTATTTTATTGACTTCCCTGAGCTCAAGGTTGGACAGGGCTCTGAGCAATGGTGCAGTGGAAGGGGATGGGATGAGAAGAGCTTTAAGGTCCCTTCCAAGCCAAACCATTCTGGGACTCCATGAATGGCTGAGCAGGGGTGCAGCAGGAGCCTGGAAGGTCCATGCAGGATGACTTACAGCCGCCCACTGCTCACAGCTCTACAACAATTAGTTGTTTTCCAAATAAGAGAAACTTTTCAAACCCCATTATTAAGTGCTGTGGAATGAAGTCACATCTGTGAGTAATATAATCAGTGTGAGAGAGCAGAAAAACCAGCAAGTTGACAGTTTTGCCTACTAGGACAAAAGTAAACCTAAACCCCTGAATTTTGGGAAGCTCTTACGCAATTCCTCCGTTACAGGCACGCAGCAACCAGAGCAACTTCACTCAGCCTGGAGAAGTTCAGGAACTGCAGGTTCCCTGGGGTTTATTTACTTTGATTGCAATCCCAATTGCTAAATAATCAAATCTTTGGTGGCATCACAAAGAAACTCCTTTCCAACCAACTTTTCCCATGTTCCTCCTCCCTCCTCGAGGACAGGGGTGAACGTCTCTGGAGCAGCATCTCGTTGTAGAAATCAGCAAACAAGCAGTAAAAGTTTACATAAGTGGCAAACCAGCAGACATTCTTCATGTTTATTGGTGTGACAGCCCTGAACCGGATGCGCTGACCCTCTCACCACGAGCTCCATGACTATAACAACTTCGGGATCAGCTTTTCCATCAGAACAAAACCCAGGATGCAGGGAGCAGCAGAAAACTATCAACAACCCTCTGGGCTCTCTCCAAGTCGAACTAAGCTTTATGGATGAAACCCTGAGTGACTGCAACTCCTCTTTGCAGCCTTGTTTATCATATTCATTGGGCAGCAATATTTAGGAGGTTTATTTTATAAAAGAATGAAGCTGCAGGACATAAATCCACATCCATCTGCACTTGGGCTGGGATGCTCCAGGATGAAGGTCACTGACAGATGTGCAATGCACACTCCTCTGTCCAGACACTAATTTCGTTATTTAGGCTGGATAGTAGGAGAAATTTCCTCACAGAAAGGGTTGCAAGCCTTGGAACAGGCTGACAAGGGAACTGGTGGAGTCACCATCCCTGGAATTGTTCCAAAACATGTGGATGTGATCAGCTCCTGCATGAACTCCACCTTCACTCTCCCCTTCCACTGCAATACCTACAAATGTGTGCCAAAATACCTTGTAAATTTGACATTAGGTAGAAAAAAATATGACTTTTAGAGAGGAAACATCTCCTGTCATCTTCTGGAGTCTTCCCTCAGAAATAAAAACATAGGTGCAGTATTTTTAAATCTACCTTACCAGATTGTTAAATACATAAAACTGAAGATTGTAATTTTATTTAAATTTGCACTAACCAGCTTTCACACTGCAGTAAACAATTCAAATATTTCTATATACTATTGCTCCTAAAATGCCCAAAAACTCCATTGGACATTGGCCTGACATCCTAGAATCCAATTCACATCCATAATTAGGAACAGAGAAATAAAAAACACAGAGAAATCTTGAGAATCAACAAGGTTTAAACAAAAAAAAAAATAAATCTACAGCAAAGCATTTCCATGCTCCATGTTCTCCCAGAAAACAAGGAGTGTTTTCCAGAAAAGTCCAGAGAGCAAACCATGTTTTTCCTTTCAGTATTATGGAGCACTGAATCCTTCCCATCAGAGCCCTATCTCTGATGGATCTCTCCTCCACAGGTTTTTCCATTTCCTTCACTCTGCTTTAACAATATAAACCCACCACACCAATATCAAAATATTAACAATAATCCCCTCTGCATCTGATTTAGCAGGGGATTTCCATTAGGCTACAGCATGGAAGTCCTCAGAAATTTTTTTTTCCCCTCAAATATTTCTGAGAATCAAGGCAAAAATAACATATTCAGCTGGCAAATCGAATGTGGCCTCACACATCCTGCAATTGGATTTTTTTAAACCAAGAGAGTCCTGCATTAATCAGGGAGATGTCCCAGCTCCTCCATGAAGGGGTCTCTTGATCCTTTTCAGGTTAACAGAAAGCATTAATTGAGCCACCTTTGACTGGAAATACAACCAGCAGCAGGAAATTGCATTACAACTCCTTCCCCTATTTCCCCAGCCTTCTCTCAGACCCCAAAATGCTCCTGTTTCCACCATTTCCAGCCAAACCACTGCTGCACATTTGGAATGCTCTGTTTAGCTCTCCCCCACCACAGAAGTCCCTGCTGTGAAACTGAAGACCCCCCCCAGGAGCTTTTCCACACAACCTTGCTCCCGTGCTGGGCTGGGAGGTAACCACACACTGGCTGCAGGCACCAAAAATCACTGTCAGAGGACCCCAAATTGCACAAAGCATTGGGATTTTTAGCCATAAAACCCAACTTTCTGAATGCATTTATCCAACAAGATCACTACCTGCAGGTGATGCCCTTGGAGGTGCTGATACCCTCTCCACCAGAGGTGTGATCAAGCACCACCTTCTTCATTTGCTTCCCATTCTTCATAAATTTATCCTAAAAAACTTCATCATTTCCCCTTCTTCATAAATTTATCCTAAAACTCCATCAGAATTCTGACATTTGCATTAACAAATGAGCTACAATTCACAAACACCTGCCCTGTTCTGATGGTGCCACAGAATATCAGGGACTCTCCAAAAAGCAGTTCCAGGAATTTGCTGACTTTGAGGATGATCAATAAATGCCAGGGAAGCTGCTTCTTCATCCTAATTACAGGAAACCAAACACCAGTCCTGAACTCTTTCTAAGAGTCCTTCTTCTGAGTATCACCGTGTTCTGAAACCTGCTTACTGTTGATTCAAGTTTTGAATTAAAAGTCAATCAAAACTTCAAATATTGGACTTAAATTTAAGGGAAATACTTCAGAGTTTGGCAATTTGCTCCCTCATTTCAGTCACCCTTCCTGATGCAGTAAGTTTGCATCCTTCTCCTAACAAAATCCTTATCAAATCCTATCAGTCAAGGCAAAAATCCACCATAAAGCAGTGTCTGTAAAATGATTTAGTGTCAAAAAGCTGCTGCCACCCCATTGATGAGGCTGCCCATGCCAGTGGGCCACCCATCCAAAGATTTCACTGAATTATAGTTCTCTCAACCTCTCCTTAATAGTTTAAAACTTCCTGTATTTGTTTTACTGGGTTCTGCCTGTTTATTTAAAAGGAAACAATCCATTGTACCTTAAGAATATGGGAAAAGATATTAATAGTAAAGGTAATGTATTTCTGCACATATAGTGCAGGGTGGAGGGGGATTTTACAACCTTATGGGGCTTGTCTTAGAGGAAAAAGCCATTTTCTAGTGTTTCAAAGCAAAGAAAGATTTAAGGACTGTGAATAGAACACAGGATCCATGCAATCAGAGCAATCTAACAATCTACTCCTGTGAATATCTTGATTAATCATCTGTATTTTCACCTTACAAAAGCTACTGTTTCAAGAGGACAATGAGTTTATGTATGACAAGTAATTTTACTGCAGGGAGGAAAGAAGGGAAGAGTTAGGTGGCTGTTTCATACCAAAAATACTTAAATATATTGGAATATTACTATCATTTTGCTATACTGGAATAAAAGCTGGAGAGAATGAGAAACATTTAATTCTCAGTCTTTTTGCTTACTATGAAATGTTTGCTTTCTTTCTAAGCTAAAATACAAACTTTTCTACAAGCTGCTCCCTCCTCTTAAAAAAAACAGAGTCCAAAGACTTCCAACTAAACAGAATGCTGTGAACTCCAAAGAAATTGGTGGCTGTGGCTGCCCCTGGATCCCTGGCAGTGCCCAAGGCCAGGCTGGACATTGGGGCTGGGAGCAGCCTGGGACAGTGGGAGGTGTCCCTGCCATGGCAGGGGTGGGATGGGATGGATTTTAAGGTCCCTCCCAACCCAAACCAGTCTGGGATTCTGTGATAAGGATGCCCTGATCCAAACAGGTCCCTGAAAGTTTGACATCTTATTCTGGACAGTTGAAGATGTGAGCAAGTTGTCCTGACAGCCAGGAAGCTTCTTGCCCAAAAAGCCAAGGGATGGCTGCTGCCCTCCACAACCCACAGGGAACTCTGAGCAACAACACTCATTCCTTAATGGAAAAACAATTTCTGAGCCAGGTAATGCTCAATTCCAGTATCACCACACTCAGACATCACAGCATCCTTCAAACACACGGAAAACTGCCAGTCCAAGGAAAGCCAAGTGCCTCACAGGTTTTAAATTAAGGTAAAAGCTAATTTTTGAGGAAAAGAAGGTGTTGCAGTCATTGCCTAAATTCAAGAAGAAAGTCTTGTAACAAAACAACCCTCACAGTATCTAATTTGATGTCATTCTGTCGATACAACCTGCTAAAAAGTAAAATAACTTTAAAAATTACCTTGGGTGTTCTAAAATACAAGTCCTTTGTATCCTGCACCAGGTTCCTGTGAACTAAACCACCCCTGACCTGGACACAGGACACCTCTTCCCCCTCCACTGTCTCTGCTGGGTGTATTTCTTCTTCCTACAGCACCCAAAATGAACTTTCAGCTTTCCAGAATAGAGCACTGGAGATCCAGGTCCGTGGAATTCTGTCCTTGCTGCAGGAGCAATAAACACCTCCCCAGCTGAGCAGCAGGGCTGAAACCCAGGTGAGGCTCTCAAACAAAAGCTGCACTGAAACCCTGCAGTGCTCTCCTGGTATCTCACTGCTTCTCTGAGTAAATCTAACCCTGGCTAAGCCAAACCTGTAACTTCAGAGGGTATGAAAACAAAACCTCCTCATTTCCTGGCTCGGGGAGGTTTGGAAAGGAAATGTCAGACAGCCTGGAAGCAAATCCAGGGTTAGTTTGGGGTGATGCAATTTCTTTACCTTCCAGAGAACTAATCCCATAAAAAATGTGAAGGTACAGAACCAAGCTGCATATTCTGAACATATACAAATAGACACTGGCATAAACACTCAAAATCAGTCCCCCTCTTCCCTTATCCGAAGGCCCACGTCACACAAGCTCCCGAAAAACCAGGGGGATACGTGTTCACATGGAGCAACATTTGCTTTCCACGGCATTTAAAAAGTCTTCGACGAGAGCAAACACGTAATTCTTTATTAAACAATCAAAGACAACAAAAGCAAGTTTCTGTTGTCCCATCGCATTATCCTACTAATCCTCTTTGGATGGCAACCAAAAGCCCCCGAAATGCCAAGCTAGGGAAGTGCCTTTCCAAGCAGTGGTCGCCTCTGGCTCTTTGGCTGCGCCTTCAGTCGCTCGCTTTGGCAGGCGGGAGCAGCGGCAGCTTCCAGCATCCAGGGCTGTCCCTGACTGCTTTATTTTCCTGCGAGGGCACTGTAATTGCAATAAACCCATTCCAGCTCCTCTGGAAGGGGCAGGTGGGTTACTGCTCCTGCATTCCTGACTCAACAAGTGCTGGTTTCAACTCCGCCTGCTGCTCATGCCAAGCCTGGCCTGCAGCCCCATCAGCAGGTACTTGAACACCAGGCCCAGCAGGCTGTTAAACTGGAATTCTGATGGATTGTTCCCTCCAGTACTCCTCCAAAAACAAGTAAACACATCCTGCATCTTTCCCCAGCTATTACTTACACAGGAAATTTAAATGGGATGCAAGCACAGCAGCCCTGTGGCACTTAAACCATAGATACCATAATAAACTATAAATCTATGTATCAATTATTTATATATTATAATATATAATATTACATCAATTATGATACGGATGTAATTTTATATCAATAGCACGAAGCAAAGATTAACACTTGATGATCTTTGAGGTGTTTCCCAACCCAAACAATTCTCTATTTACACACAGCACAGAAGTAGAATGACATTAAGAAGTGTGGTGTTAATTAGTTGTAAAAATTACTGCTCATGGTGAGGACACGGAGTTATTCAGGGTCTCTCTTTAAACTATGGGCTGCCAAGGGATATTATAATTAATTAGAGTCAAACTGGGTAAGAAATGGAGCACCAAGAGTAGGGAAAGTGGACAGGACAGGGCCAGATATTCCTGGAATAATCAAATTATGGCAACAGGTGTGTGCACCCCATTAGTGGGTACCTGCAAATCCCACCAGGAACCATCCCGAAAGCCACGTGTCCTGGTGTAACTTCCAAAGGCTGTGGAAGCACATTGTCCCTCTTGTCCTACCAAGGACCTACCCCACAGGGATTAAGTCCCTCCACTCCTCATTTTTGAAGCTGGAAATCATCAAAGATTCAATTAGAAGCACTACAAAGCAATGTCAAACTTTGCTGAGTCATTCACTCTTTTAACATTCAGTCAGAGTGAATACATCACTGATTTTTTTATACTTATAATACATATTTTTAAAAATAATTAAGGAATTTGCTTCCAAACAATTAAAGAAACAAATATACTAAAGAGTCAGAAATGAAGAATCTTGTCTTTTAACAATTAGAAAGTCCCAAAAAAAACTATTTTGTTGTTACTAGTCTGAGTTTTAATAAGTGCCTTTCAACTCAGGATATTCCATCATTCTATGAAATCTCATGCAAAGGGAAAGCCATGGGGCAGTTGTCTGAATTTTCCAGATGCATTCATCATTCCAGGAATTCAATTGAAGATATTAGCTATGTAACTAGTTATCTATAGACAGTTTTAATTCCCTCTGTGCTGTGTCCAGTTCTGGGTTCCTGAGGACAAGGAGGACATGGAGGGGCTGGAGCGTGGCCAGGGCAGGGAACGGAGCTGGGCAGGGGCTGGAGAATTCCTGAGGGAGCTGGAAAGGGGCTCAGGCTGGAGAAAAGGAGGCTCAGGGGNCTCCATGGGCTGGGAGGGCTTTTCCAACCTCAGGGATCCTGGAATTTGAAGATCCTTAAAAACCATCGAGATGCCTGCTCTAAGAGTGTGTTTACACTTTTCCCTGTAAGAGGTTGTACTTGAGACACAGAGAAACACAAAATTACCTGCCCCAGTCAGCAGCTGATAGAAATGCACACACAGTGAGACTGCACTGCTCGCTCCTACAGGCTCAGCCTGGATGTAAATACATGGCAACCACTCCAATACAAGGAAAACAGATGAAATTTTAATCAAATGAGCCTCGTATCAGGTTCAGGGGAACTGAAAATGGGCTAAAAATGAAAAAAAAAAAAAAACCAGCAAAAGAATGACTTTAATATTGGGTAACATTTCAAGTTTTTATCACCTAAATCCACAAAATTCCTGATCTGCTCCTGCTTGTCTTCTCTGCAGAGCTGGAGTCAGGACCAGCTAAATAAAAGATAATGCAACTAGGCATAACACAATAAAAGATATTACCTTCCCAATGCATTATTGCTGCCAATTATAAGAATCACTTCAACTTAATTTCAAAGGCACAATCACCCTCAACTGTAACAGTCTCTTTTTTAAATTTCAAACAGTATTACATTAAGGCAATAACTCACCTTCCAGCTATAATATCAGTCTCCCTTATTGCAAAAATACATTTCATAAATACTTCTCATCGACAAGTCAAGCTAATTCAGGTTAATTTTATTGTATTTTGGTGCTATCTCACATTTGTGTGCAATTACCTTTATCATTTTATTGCCGTGCCAGAAAGTAATCAGAACAATTATTTGAAAAAGGAGGGGTATAAATTCTAAATCACACTTGCTGGCATTTTTGATAAAATAGCAGCTTTATCTCAGGAAGTGGCAGGGACATGGGATAAATCATGCATCAGTCAAGTGTAGCTGACCCCCAAGTGGCATTGCACAATATCAGGAGTGCTTCAAAAGAAACTTTCCTATATAATCCATCATTCTTTATAATACCAAAATAGCTCTACCTGAAGAGTAGGAGCTGGAGAATAATAACAAAATAAATCTAAGCAATATGAACAAAACCATTAATAGTGCTCCTTAAGCTGAAGGAGAGTCAGGAATCTGAGTTGTGTGTGAGGAAATAATTTCACTGAAATTTCTGAAGTAAGCAGAGCAGCAAAACGTGTATTAGGAATTCACTAAAAATACAAAATACAGGGAAATAAATACACACAGAAGAGGTGTTGCAAAGACTTGTATAAAAATACACGAGTGTAGTCTTGGCACACACACATCTGGATTTCCCTACAGTTATCCATTCACTATTCACAGAGCAAAGCATCAGGGTTAGTACAAGACTCTATTTACAAGTTTAAATTTAATCCAGAGAGAAACAGAACGACATTCAGAATCTTCTAATGAAACACAAAAATCCCCACACTGTCGTAAGAAAACCAACACTCCAAAAATTCCTAAATATGGAGATATCCTGAGGTTTGCTCACCCAGAGCCCAACCACCTTGCAGCCAAACCCAAACCCAAACCTCATCTCTGGTCACTGCCACAAAATCAGGGACGGAGTGGGAGACCCAGCCAGTGATTATGGAAAATTCCCACGTCTGCCTGCTTTCCCAAACCATTTTTCAGCAACCTGCTTAAAAACTGTTCAGCACATCACACGGGTGATAATTGATTCCTGCAAGCCCACTGCCAGGCACACGCTGGGTGTCACCCCAACGTGGGGCTGTGCAAACTGATCACACGCTGAAACCAGCCCGAAAATCACCAATTACATCAGTACATGAATATTTAATATGCATCCAGAGCACAGGGAAGTGTCTGCACAGTCCCCACAGCGGAGCTGCAGTGTTTTACCTCAAACCTTCTGTCTTCCCACGTATCAAAAGGGGAAAACTCCCCTAACAGCTCAAGCTGCACCTTTCAACTCCACATGAGAGTGGGGGAAATGAAAAGGTTAGATAATAAATTATTAGTTTCATGTCACTTGCCAGCTATATCACACCTAGCCTGGAACGAGAGGGAACCAGGGATTCTTCCCACCAAGTATTGCTCTGCTGAAAGGTGTTTGCAACTGCAAGGTGCATAAATATCACTAAAGAGATGAGTGTTCAAAAGAAAAAAGTGAAGCAAGAATTTATTTACCTGGATTTCTTCCTCAACCATTCCGTTTTAAAAAACAAAACCGATTTGCTTTTGTAGAAAAGAGGTAAACAACACAAAACAGCAAAATACTCCTTTCCTCAGCCACATGACATTATGTAAAGCAGATTAAAACCACAAGAGATGCCACTATTAAGACATTTAGAGCAGCAATAGAAGTTGCCAACAGGAACAGTTAGGAATGCAGGTGTGATTGTACCAGCAATGTTTTCCTAGAGGAGCATCACTAATGTTACAAAAATAGATATTCCACACAAAAAAAAGGTATTTGTGTCTTCAAAGTTCATTTCAGCTCTTTCAGGGAGACAGTTACAGACTACAAATGTGCTGATGCCCTTCTTTCGGCAGAGTAAATTGTCTGAATATTTGGATAAACACCCAGCTTTCCTTGTTTTACTATAATGTCACTGACCTACACTTACATCACTGAAGCATCAAGCCTCAAAATTAAGCCTGTTTTTCAGGGAGGGGTTTATTATTAGGGAATGGAAACAGCAACAAAACTGAGAGAGCGCTCTGTGCTGTTATTTATGCTCTGTGGCAGATGGGTACGTGCTGGGGAAAGGTCCACTGATGCCTGTTACCAACCATGACAGAGCTACAGAGATTTACAATGCAGCATCAATCTTGTCAACTGGATTCCTAATCCTGACTGCTGGGCACTGGGGAAAAAACAAACTATGTTACGTGAACTCTTTTGTAATGCTGGACTTGCAGTGGACACCTCCATGCAAAGGGACTGCACTGGAAACTTACTTTTGGAACGAGCCTCGATGCCATCGTGGAAGGAAAGGCTCCACCTGGAAGGAAACAAAAAATAAATTCCCAGTTATTAAATTTGAATTCCACAGGGAGAGCTGAATATCCAGAGTATCACTTCTCCTATAACTACCTCTGCACCAGTTTTTAAATGAGCTCTAAGTTTCAGTACACAGAATTTCCAGAGGGAGCTTGGTTTTTTACAAACAACATGGAATTTCAATGTTAAGTCACCCACTCGTCATGAGTCAAACAAAAAAATCAACAGATGGCACATTGAAGAGTTCTTCCACAACAAGCACTGCACAACTCTGATATTTAGAATAAGAATGCCTCAAAAGATAAAAGTATTAATTGAATAATTTTTTACAGGCTGTCATGTACTTCTAAGTGGCTGAGTAACATAAAGAGCCTTTTGTAATTTAGGAAATGCCACATTCCAAGGCATGAAAGTGATTTTAAAGCAAGTGATTGTGATATATTCTGGGTTTAAAAGCACAGATTTCACACCACTGAGTACCTAAAACATTTTAACTTCAATTATTATAATTCTAGCCTTTAACATTATTTATATAATTAAGAAATACAACTGGTTCCTTGCTGCTCTCCCCTTGGAAATAAAGGATATTTCCTATTCCTTTGGCATTTAGCTCCCTCTCTACGGTGTTTTTTTTTTTTAGTGCCACCTAGGTAAGATCACTCTGTCTTTGAAAGATGTGGTACAAACACTGTATTTTTTAAAATCAGGGATTTTATGTGCCAAAGCTCAGCTCCAGAATCCTGCCTCACAGCCAGCCTCAATGGGAACTGCTCCACTTAAATCAGGGGACTCGCTGCTCCATGGGCAGGGATAACTGCACCCACTTCAGGAACGGCAAATCTCTTAAAAATGAAATTATATGAACGTCCCAGGCTCTCCAAGACCTCTCCAACACAAAGTCCAAGGCACTGACAGAACACACGGCCACTTCCCAACCCCTTCAAAGCAAACAGCAACATTTAATCTCAATACTGCATCTTATTATTTAAACTGTTTAAAATTAAGAGGAAGAATTAGTATTTTACCTATAGCAACAAGTCAGGCATGGCAAAGAGAACTCACTGCATTTTTAAATGCAGGTCAGGCAGATGAGCAATCTAATAGTACTACTTAAAATATCTGTGATAGAGCTAAAAATAAAATAGCAATTTATTTCTATCATCAGTTCAGAGCTGTGTCTTTCAAAGCACCCAGCTCAGTTTTTTTAGATCTTCCTGAAGGGTAAAGCTGAAATTTTTGCCTCAATAATCAGATCTATCCAGAACCTCATTTCAAACCCTGGTTCAGCTCCATCTGTTCCTCCAACAAGGCTTTCCTTGGCTGACAAGAACCTGGACGAAACCAGTGATGTCCAAACCGTGGTGGTTAAAAGACCTATGACCTGAAGTCAGATTGAAGAAAACAAAAAAAAACCCTTGGAAAGTCCAAACCATCGCTTCAAAATGCACCTCAACCTTGCAAAGACTGTCTTTTTGGAGGAGATCAATATTTCACATGGAGCTGAAGGGTTCTCCTAAGGCTGACTTTGAAGGCAAGAGGCAAAAACCTCTTTGGAACGACACAGACTGACCAAATTCAGTGATACCACTTCCATGGTTGGACACCAGAATCAAACCTCAAAAAACTGAAACCTTCATGCCAGCAATGGCTTCACCAAAATGGAAAATTCCCTCCTGCATTTGCAGAGTGGGATAAAATGAAGGGATTAATGAGTAGTATGGAAAAAAACCCCAAACCTACAGAGTAATTTGTCAACATCCTCAGTAGCTCAGAGCTGCCTGGGAAGGAGCAGGGATGTCCATCTCCATCCCTCCTGCCTCAGCCCACCTTGGCCATTCCAGCAGGATGTTCCTGAGCTCCCACAACCTCTGCTCCCAGCCAGGAGCTGTGCTGAGGGAGCAGGGTGCTCCCAAGACACCTGGAAGATGCACAAACACCTGCAGGTGCTGAATGGTGCAGGAAGCAAACACATCCCACTCCGTGAGCATCCCAAACCTCTGGGTATGTCAACAGACCAAGAAGGTGAAGAAAAGTCAGAGGTGGCATCAAAAACAGATCCTTGAAGGGCAGGAAATTCTTCAGCCATGTTTTGCTGATGATCTAGAACAGAAGTCCTTGGGCTCTGAGACACCTCCCTGCCTTTTCTCCCCCAGGACTGCAGCCTGACGAGTACATGTGATGGCACTAAGAACTCAGATTAATAAAAAGTATTTTTTCTCAGTTCATCAACTGTTAAACACTAAAGGAGGATTCTCCTTGAAGGATATGTCCTCGGGATGCTCAACAGAACACTCTGGTTCAGCACCAAAATGAAAAACCAGCCATTACACCAAGTGACTATACGAACAAAATTCCATATGAAAACATTTAAAGTACATTAGATTTTTGGTCAAGATGAAAGCCTGAAAAGAAAAAAAAAATCCAGCAATCTATTCTAATTGGGTTCCCATGGTAACTGTACAATTGGGTTTTTCAGTATAACATCCCAAAGGCCCAATGCACACTTGTAAAATATACTTCAAACAGCCGGAATTGTTTTTACATTACAGCACTCCCAGGAAGATCAATTACTATACATCCCCACCCTAACTATTAGTGGCAGGAGATGTTAACACTATTGGCCATATTAACATAAGTCATGTAAAAAACCCCACATATCACCATCATTATATAAAACTAATTACACACTTCAGATTCATCAAACACGTTCCGAGTAATAAACCAATACCAGACTTGTCACCAGATCATGTTTACTGAATGTAAGAAATCAACCCCAAATATATATGCCAAGCCGTTTTTGCTTCTCATATTGATCCCAAGGATAAACAGAATCAATCATTAATAATTACATTATAAGATGACCCAGAGGGTTAATCATATTCTTAGAAAGTCTCGCTATGGAATCAAATATAATGGCACAAAAAGGCAACTGAAAAGCATTTAAATCCAGGGCCAGGTGCATTAACAATAATATAAAATAAAGTAAATTACACTCATGCAATCAGTGAAAATAATACTATTGGTATGTTTTAAAAAATAATAAACCAACCATTTTTTATTTCCCTGTGAGGGTGGGCAGGCCTTGGCACAGGGTGCCCAGAGAAGCTGTGGCTGCCCCTGGATCCCTGGAAATATCCAAGGCCAGGCTGGACAGAGCTTGGCACAGCCTGATCTAGTGGAAGGTGTGAGAACAGATGTTCTTTAGGGGCCCTTCCAACTCAAATAATTCTGGGGTTCTATGATTTATTTTAAAAGTTTGTTTCAGATGAAGCTCTTTCCTTGTTGGACCTCAATTTCACCTTCCTAAAGCACAACCCTGGCCCTAGATGCAGATGTTACTTACATCCCACTGCCTAAACCTCAAAGTTCAAAGGAAATGATGATGCAGGCCCACTAAGCTGGATTCAAAAGCAATTAATTCCTTTATATTCCAGGAAAAAAAAAAAAAAACCCAAACCAACAACTGTGGCCAGCTGGAATAAACTCCATCAACCAGAAATCTTCATATTTCATGAAGTCAGCCAAGAACCAGAAGTATTTCTGGTGTCAAAGAGACTGTGCTAGGGATTTCCCTTTTTCCCCCGCCCTTCCCACTCCATCACATCTGCTCATCCTTAAATCCAGCAGAGCACAGTGAAGGGAATTTGAAGTTGTGGGAATTGCTTCTCCAGGACATGGGTGACAACAGAAAGTCCTGTCCCCACCACCAGCCCACAGCTGCCAAGGCAGGCTCGTGCTGCCCACGTACTGCCAGATGCTGAACACACATCTGCTGGTTTTATTATGTGAAACAGAAAAATTTATCTTTTAAGAGGGCCTTAAGTATACTTTAGGTGTTTATTAAAAAGTGTAACTAATTAACAGACCTTCTGCACACTTGAATGTACAAACAAGCCAAGATAAGAGCGTTGTTTGCCTTGTGCTGACTGATCTAAAGCACTCAGATGATTTCAGTATTCCTGATGATGATTATGCAGCAGCAGCACTGACAAGACAGCACTAATTCTTGCTATCTGCTCATGCAGGGTTACCTGCAGGGACCTAAACCTGCACGTGGAGCATGGAGATGGCAGGATCCACACAACAAAACACCTCTGACTCCAGTGGGCTGCGCTAATATATTTATATAAAAATACTGAGGGCATTCATCTGCACTAAAAGGTGGCATTTGTGTAAGAATGAAAAGTTAAAATGTATCCATCAGATCAAAACTCAAATTATTACTTATTCCCCACTGCCAAGCTGCTCAAGACTCCAGGCCACTGGTCAATGCTGCTACTTTAATATTTAACTTCTGTTTCACTCAAAAAGCAGAGAAGTCAGAACCTTTGTTTTCTCTTCTTCTTTGCAATTAAAGGTGATTTGTTCAGGTGTTATTAAACACCTTCAGAACCTCAGCTGCATGTTCAAGCTTTACAAGTGACTTGAAAAGATACCTGAAATTATCTGTATCATTTAATCTGGGCCACTATAAACTGAGAGCAGATAGTCCTGACAGCCATCAGCACATGACACTTTAGCTCTGCTCATATAAAATAGAAAATAGGGAAACAACTCAAAACAGGATTAGTAAAAAGCATCAAAATAGTGACATATTCCAAATTAACTTCTACAATTACCCAACTTCATTAAAATCCAAACGCACTAAAGCTTTACTGGCATTCAAATACATTTCAAGCAGTTGCCTGGACCACAAGCAGCTCAGTTTTAAAACTGCATTTTGCATTTATGAAAAATACTTCAGCACAGGTTTGGTTTCACAGTTTGGCTGTTCCCCCAGCTGCATGTTTAACCCATGCTGGCCCAAGCACACCTGTGCTGGGTGAGAATGTCAGAAATACAGGTGACTACATTTAACACGGGTTTTTCTTCCAGTAGGAAGATTTTATCCATTATACTCTCAGATAAATTAGCACCATTACCAGTCAGTTACATTCCCAGCTATCAGCAGAGGGAGGAAATTCAGGTCTGGAATTCTGCTGTAAGGACACCAAGCCTTTCACTTTTTAATTACAGCATTAATGGAGTTAAAGCTCCCAAACCCACCCCAAACACGTGCTGAAACCTGTCACTACCTAAAAGATTCCAAACCTCCCAAAATTAAAACTTTACCCTCCGTTTTCCCATTAGTTACATTCTCCTCACCAGTCCAGATATCTTATGAACACTGGGTAAACGAGAGAATTGCACAATCCGTCAATAAAATAAACGTATTTTCAACTCCTGTCCAGATGACTCAAGTTGTCAGTAAAAACTGCCACCAGCGCTGCGCTTGCAGAAAAATGTCCATAAATGCATTATTGCGACTGGCAGATCGATGTCCATAATAAAAACAAATAGAGTTAACAAGTGCTGGCTCCTCCGAGTTATGCCACAGCTGGGATGTGTTTCCAGCTTCCCCGACAACTTCTGGGAACGGGCACGCAGAGAGAGGCACCTGCTGACTGCTCCTGCACTACAGGCAGGGAGCATCCTGATGCAGGAAATCTCTGAAGCATCAGAGGGAATATTAAAGCCTTCAGGATGGATTTAGAAGTTTCAGGCGTTCAGAATTTGATGTGGGAAGAGAGCCCCTGGTGAAAAGGCTGGACCTCCTACCTATCATCACGCTGGGCAGGAGTTGTTCCCTGGGAGGGTGGGCAGGCCCTGGCACAGGGTGCCCAGAGCAGCTGGGGCTGCCCCTGGATCCCTGGAAGATCCCTGGCAGTGTCCAAGGCCAGGCTGGATGGGGCTTGGAGCAGCCTGGGATGGTGGAAGGTGTCCCTGCCATGGCAGGGGTTGGAATGGGATCAGCTTTAAGGTCCCTTCCAACCCAAACCATTCTCTAACGCTGCTCTGTGAACTACGAAATGAGAGGTGTTAGCACCTCACAAGCAGAAAGGCTTTATCTCTCAGAAATTAAGCGTAATTTAGGTCAGCTGTGTCCCAGGCAGTACAGCCGACTGCTCTGGAGGCTGCTGTTTGATTTTAAACACCCCAACACACCTGGACCTCCACTTTGTTCCCATGAAGCTCTTAAAGCACCAACACCTGAACAGCCACCCTGCTGAAGCCACCCTGAGCCACCACAGGTGAGGACATCACCAGAGGCGGAGGACAAGGCTGACAGGGAATTACACACTGCCAGACCAGCACCCTCAGGGTTAATTCACAAGCATCAGCTGTTCCCACTCCTCTGAAATCCTTCTTGTACAGGAAAAAACCCACTACAGAAACAGCCATCCCTGTCCTCGACCCGTTCTCCTTTGGATTTCTGGCATTACTGCTTCTCCTAGGTGTTCCCCTGTCACCAGTCAGTTTAACCAGAACTGCCCAGGTGCAGCCTTTCCACTCTCCCCTAACAAACTTCCTGCTTTTCCTGCACAAGTCCTAACTCAGCCACTCGGGGCAACCCCAGGAGCCCTCCCAAAGGGCAGGAGCTTCTCCTCCAGGCTCTGATCCCCTCAGTGCTGCCATTTACTGATCCTCTACCTACGTGAAGCACTAACGGTGCTGACAAGTTAATTACAGAGTTATCAGCAGGTAAAGTAGCCACGGTAACACAAGTTGCACTCGAACTACAACAGTTTCCTATAGAGCTTCTGTTCAGTTGCTGGAGTAATTGGAGTAATTAACTTGTCATGGGCCAGAATGCAGATAGGAATTGCTGAAGCCACCTCACAAGCTCACACAGCCACATTTTTTCCCCTGCTAAAACTTGAAGCTTTTGGTAAACTGTCCATATTCGGAACATTTCCGTTCGAAAACAAAGCAAACAAAACTTTTACTAAGAGAAACTATGCTACAGACTGACAACATTCACAAGAAAATGATGTTTTTAGAAGTTTCCCGCACTGAAGGGGTGGGTTTTGCCCCAGAAAGAATAAGCCCACATCCCAAATTTTAGTTCCCTGTGCATCAGGGAGACAGGCCAAAATCTTGGCCTTGGAAGATAAAATCTTCAGGAGGTTCACAAAGGAACTCTGTCATTCCAACAGACCCCTGCAGATGACTGACCCTTGTGCAGGGCGAGCACAAGCCTGAACACAAAAGGTAGATGAGAAATGACTGTCACAGCCTCAGTGTAATGCCCCAGTATAAAAACTGAGATTTTTCAAAGTGAAAGACTGCAGAGACTGGACCTCACCATTCAATAAGAGCTCCACTCCATAAAATAAGATACATGCCACCAAAAATAAGGTTTATTTGGGAGGGGCAAATAAATTAAGTAGTTCTTTACATTTACTGTGCTTTAAGAACTGCATTATTGTTAGTTTCAACAGTTATTGTAGTTAGTTACAACAGTAACAACTGTAGTTACAATACAGTAATTACAATATAGTTACATATTTTAAAGCACCTGCAGAGCTCGGCTTTTGTGTCAGTGGTTATGGGGTATTCGAAGCTCAGTATTGGTTTGCAAAGCACGGGAGAGCGGGTCCGGCTGGGGGGAGCAGAGCGGGCGGTCCCACCCCCGCTCCCGCAGCGCCATCCCCGCGCACGCGGCACGGGACGGCGCGCGGATGCTTCTGGAACATTCCCAGCGAGGGAGGCTCCAAACCCACTCCGGGCAAGCTTTTGGGCGATTCCCGTGGTGCAGTTCCGAGCTAACCCGCTCGGAGCACAGCCAGCAGCCCTGCCGCCCGCCCGGCCCGCACTGCTGCAGCTGCAGCCGCGCCCGGGCCGTCCGGGAACGGCCCCGGGAGCGACCTCCGGCCCCTCCCGGAGCGATCGCGCTGGGGAGCACCCAGGAAACCTGCTGGGACCCCAGGCCGCCGCCCTCCACCCCCCAGCAGCGCTCCAGGGAAACCCGCAGGTTCTCGGGGGCCGGGCTGCCCCAGCCCCGCGGGGCTGGCGCTCGGCGGGCTCGGGAGCGGGCCCTGAGCATCCCCCGGCCCGCGGCCATGCCCGCCGGCCCCCCGGGACTCCCTGGCTCTCCCTGTTAGTCCTGGCGCTGTCTGGCTGTCCCTGGCGCTCGGTGCCTGTCCCTGGCTGTCCCCGGCGGTCCCGGCTGTCCCCGGCTGCCCGCGCACCTGGCCCTGCCCGGGGATGGCCGCGGCCGCTCCGCGCAGGCCGCGCTGCCGGGGCGGGGCCGGGGCCGCCCGGAAGCCGCGGCCGGGCAGGGGAAGGGGAAGAGGCAGAGCCCGAGTTCCAGGGGGCTCCGGGAGAGATGCGGGGAGAGCCCGGCCCCCGCTCCCCGCTCCCCGCTCNGAGAGCCCGGCCCCTGCTCCGCGCTCGTGTGGCCGGAGCGCAGGGGCCGAATCGCCGGGATGGAGCCCGCCTGGGGCGGCGCGGCTGCGTCCGCTCACACGCGTGGGAGAAACGCGCAGTTCTGTAAAACCCATCCCAAAACAGCGATCTGTGCGCTCTGACACGGCTGGGGGTGTTCACCCAGGAGGAGAAGGCTCCAGGGAGAGCTCCGAGCCCTTTCCAGGGCCTAAAGGAGCTCCAGGAGCGCTGGAGAGGGACTGGGGACAAGGGATGGAGGGACAGGACGCAGGGAATGGCTTTAGGCTGGAAGTGGGAAGATTTAGATGGAATATGGGAAGGAATTGTTCCCTGGGAGGGTGGGCAGGCCCTGGCACAGGGTGCCCAGAGCAGCTGTGGCTGCCCCTGGATCCCTGGCAGTGCCCAAGGCCAGGCTGGACATTGGGGCTGGGAGCAGCCTGGGACAGTGGGAGGTGTCCCTGCCATGGCAGGGGTGGGATGGGATGGGTTCTATGGTCCCTTCCCACCCAAAACATTCTGGGATTTGCAAAGTCATGGGTAAAAGTCAAGACCGGGAATGAGAGCTGAGTGTAGAAGAAGAAGCATTTGGTAAATAAAATTCCTAAAAGGAGACATGGAGGAGATAAAAAAGAGTGAAATGCCAGAGGAAAGTGAACTTATAGTGAGGTTTGTTTGAGGTAATAAAACCCAGAAGAACAGGAGATGAAATGCCAGTAAAGTTTGCTGCAATAAACCACTAATTTTCAAGCTGGAGAATCTTTCACAGTCTCAATCTGAGTTACATCAGCAAAAATTTTATGAGTTTTTCTATATGACTCAGAAACTATCACAAAATGGAGGAGTCCACGTTGGAAGGATCAGAACAATATTTAAAAAGTCATTGCAGGATTGTGGAAATTCTTCTTTTCATAGGAAAAATATGTAAATAAATATAGAATTAACAGCATTGAGATAGTGCCCATGTGTTACAACTGATTCTAAAAGAAATACGAAATAAATATAAAATACGGTCCAAAGTGCAGAAGGTTCCCCAATACAGTTGAAAATAGTTGTACTGGAGCAACTGACATTTATTGAAAAGAAAACGAAGCTTTTCCCTAGTTCTAATGAAGCTTGTATTAATGGTCAATTAAAAGGTGCTGTCACTGCGTGTCCATACAAATGTAATGGCTTATGTGAGGTTGGTCTCATCTCTAAATAAAAAATCTTAAGATCTGTACTGGATGAGATACCCTAGAAATAATTATTCTAAACTGGCTGGAATATTCTCTCTGTCCTGATATCCTTGTCAGAAAAGTAGCCAGTTCCTGAAACTTTATTATAAGTGGAAACCTCCCCAAAATACATATTAATCTTCTCTGCCTCCTCTCCCAAGGTGATCTCCTTATTGCCTGGAGCATGAAAATTGATTATCTTTAATATGATTTTAGTTTGCATTATAACAGGCTTGAATAGGGAATGTAAAATATCCAGACTTTCTTAAATCCTACCATCTTGGGCTTTGGCAGTGGATCCACAAGTTGGGTGTTTGCACTATAAAGGAAAGTTTCTCTGTGCTCTTTCAAACTTGGCTGCATTGGAACCTAATTAAGTGTCATGTATTCCTGTTTATAAATGAGGTGAGAAAGGTGCTTCTGACCAGCGTTCGCTCTGAGCTCAGAATTACGAACATTTTATTCAAATCTCAGCCCTTCTGCTGGCCAGAGTTGTGTCTTTGTGACTTCAAGTATCATTTCAACCACCGAACTTTTGATTTCCAGTCCTTTAACAGCGAGGGGCTGTCCCTTGTTAGATGTATCGAATTTTCTCCCTGGGAGAATTCCCGCATTCAGAGATGACACATCCAGTCTATTTCACTAGCACTAAAGCTTATGAAGGAAATTTTGTAACACTGACCTTGTAAAAAGATAAGAAATTTCTAAAATGTTCTTCAGTCGTGTCCAATAGCTTTGTTTTTCATTCCAGACATTTCCTCTCACTTTTTATGTTACTTGAGTCTGCTGCTTGTAACACATTGTATTTCCTTTCAGTTCTTTATTTGTTAATTGCTCATGTAATGTGGCATTTTCAGGGACAGGATGGTATTTCCCAGCACTGGAACATCTGTCTGCAGTTGTTTTCCAGCACCAGCACGTGAATTTGCATCCGAGTAACCCAAGGCTTAAACCAACACATGAACTTTCTGGTCAAAGACTGTGATGGGGTGGGATGGAAAACTGGAAAGGAAGGGTTTTATTAAAAGCCTTGAGATGTCAATTCACAAATATTTCAGCCTGGATTAAGTTCCCTGTTAAGGACTGACCTCTGGAAGCGTCTCCTTTCTGCAACATCTGCTGTGGAGGAGAGACGGGGGCACTGGAGCTGCAGGGACCCTCTCGCCAGGCAGAGAGACAAACAGATGGAGCCCGGGGAAGATGCAGGATAGAAAACCACTGTCATTTGGACCTCACTTGTAGATCCTTAATTTCCCCCCAGAGAAAATTTTTAGATTGGAGCAGAGGCATAAAATATTTCTGCCTTTGTGTGCATGTGCCGTACTGAGTCAGAGTCTGGCCTGGAGCACTTCCTCTGCTCCGCCGGCCTCTCCTCAGCTGCAGAGAGCCCCAGCAATGTCACCTGGTGGGAGTTCACTTCAACCAGTAAATAAGCCTTGCCTTCCACATTTAGAATCACCAGGAAAAATAAATAAAAAAAAAGAATGCAGGCTGAATGAAACCAGAAACCGTGATTTAGTTTGCCAAGATGCTCGTGTTTTCCCAACAGCAGGGATGTGTCCTGCAAATTTAAATCTGGAAATATTCCTGTCCGTGCAGAGCTGGCTGTTTGATCTGGGCATGTTATGTGCTTTAATTGGCCCTGAAGGAGAGTGTGTGTGTATGTGAAAATGCTCCAAGTCTGGTTTCTTAACAGGTTTTTAATAATAGAAGTAATCTCTTACACAAAACTTTTGTTTGCAGCATACCGGGAGCTTGTCCCTGTGTTTTAATTGATGTGAGGTGCTGGGAAGCACCTGGGGCACTGGGACTCACTGGGAACTGCAGCTTGATGGGTGTATGAGGGCAAGGAGTTAAATTTTCATGGCTTGGGCTGTGTCTGTATGTAAGGAAAGAGGTCCAAGGATTGTTCTGAAGATGTGTCAGATTTTCTCAGCTCACCCTTCCGTCTGGGTCAGAGCAGTTGGGACATTCCAAACCCCCTTAATTCTCTAAATTCAAGGGAATTCAGATAAAAATCTGTACATTTTAAATTGCCATCATCTTTGAAATACTTTGTGACCCTCACTAATAAATCTCGTTTCTTTCCCTCTTCCCCCAAAACATTCTCCAAGCTTGTTTGATATCACTTGTGATGTGGAAGCGCGGAGTCACCTCTATTGAAAAAAACAAAGAGCAAAGTAGGAGTCAGGATAAATTGAGCAGGAATACAAGTGGTTCCTGTGCTGGGAGAGGAAGGAAATTGGGTGGTTCGAGGTGTAGAATTACTGGTAAGTTAAGAAAATGTATTTTAGTAGGCAAAGCATTTTCAGTGCTTATGAAGAAGCTTGGGATTGGGAGAAATATGATTTCCTGTAATCAAGGTGCTGGGAGTTGTTTGCCAGCCACTAATGCCTTTGGGGAAATCTTGTAGCAAGGCGTGTAAATGAAAGGGATATTAGCAGAGATTGGCTTCATTTTCTTTAGGGCAAAACTGTAAAAAGTTATGGTGTTTCATATGCCCTACTTCAGGTGCTTTAGCTATCTCCTGGCTGCTGTTCCAGAAGTTGTTGGAAAATGTTTTGACAATATCGGTGAAGCTAACCTGGTATAAATTTTATCTGTTGTGCTACAGAGAAATTTGTGTGGTAAGAAGGCTTATAAATGTTAAATAAGAGGAATTTTGGGTCAATAAGACCACTGATAAATCTCCTGTTAAATTAAGTGTGCCTGGAGTCCTATATTTAGTGGAGCTATTGCCAAATTCCAGCAAGGCTCAAGCATTTCCAATAATTATTACAGCAAAATTTACAGCATATATTTTTTTCCTATTGACATATTAAGCATATTTGCAA